>CM070058.1:37748339-38283339 GCA_036320875.1 Cotoneaster glaucophyllus | reverse complement strand
GGACCAGTTGAAGCTTCTTAGATGCCCTCCACAGACTTTTCTTCGGCATTGCTTCACGGTGTTGCTTTCCAACCATACAGTCACCACACACTTTTGATGAACACTATGTTATTGAATTGCAAAACAAAAGGCTTTATACAAGCCTGTTACAAGGAAATCAACAAAAGATATGCACCACGTTCTACAACTCCTAAGAACGTGTAAGTGGGTCTAAGACCAATTCAAACAAACAGATTACCCTACAAACCAGGGCATTATTAACAGAGTAAGTAACCAACTAAGCAACAAACACGGAAGACTCCTAACAGTTCTAATACTCCAACATATAATGCCTGCATATATAAATTTCATATAACTAGTGGCTTTGCAGAGTGTTTAATTTGTAATACTTCATTGACCATAGAAGGCCAATGGAATACAGGCGGGAGCTGTGCGGAAGCTACTGAACCCCTCCTCGAACCCTCGCGAATTGCGGACGAGAGAAGCAAGATTGCAGAGCAGGTCGTTAAGCAGACGAAGACTCGTGTGACTTTGTTGAACATAACTGGCTTGTCAGAAAATAGAATAGACGGTCATCCATCTGTACGGAAATCATCACCCTCCGGCGGTTCAGGATTGCAGCCGTTGGTGTCTTCCTGGCATTCCTGATGCGTGGAATGGATTGCTGTATCTTCGTTTGCTGCAGTAACTCACACGGCAAACCGCCGTCCGTTTATCAAATTCTTTCAAAAAGTTCAGAATCTTATCAAAGGTAAATAAATCAATTCAACCCCTTTTTCTTCTCGAGAAATGTTTACAGAGAATTACCGATTATTCCCATCACAACATGCCTCTCTGCGTTAGCATTGTCGGACACACAAACTATAAAACCAAACTGCTAGAAGAACTTCCGACTTATTGTCTGTAAATCCATGAAAATAACGTTATTTCCAATACAGCCTTATTATTGACCTAGAAGGACAACTCTTGTCCCGGCTGTTGTCATGGATAAAAGCCTCCAGAGTCGAGCTGTGCGCCATACTTGATACCTATGTACATCTCCATCCATGCTAACTATGCATTCAAAGAGGTTGGTGTTTTTTCGCTCTGCCCCGGGAAGCAGATGAATCGTCCCTCTTAGAACCCTCCGGTTTTTGAGCCCATACAGGTGCTGCCTCTGAAAGATAACAATAATCATAGAAGAGCTCCTCACCAGCATCGATATGCTCCTTAGCAAATATGCCAACTCGATGATCACCTGCGACCAGCATTACCTATACGCAAACATGTATTACACACACCGTTATAACTAATCAAACAAGAGAATTACAGAAACTTAATTACCTTTGCATGGCAGTTAGGATTCGACGAGTGGTTTGCAAATTTAAGCTTGTCTCCCTTTCGGTAAGCATCTAGGACATACTGCAGCAAACAGGTGTCATGCCACAGTAAAGCTATAGCCTACAGGTATCACGTATTTGCAAAGAAAATTAAAATGCAAATATGAAAGCGGTCAATCATTATTTTTCCCTTGCCTGTTCATTCAAGTCGAAAAGGAATGACGAGTTTACACGATCATAAATCTTCCCCCGCTTGTCTGCTTCCTGATGGGAGATGATTTCACCAGTATATTCTCCAAGATAATCATTCTTGTTTACGGGGTTCTGAAATCACATGATTTAATATGGTGAGAAAAGAAAAATCAGCTTAGGAAGCCACATGCAAAAACATCGAAATCTTCCAACCTTTAAGAAGGCTCCCCAGCCAGCAACATCAGACTTGCCCAGGAGAATCTGAAGAAAAAGAAAGTGTACGTAATTATAAAGTAAATTATGCAGACTACAGAAGTGATTTATTAACTAAATACTAGGAATTGCTCACCCTCTGTTGTTGTCGTAGAAGAAGCCTCATGTTTCCACACTGACTATCTCCCTGTCTTGGTGGCTCGCCTAGTGAACCATCCCCACAACTGCAAAAAGTTTTTATATTTAAATTCAAAATCACCACCAAGGAAATAACAAGCTCTCTACAATGAAAACACTGCATGATTCCGAAAAAAAAAAAAAAAAAACTAGCTTGATCAGCTGGTCCATCATGGAGCTCAATACCTAACCCAACAATGACGACAGACATCTGGGTCACATTCACGGCCAGCAGCAAAGCATGGGCACTGCCGACTTCTACATTGACTCTTTGCACAGTGGCATCCCCTGAACCTATTTTTGCAGCTCTTTGAACACCTGAAAATGAAAAAGTTAATTGGTCAACACTGGTTCTGTGCATTTCATTCAATTGACTGCTTTAAGGATAAGTCTGACATACCCACAGTATTTTTCACAGCAGGTTCCATTACTCATACAAGAACATTCCTTTCCACACATAGACTGGCATCCACATGGCGTATATAGTTTACGTGAATCGTTTTTGCCATCAGCAATTCTTTTCCACATTGTTGGGTGCCCAGCAGACTTCCAAGAATACTTAAGCCTCCGTGCTTTGCCCCTTCTACGAAGTAACCGTGGCTTTGCCGACATCTCTTGTTCCTAGTATGAGTACAATAAAGGTAACCTTTTTTAATCACAGAGAGAGAGAGAGAGAGAGAGAGAGAGAGAGAGAGAGAGAGAGAGAGGTAAGAAAAGAAATAGGGAGGATTAAGTCTATGATGCTTACTGTCTGATCCATATCAGATTTCACATTGTCTTCCATAAATGAAGATGGTCCAACCACAGATCTGTTAGGCATTGAAGCTCCAGAATTATGCATGTAACTAGACACCTCCATGCAAGTCCTCAAGCCAGAGAGTAAGTTCCTCGCTATGAGGCAACTGCAGAACACAAATTACCAATTAAGTACAAGCATACGGAATGGTGTAATGAAGTTCCGTACAAGGCATTTTGAATTCAAAAATGGCTACCTGTTTCTCCCAAATATCTGTAGTCCCTTCATGTACAAGTCTTTCTCCACTGGTTTCCACTCAGAGTTGCTACACATCCCCTCAACTTGTTCACAAGTAGAATTGGATGTTTGCCTTAGTTCAGGCACTTCGGTTACATCTCGTGGCTCATCTCTGGAAATGTGAACCTGAAGCGGGATAGGTTCACTAGTAGCAGTTACCAAATCCAAAGCATCTAATCTCTTTTGTTTCTTAGAAGAGCCCCGGAAAGCATCAATATTTAGGTCATTTGCCACTTTATCTGTATGCTTCACGACCTTGCGCTTCCCCGTGTTTTCATTGTGCATCTTCAAGATATGAGAACTATAAATGGCTTCTGAAGTTGCAGGCACAGCTTCACCAGGAATACTTCTGTCATTGTGTAAGAGGTCAGTACCACCATGAGAACTTGGTCGCTCGGCATTAATGGATGATCCTGCAGCACTTTCTCTCTCTGATGTTACTATACTCAACTGCAAGAAGAACCCGGAAGTCATAATTCAAAATCCCATGACCGGTGGCAAAAGCCAAAGAAAATATGGAGTGTATAAAACATAATTGTCATGATAAATGTGCCCTATTATAGTTCATCAGGTGAAAAGAAAAAAGAAATGTCCAGCGAGCCTCAGATTAGACCAAAAGAATAAAAATGTACGTGTAGTCAGCCCCAAACTACTGAGATTTGGGCATTTAACTAATTCACCAGCAAATAACTAGAGGGTGAAAGAGTTTAACTTGTACAAGTTCATGATATGAAAACCTATCAGATTAACAGTGTCCTACTACTGAATTCAAGGAGAACGAAAGAAACTAATTCAACTAAACAGAACTCAAGTAGTAACAGAACCCTAATCAAGAAACGAAATTCCATACCCTGAGGTAACATTGATCACTGCACGGTTCCCGGTTCTCGTCATGACCGGACCAATGTGACTTTTCACTCTGAAAAGAAAGAATACCACAATAGACATATAAATTTATGGAATTCAAACAAGCTGGCACATATAAGCAACACTGCTGCTTACAGGATAGATTAAAGGTTGAGAACATCCATGCAAACGACAATCAAATACCTGTTGGATAGAATCAGTCGAGAGTTATCAGAAAAAAAAAAAAAAAAACCAGTAATTTCATTTAACAATTCAAGTAAGATGACACCTGCATACCAAGCAACGGCGACAGAAAAGGTTATCGAAAGAATCTAAGGCAGCATTAAGACTCTTATCAAGAGAAATGCACCCATCATGTTCGCACTTCTCGGGGTTCCTTTCCTTGATTGTGTTATAACGGGCCTGCAAGTGTAGAATTCCACAAAATTTAGGCATCCAAATCCTCCCAAAAACAATTGTGAACATATGTTAATGCAAGCTACCAGGATATCCGAAATGGGAACTCCAATAAACTCCTTCACAAGTTCCACTACTTCCTCGCCTAGGCCATGCTCCTGAAAGGCCATCCTACGAAATTCAACATGAAAAATTACAAACTTTCATTTATTCCTACAACAAATTTGGAATACACAAGTTCATAAGCAGCCATAGTCAATGTGATTCTCTAAAAATCTAACATCTCATTTGAACTTACAATAGAATTCGATCTTCGCCCGCAGAAAATTCATGTTTTACTTCTTCGGGTTCTTCTGCCTCATCGTCAGTGCCACTGTAGACAAGAGCTTCACTGCCATCTTCATCGTAATAAATGCGCCTCCTCCCAACTACTGATTGGTCTTCAGCCATTCTTTGATTTCTGTGCTGTGAAAGACAAATTTGAGATAGGAGAAACACAACGGCAACAATTTTCACATTAAAATCATAAGAAAGCAGGGACAAAAACATATATAGATATCCGTGATTTGCATTATCTCACAAGTCTAAATTCGCAAACCCAAAAACAAATAAAACATTTAAACCAACATGTAATCGAACCTGTCCAAGAATATCCAAGTTGTATAAGGCGGTATCTTGTCAGCAAGTGGAAGCTTGGTACTTGATGAGAATAACACCTCTTGATTCTCAATCCAGTCTTTCTCACCACATCCCCGCACAAATCCACTGATTCTGCAGAGAGGCTGTTCAATTCTTGAAGAAAACAATTTAAAGCTCCTATTCCGCTCTGATGACAAAGCATTCAAATTCGCTCTTGCTGTCTCCGATATAATTTTCGAAACATAACCTTCTACCTTCTCCCTGTTCTTCTCAACCTTTTCCTGGATGTATAACAAAATAACAAATGTATGCCAAAACTTACTTTTACTGAAAGTGAAATCATTACAGTTTTACGTTTCCGGATAATCTAGTAAACAGCTTCTATGGGAATTCGGATTCTGCTTCTCCTCAATTCCAATTCCTCCTAAACTCAATTCTAAGAATCCCGACTATGGATTAGTAAACAAGCCATTGGAACGTATGCCAAAAAACTTACTTTTACTGAAATCACTCTCTCGGCTTGAATTTGCAACTTGAGCTGGTGCATCTTCTGCTCCAAGCTTCCAACGCCGTCGCTTGGTCCTTCTCCGTGGAATTTCTGCCCATATAAATCACAGAGCAGACTCAATTTCGTGAATTCAACATCAAACATAACCATATTTTACTTTCTGTTTGGCTGCAGAGAAAATGTGCAACCACTGCTGCAAGAAGCTACGACTTCTAACTACACAAAATTCTGAAATTTCATTTCTTTGATATCAAAACTGCAATCTGGAAAGTGGAAAATAAATTCTCATCATGCTTAATCATAAAAATTCTAATTCAGCAATTCTGATAAATAAATAAATAAATAAAGCATCGAAATTTTGTTTTTAGCAGAAAAAAAGAAAGCAGGAACCAAAATCGCGAGAAGAAACAGGGAATTCGGGGATCGATGAGGAGAGAGAGAGAGAGAGAGAGAGAGTTTAGAGAGAGACTGACTGTGAGTTTATTTGCGGAGTCGGAAGCTTTGGAGAGCATCGTCCCTGTTCTGCTCATCTCTCTCTGTGCCTGTGCTACTCAAGAAAGAAATGACTTAAGAAAATGAAGGTAATAAACCATTTTGTGGCTGACACGTGTAAGGATCGCTGATGTCGCCTACATGAGTGACTTGCCTACGCCTCCAAAAGTTGACGTGGCCTACATGCTGGGAGGTGCGATTATTTTATGCGTCTTATACATATAACTTACGTCTCACGTGCATAACATATGACACAAAAGAAATATTAGTATGTGCATCGAAGGATTGATGATATGTTTACGCATTGAAAGAGAAAATACTATATGCGCCGATTTTACTATGTTTCTTTTCTTGTATTAGGTTTTTTTATTGGGAGTTTTAACGAAAAGCCCGCGGTACTATTCACTTTAACGAAAAATCATATTTTTACACTAAAAAGTCAAACTTGATACTATTCACTTTACCCTTTATTTTGTCCTTATCGTTAAAACTCAAAGTTTTCAAACCCTTTTCATTAGTTTTCCTTTTTTTATTTTAAAAAAAAAGGATAAAATAATCTATATTAAATTCATCTAAACTACAAAGAAAGATATTTTTTCCCTAATTAGAATTATGTTTAAAACTCACACCATTTCTAAATTTAGACTATTTCAATACTTAATGATGTGAAAGTTTGGAGTGCACTCACAAGTTTATTTTTCTTTTTAAATATAGAAAATTTAGAGTGCCAAATGAGAATTTTGGACTGTTAATAACAATTTTCGTTCAAAATTGATAGAATATGATGTTTATTTTTTCCATGTTAATGTTTCTTTTTTGACAAACATAATGTTAGTAGGTCAAATTTTTAAAATACTAGGAAGACAGGAATCTATGAAGATCAAACCCTTACCAAAATACATACACATTATTGTTTTCTGTGGTAAATCACCATTTGCTTCATGTTGATATTGAATGCATAGATTTTGTACCCCATAATGTTTGGGGATTAGTGAGTTGGCCTACATACTTGGGCTGTATCCTCTTCTGTTATTGGTCGGAATTAGGGTTCTCTGCCCAATTACGAATATGCAACGCCCTTACCTTTCTAAATTTGGATAATTTCAAGCACTAAAGAGAATTTCAAAACTAAGAAAACTTGATGTTTATATTTGTTATGTTTGTCATTGTGCTATGTTAGAGCGGTGCGCTCTTTCCATTGTAACCAATTTTGAATTCCTTTCTTATAATCACGGTTAAAATAGAATATTATTTAGATAAAACGACAACGTTTTAAATAGAAAATACAACATTAATACAATGATGAATGATCATATATCACATTATTTTCAACTCTAAAAAATATCTCTTTGTCCACCCTGTCTCAACGTAGAGAGAGCAAGTTTGATATTTCTACACTACTAGGATACCTCTAATAGGGAGTGAGACTAAAGTCTGGTTTGGTAGTGAGGTGATTCTGAAAAAAAAACTGGTATAAAAAAAAGATGAGAGCTTTTTTGTGTTTGGTAAAGATTCAGCTTCAGCTTTTTTTCACAGTTTAGGTGAAAAAAAGCCAAAAACAAGAAGCTGCAAAACCCAGCTTTGAAAAACCGGCTTTTTTCACATCTGTTTTACATAAAAGTTTATCAAACACTATAATACTGCTTTTTTTTTCAAAAGCACTTTTACAAAAAAGTTTACCAAACACTCTGCTGCTTTATTTCACAGCTGCTTATTCTCACAGCACAGCAGAAGCAGCTTTTTTTCAAAGCACAGCAATACCAAACCAGCCCTAAATATAGGGAGAGTTCTACACTTTTGTAAAAAGTTTTGTACAAATGACGTGATTGGTATTGATCTTACCCAAGTTTTTCTCCTCAGCGGAACTTCCAAGCAGAAAGCGAATGGATTGGAGTTCCCTTCCATCCAACAATAAGACATTTCCCATTCCTATGAAGCGTGCAAGAAGGGGATCCAAACTTTTTAGCTACCAAACTAGCTTGGTTCAAAGATGCCTTACTAAAGTTGATTTCCACCATTTTAAACCTTGCAAAGAAGGCCCTCCACACCTCCATCTTCACGTTTCTCGTAACCCTTTCGCTCCCCTCCGCCGCCACAATGTTTCGTATTCCCTCATGTAACAACCTCTCCATCAGCACTCTGGACTCCTCCTGCTTCATGCAAGCCTCGAGGCAGTCGAAAAATGCGCTGTAATAAAACAGTGCATCGATGAATCGGTTCACAAATGATGGCGAATTGTGGTTTGCCTCCACCTCATTCACAACCATTAAGCAAGGGCTGAGATTTCTCATCACCCTCATCAGATTTTCCAAGCAACTTGGCCTCAAAATCATTGTCCTCAGTATTAGAGGTGCGTATACCACCACAGCTTCGTCATCTTCAACATCAAACAATTGGTTCTTGACTTCTTTCATGTCTGTCACAATCACTGCCTTGAATTGAAAGGGTACGTTCAAGGCCTTTGCGACGCTTTCCAGCCTCCTTCCTGCCTCCTCGATCTTCTGCTTGCCTGTCACTCCCACCGCGGTTATTGTAAGGAGCTCAATGGGGCACTCCTTGCGCTCTGCAAGCACTTCCATCAGCCCTGTCCATTGCACTCCGCTTCTGATTTCGAGATCAATCAAATGAACCTTGCTCTCCAAGGCAACGTTTTCGAGTATTACTTGGATTGCTGTGAACTGCAATACTGGATGAAAAGGGATATCTTGGTGGCATGCAATAAATGTAAGGTTTGTGCTTAGTCCAAGACTATAAGTAGATATTTCATTCCCCTTATACATGCTGTTCCCCGTTTCCATTTCGATCCTCTCACGCAGCGCCTCAGCGAAATAGAAAACAACCCTCTGGACAGGGTTGACTTTGAAGGAGGCAGCAAATTCGCAACGAAGAAGCAGGCGGTTTGCGCGCTCGAATTGTTGGTAGCCTACCTTCTCTGCTGCAGCTAAAAGGATGTGAGCAAGCTCCACGTCTTTCGTTTCTTCTTCGGATAGACCGGAAAGCGCGTAGCCAAACGGGTGCAAAGGCATGAAAAAATCGTCATATCCTTGATTAGAGAATTGCACATACCTTGCTCCCGCAACCCTCATGATCTCCTCGGTTGACAATTTTTGTTGGATTGAATATGAGGAGGCTCCAGCTTCATTGCATCTGTTGCTAAACCTGTCTCGCTTCAGTTTCTTGAACGCGCTGCCGTAGTTGTTTAGGAGGTCCAACACAGCTAAGGAAGAATGATGGGGCATTTGCTTGTTGGTTTCCGTAATGTCTGATCCTCCGACTTGGCTGTACGTGATCTGATTCGCCATGTCCTGGATCGGTTGCGTGGAATGGAACGCAGAATCAAAGTTGAAGTTATCCAAATCAGAGTAGTTTGACTTGGATTGTTGTTGGTAGTGGCGGTGATCGTGATCTTTGGAAACATTATCTAGTTCTTTCTCGGATATGTTGTTGGATCGTTGGAGATCATGTCCGGAACAAACTGTATCAAAACTGAAATTATCCAACATTGAATAACTTGTCTTGGATTGTGGTTGATCTTTGGACAAATGAGAGAATTTTTCCATCTTTCCCAACCGTAATCCTTCCATCCCAAACAAATGTTCTGGCTTTCCTTTGAACACCACCACCTCCTGATCTTCCTTCTCATAATCTTCAAGCTGGGGAGTCAAACCATCACCCCCACCGACGACTCCAAAATTAAGGGGTGTGAAGGAGAAGAATGCATTCGCCATGTCGGAAAATAAACAAATGCACAAACAAATTCACCAAATATATTCTCAGAGCTCAAGTGATCATCAAGTGAGACAATAGGATTATTCGGATTCGTATCGACGAATATATCTGTATCAATTTTGTATGTTTGGTTGTTAACAACGATCACAGGCATGAGTACTAAAGTACATTTTAAGGCGAGGAATGCAACCATGTAGTGACATAAATCCGATATTGTCAACAAAGCCAGCAACCATGAAATGCCAAAAACTTGTCCAAATAAAAACCATTTAATCCCCCTCTATTTGAGCTAAAAATTAAAGAAATGTCACTGCCAATCACCATATTTTAATCAAATATTCTGCGCAAGCTTACGTGGTTGATTAAACGAAGGGATTAATTAAGGGAAGAAGATGTGGACTCGCTTGGATAAGTACGGGGAGTTAAAAGACAAACTCAGAAACTTGACAGTAAAAGGGTTGGATAGGAAAGTACAAAACTCAGAGCAGTAACTAGTCCGTCTGTAACTCTGTTATTATCATATTACTGTCTGTAATTTTGTTAATATGAGAAGATTACTATACACTCTGATCCTTTTTGATCCAGCATTTGCGGTAATAAAGTGGAATATGCCATGGATTTGGAAATTCAGAAGGAAACTTTTTAACTCTAATTAGGTCAATTAACCTTGCATTAGCTTTGATTGACTATGTTTACTGCATAAGATCAGTAAAACGTCGGAAAAACACCTGCTGGCACGGTCTATACCCATTGTGTCTATCTCACTGTTCATGTGGTAACTCATGCGTGATAAGTGAGATGAGAAATTTTATGTCAGATAAGTTTAGAACAATACAATTTTCACTCTTTGGTTAATATTTTATTTTACTTCTTGCTCAAGTTCAGATATGTGAAATCAGAAGCACCACTTTACTTAAGATGATACCATTTTACTTGATTGTTTCTCATATTCGCAACTTAATGCACCAATTTTTTGTTTTTACATTATAAAGAAACCAATAACGACTTACCAACAATGTTGATCTTTATTATCTATATAATATATAAATTCATATCTTGCCAAGAATAATACAATTAATAATTATGATACAGTTGTACGTTGGCTTTAAAAATATATAGGTTACAAGTTCAATTATAAAAAAAGTGTACGATTTTGGAACAGCTACCCAAAGATACAAAATGAAGTATGAAAGGAATAAGAGAATGGATTTGTAGCTCAGATGGTTCAAAATACTTACTCTTTCATCCGAGATTTTGTGTTCAATAATCAATCAATCGGATAACATTATGAGATTTAGACCTTGTTGACTTGACGATCATGATCTTCTCCACAATTTTTACATAAGTTGGCTTCTCTCCTACATAACAAAACCATGGAAAGCCACATAAGACCTTTTACCACCCTAACCATACCAATAGTCACAGTGAGGTAATATAGCGACCAACCAACAAACTCAGCCACTCCTAAGCCCATTGCCAGCTCTCTTTTGGCTTTAGCCACAACAACCAAAGACTCAACCTCATCCCTCAACCTCCACCACCACAAACAACCAAAGCTGGCAGCTATTGCCACCCTCTCAACCCACTTTTCCTCTCTAGCGCCACCGAAAACCGTGTCATCCACCACCGGCTTCACCACAACCCTACACCAATGAAGCATGGTCTCATGCAACCCTAGGAAAAATATTGCTCTGCTCAACAAACATATTTTCTCATCAACAACACCGTCGAAAGTAGCGCGCCCATCTACCTCCGTGGCGACGATGCTACCTTCAATTCCCAAACCGACGCAGACTTGCATTGTACATAGGAAGATCCAAGCAGTGTATAAACGTGGACGGAAAATGGGACTCGGAAACTCGGTTATGATGGTGATTTTTCCTGTTATGCAGTGGATAAAGGCGGCCACGGTGACAACGGAAACAAGAAGATAGAGAAGAGAAGGGGTAGCGTAGAGGAAGAGATAGAAGATGCATGATGAATAGTAGTTGGAGGGCTCGGCAGGAGGAATGATGAGAGTGGGGAAGCTTAAGCTGAAGATATAGTTGGCACAAGATAGCCTGGACAGGATGAGGAATGAGAGGGGAAGCAATAAACTGAGGAGGGTGAGTGTGAGAATATGGAAAGGTTGTTTTAGAAAGGTGGTTGAATTCATCAAGAGCTTATTAGCGCTTTGTTCCCAATTGTACTGCCAACCCATTTTTTGTTGTAAACCCTAAATTAAAGTGATTGATCGATATTTTTTCTTGTGTAAGAAATGAGGAACATAATGTGAGAGGCTTAAGGTTAAGCTATATACCTGATAAATTGATCACAATTATTAGTTGCCAACAAGAATATATAGTGCTCGCCACGCCCAAGTATAGTTGACATGCATGTAGACATGGTCTTATACAAGCCCACTCCTCTTTATAATCGCTTTAATGTATACACATATAGTGCTTTTTTATCAAATATAAGTGGTGGTCAACAGTATCACCATATTGTTTATTGACTGCTGTTAAATGAGTTTAAATTTTAAATTTTTTGCAAAATATTGAGTAAATCTACTCATTTTACAATAATTTATGTAATGATTATGCTCATTGTCACTTTATAGTGACGAGCAATAAAATGCCCCTGGTGTTCAACAGTTAGCTAGAATCATACATATATTAATTCTGTAAGAAATTTTACAACATCAAACTTTACCGTTGCTATATATTATTAGAGGGTGCTGCATGTAACAGATACAATTGCAGGTCATTTTCTGTCACCTAATCCTATTCCGGTGGTGCTAGTTTAATGCCATATATATGTGTGTGCGCGCTAATTAAGAGTAACAAAAGTGGTTGGTCGTGGAAGATGCTTCCTTATTCTTATTATTATTATTACTAGCATATGGGCACACTTTGTGTGTATGAAGACATTTTTTTAGAAAATAAGAAGAAGAGAGGGAGAGAGAGAACGTGGGGGAGTGGGAGTAAGAGGTTTTTGGTTTTTGGTTTTTTTTTTTTTTTTAATATTGGAGGTATTTTAACATCACATGTAGGTGAGGCTTCAATAAAAAATTGTAAAATTTGGACCTGTGAAATTACATTATTGCCCATCTTTTTTTTGTGTGATAGAAGACTAATTTGTCTTTTCACCCTCTTTTGGTTGACAAAGAGAGTTTCATTAATTAGTAGAGATTATTATTATTATTATTATTATTATTATTATTATATTGCCATCTTCATTATGCATCAATAATCATCCATTTACGGCCAAGCAGACTTCTGCCATAGCAAATACGTGCTTGTGTATTTATAGGGATGTATTCAATTGGGATTTTGAGATATTTTAGTTCTTTTAATGAATCTAGGGGTATTCAATCAGGATTTTAAGTGATTCTCTGAAATTCAAGGTGTATTCAATTATAATTTTAAGATAGTTTATTAAAATCCTTAGAAATTCGGGTGTATTCAATTAGGATTTTAAAAAAGTTTATAACATTCCAGGTGTATTGAATTAGAAATTGATTTTAAAGAATTTGAGAAAGTTAAGGAATTAGAGGGAATTTGAGAGATTTCGTAGTGTATTTTAAGCATCCACAAATCTCACATCTTTCCATGAGATTTTGAGATAATTGAATCAAAATTTTATATGGAATCTCTACAAATCAATTAAACTTCATAAAAATCCATGGATTTATAAATTCATTAAAGTCTCTCAAATTCTCAATTGAATACACCCCTTTTAGTCTTGTTAACTTGGAGAATTAATAAAATCATGATTAATTAGTGTCTCTTTTGTAATGAAGTTTTAATATTAATGATCTTAATTAGTTACAAACAGTCGTGCATGCCATTCCTTTCATTGCATGTCACCTTGTCCGGAATTATAGCATAACGTGTGACGTGGGGTGATTTACTAAAGCTTGTAGATGTATGTACTCATGAATATTTTGATGATCTGCAATAATACAATCTATAGATATATTATATATATAAGAAGTACTGACCCCTGATTGGTGGTCACGATGATGATCAAGTAATAGTAATCTTCGGTCAACCAACAACATTTTCAAGTTGATATATAAAAAGTTCAGCTCAAAAACATGCTACTGCTATATTAATAAATATGCTGAAGTACTCAACAATTAATGTATTCTGGTAAAATCAGATATTATAAGGTCCATCCTTAGTTAAGTGGTCCAGACTCAAGGCATGCTATTAGTGATGGGACCAGTTCAAACTTGAGGACTTTTCCAGTATTTTGGAGTTTGAACAGTTGATTGTTGTATCGTTAGCTTCACATTCGGTGTTCTATTTATCTGCTGCATGCCATACACTGAAATATAGTAAAATTTTTTGCAAACGTGAAAACCTAATTTGGCTTCCATTGGCAGCTTCTCCAAATTATTATCGTGCCATAATCTAAAGCACACGAGGGATCGTCCTGTTTCTGTTTGTTTGTGCACATCTGGAAAAGGGCAACCCTGTGATCTCAGTTTCCAGTTTAGTTTCTGCAAATGGACACACTCACTCACTCACTCACTCCCTCCCTCCAATAACTACCATGGCATCAGTAAAGTAAATGATTGAGAGGAGGAAGCAGGCCCTCCATTTTATATACCTGAATTGGGTTCACTCGTGGGATCTGACTTGTCCTGTCCTATCACAAACAAAAAAATTGAACGCCGTTGCCGGGGATCGAACCCGGGTCACCCGCGTGACAGGCGGGAATACTTACCACTATACTACAACGACTTTGTTGTTACAACTGCCCACTTCTATTTTGTTATGCAATTTTCATGTTTTGGTTTTTGGATATTTGGCTCCTTCGTCTGAAACTGGGTCGTCGTATGCACTTCACCCTAAACCCTCAATGCACGAGTGGCTTGTTAACCCTAAAAAGCCTAAACCTAGAAGAGGCTTCCAAGTTCCAGCCATGTCAGGCTTCCCACCGGAGTTAATCTTTGAAATCCTTTTACGGCTCCACCCTGATGGTTTGCTACGATGTTTGTCCGTCTCCAAAGCTTGGAATATGCTACCATTCATGACCAGCAGTTCATCAAATCCCATCTTCAACAACTCTTTTCGCACTCTTTTACTCACGGAATTTGGTTGGACGAAAAAACCGGTTCATTATTCCTTCCCATCGCCGTTTTACGACACCCTCAAAAGTAGATGGCAGCCTGCTTTTTTGCATCAAACAAAGAACTGGCCTTTGGTGAAATGTGTATTAATTGCAAACCTTTGGTGTTTTAAAAGAATGGTGAAAGGGTTCTTGTGGTGACCGACTACAATGGGGTTCTTTGGATTGATAATTCAGTGCAAAAATGGGACAAAAATACTGAAATTTATGGTCTACCCCAATGCTTTGAGGCAATGCTTTGTGTGGGGAGCATTTGCCTTCTTGATGGAGACAGTTTTGTAGTCGGGAGCCATAAGCAAATCTCTTCCACCTTTAAGAAGAGAAAAATTTCAAGCAAGAATGATTCTCATAAGAACATGATTAAAATCAGGGAGGAAAGTAGCTAATTTGAGCGACAATGATAAACTTTCCGGTGCAGTTACAAGTATGTGAACTTTTGCTCCCTCGTTTAGACTAGGCTTATTGATCTATGTTATGAATCATTTGATGGCGACTATTCGTTTTATTTGATAGTTCGCAGACTAGTTCTCTTTTGGTAGTGCGCATGTCTAATATGTCTTAATTTGCAGACTAGTGAACTTGTATAATTTTTATTCACCTCTCTTTTGGTAGTGCATGTCTTAATATGTTGTCTTGATAGTCTCCTGGTGTATAGCACATAATTTTCAACTTTTGTGTGCAAAACGTGGAAATTGATTGTTGCACTCGGAATGCAATATGTTGTTTCAACTTGGTTGGATGGATTTGTAGCCAAGTAAAGAATTTTGCGTTTTCAACTTGGTTCATCTTTCGTCCTCTCTAGTTTACATTAACTTAATTTGGGTTGCTTGAGTGTGCAGAGATTTTTCCTCGATATCTAAAACAAAATTAGAAAATGTACACCTAATTTTTCATGCTTCTCAAGTCTCAACTCTTTGAAATGAGATAATATCAATGATCGATCGCCATAAAAGAGTATCATAGGGGGGCGTAATACCAATACCTCCACTAAAAAATGGTTACATATAACTGACTCCACAATTTCCCAATTTGTTTGGCCAATATGTTTTACAAATTACACTAATTTAACAGAGAAAAATTAAAACTTTATTTAAGCAAATAGACTTATTGTCAATTAACCTAACACACATCTTTGAACCTTCCGTGGATAGTGGATAGTGGATATTAGATTTACTTGTTACGTATAATTTTCCAAATTCATCCATTGTATTTCTATAAGGTTGCATAAAAAGGTGTATGGGGCCAACGTGTTCATGTTGTTGATGGAAAATATCCCTTTGCATGGCTCTAGTCTAATGGGTGGGGCAATAATGTTGGATATGTGGTGGGGTGCGGCTATATACTAATAAGAGAGAGAGAGAGAGAGAGAGAGGAAGGTGGAGGTGGTTACATGTGCAGTGCATATAGTAAGTGTTCATAAATTTATATTAAATGAGTGAAAAGAAAGAGAGAAAGCAACTTGGAGGGGTTTCTGTCATCTCTTAGCTTATCCTCCTCCTTTGCTTTCCCCTTCCTCTCTCTCTCTCTCTTCTGCTTCTCTCTCTTAATCAATTGGACAACTCTTCTGTGTCATCTTGATCCATTTCTTCCTTCTTTTTCGTGTCATTTGCTTCTGCAGCTTCCTTTCCTCCGTCCCCAGAAAAAAAGAAGAAAAGGAAAAAAGAAGATAGAACATCACCAAGGAGGAGGAGCATGGATGAAACCCTTTCTCCAGAACCAGACTCAGATGGTTCAAGAAATCTCAGGCCAGAAACTCAGCCATCCAAAAGAAGGTATATATATACATATCTATCTAAACCAAACAAGAAACTATGTACTGAAACAAAGGGAGGAGTGCAGAAGGAGTAACTGAAAGCGTGAAAATCACTGCCTTCTAAATTTCATCATAAACTTGTATAAGTATTTTTGTTATTTTTATTTTTAACATATACATGTTCTTGTATTATTGTAGGAAGGTGGCTCATGAGAAGACTGTTGTGACAGTGAAGATAGGAGCTAATGTTGGGAAGCTAAAGAACGAAGGGCCGCCTTCCGATCTTTGGTCATGGAGGAAATATGGCCAAAAACCCATCAAAGGATCTCCTTATCCAAGGTTTTATATTTTTCTCTTTTCTCATCATCAATCACTCAATGGTCGCAAATATTAATTGTCAATCTCCTCTAATCAAATTAGGAAGTCCTCATGCAAAAAGTGAATTTTCACACTCATTTTCTTTCCCGACACATCAAAGGCTATTAATGAACTTTTACAAGGGAGAAGTGCAAAAGGGGAAAATCACTACCTTGATTATTTGTACTCATGCATGTTGTCATCTATGATCATATATCAAGAAATTTGGAAGCTTTGGTTAGTATATGGTGGGATTTCACAATATGTTTCAGTTTTGTTGTTTAGAGTGGTTTGCACCGTGACTGACCGAGCAACCACTCGATGATGCAGGGGATACTACCGTTGCAGTACATCGAAAGGTTGCTCGGCGAAAAAACAAGTGGAAAGAAGCAAAACTGATGCTTCAGTTCTCATAATTACCTACACTTCCAGCCACAATCATCCAGGTCCTCCTGATGCGAATGTGATCTCCACCACTCAACAAGAACAAGAAGATGATCAGAAGCAAGACCAAGAACAAGAAGATGATCAAGAACAAGAACAAGAACAAGATCAAAAGCAAGATCAGGATAAAAAACAAGATCAAGAACAAGAACATGGGAAATTGGAAGAACACTTCCACTACATCGAATCCCCAATCAGATCTTCCCAAGACGAACACATTTTTACGGGTCACGACACGAGTTTTGGGTTCTTGTTGGATGAAGAGCAAGAGCCACTGTCACTATCATATTCTCAGCTGATGAGCTTCTCAACACCCAAATTATCAGAAGAAAACAATGACTTTTTTGATGAGCTTGAAGAACTGCCAACATTTTCATCCTTCCCAAGCTTCATGGGGAGGACTAACAATCTTTCCTTTGGAATTGAAAGGATTCCCTCTGTCCCTTCTTGATCCATGTGAAAATTAAAACGTTTGTTTTTTAGTGTTTTTAGAACTATGTACCTAAAATATATGTATTGTCAATAATATATGTCATCTTCTTCTTCTTGTTCATCCCACACATCCCACTACCAGTTGTTTTTTGTTGGCATCTTTTGCAATATTTTTTTTCTAATATTTTGGTTCACAAAATGAGAAAAGTTGGATCACTTTGTCATCACACTCATGAGAAAAAAGTTAATGATCGAGTGGGCCTAGTGGGGGTAGGTTTAAATCACTTCAACACTGTCCTTCTAATACGTACATACACATAGTCGAAAATAATTTGTATGCATCTGGAATGAAATTAGCAGCGATGATATTTTAGTCAATTACCCGTTGTTATGGGTAAAAATCGACACACATGCAGATGTTGATTGGCTAGAGAACCACGTCCATGAATCCATGATATGCCCTTGGAATGCCACAATGTCAATATCTTACTTGATTACACATTCGCATGCAAAAAAATCGAAACACATTCCTAAAAATCAAACACTTGAAGCTACTTAATCAGCTTGGAAACCGTCATTTTAGTGAGCACTTGGAATGCACCAATGATGATATCTGAATCAAACGCATACTATCGTGTAAAAAAATAAAAACACACAACAATACGTAATCATGTCAATACAGTTAAATTTCTCTCGCGACACATTGAGAGGTGCTATTTATAAGTTAATTAAAGATGGCACGAGGTGCACGAGGGCTCATCACACATCTTTTGGAGATCTGTGGTGTTGTTAGTGAGTGTTCTCATTTTTTTTTGGTGGTTTTGGTTCGGTGGAAGACGTCCGTCCGTCCTGCTTTCCAGAGAGTTTTAAGTGGTTGATTTCCAATAGTATCATTTCCGGATCCTTTTGGTGAGGATCTTGAAGATTTGTGAATTGTGTCCATTCATCGTACATTGTGCGCGGTTAGTTTTTGTCAGATACTGTTTGTGTTTAATTTTAAATAAAAATATTTAAGATCATTTTTAACCGTACAATGTACAATGAACAGACACGATTTACCGTTCTTCAAAATGCTCGCAAATAGGATTTGACGAGTATCCGGATTCGGTTGATTTGGTGGAGGGAGGGACGGAGGGATAGATGTCTGTTTGCTTCTTTCTTTGCCATTTTCTTTAATTTTTTTAATAAAGTAAGGATTAGGTACTGGAATCTGTGCAACCCGTAAAGTCTATGTTTTATTTGTTTTTTGGTGTTTTATGGTTGCAGATTCCCTTTACAAAAAGCCAAACATCAAACTATAACAAGTATCCATCTCTGGACCATGCGTGCAAGTCACGTGCCGTACAAGTCATTCAAGTTTTTGAAGATTCCAATCATCAATCATTATCCTTTTTTACCGCTCTAAGTTACCAGCATTAACAGGTTTAAACAAGTTCACCACCACTGTAAAAAGAGAGAAATTCTTGTGTCTGACATTAAGACTAGATAGACTATTAAATTCACATACAAAGGAGTGCAACTCTTACATTAACAAGATTTTAAAAGGTGTTAGGCGCTAGTCGGGTAGCTGACAGAAACCTAACGACTAGGCGTTTAGGCGGGAGGGGCCTACATGTTTTTTTTTTTTAATTTTAATTAAATTTATTGTAGGGTTTTTATCACAAATGGTCCCTGAAATTGACCTACCCAATCAAGATGGTCCCTGAAATTGAAAATCAATCAATGTAGTCCCTAAAAAAGATTGTTGCAAATCAATGTGGTCCTTCCGTCACAATTCCGTTAAAATTTCTGTTAAGTGCTGATGTGGCATATAAATGGATCCCACAAATTTAATTAAATATTATTATGTGAATAAAAAATATTTAAATAATAAAAACAATTGTTATTTTTTATAATTAAAATATTTAAAAAAAAGGAGGAGATGATTGCCGCCCCGACCATTTCTGTTACTCCTTCACTCTCTTCGTTTTCTCATTAACCCAGCAACAAACCCCACCATAAACCCAGCAACAATACAGAATACCAAACCCCCACCACGAAAAGCGGCGAGCAATGCTCTCATTCAAACCCCCACCACGAAAAGCGGCGAGCAATGCTCTCATTCCGGTTGTACGCGACCGTTTTGTTCGTCTCCAGTATCTCCCTCCTCTTCCCCCTTCTGCATTGGGACTCGCTCATTCCCGACGAGAGTGATCGAAGGCGGTGATGCCTTCGAACCCGGCTCCACCGCCTGGGCCCGATCCTCCGAAGCCCCTCGACTACCGAAACGGTGCCGAATGCTAGCGCCGTTTCATGACTCTCGACTCCAAGTACCTCCGGGGGTCGTAACTGCCGTGCAATCCGTCATCAAGCATTGTTCATCATATCCTTCCAATTTCATCATTTCTGTGAATAGGAGGGGAAGAAGATGATGAACAGTGTTCAATCATCTCCAACTTTTTTTTTATTAAGATTTTAATTATAAAAAATAACAATTGTTTTTTATTTTTTAAATATTTTTATTCACATAATAATATTTAATTAAATTTGTGGGACCCATTTATGTGCCATATCAGCACTTAACAGAAATTTTAACGGAATTGTGACAGAAGGACCACATTGATTTGCAACAACCATTTTCAGGGACTACATTGATCGATTTTCAATTTCAGGGACCATCTTGATTGGGTGAGTCAATTTCAGGGACCATTTGTGATAAAAACCCTTTATTGTATAACATATAAATAAATATATATTTATACTTTAAAAAATACATAATTATAATATATAAGTTGCAAAATAGAATGACATATAAATTATGAGGGTTAATCTCTGTTTACTATCCTAAAGTTTCGTGGTTTTTAACATTTGGTACATGAAGTTTTTTTCATCCCAGAGTCATACCTCAAGTCTTAATTTTGGGACAGTTTCATACATCCGTTAAGTTGTTCGTTAGAACTTATGTTAACTGATGACATGGCGCCCACGTGGACAATAAATTAGCCCCATGTGTCAATATGGGCCCACTTCAATATTAAAAAATAAAAATAAAAAACAAAAAAACTCACCCGTCCCTCACCCCCCGCACCTTCTCCTTCCCTTCTCCCTTCTGTAATCCGCACCTTTTCCCTCCCTTCACCCTTCTCTCTTCTCCAATTCCACGCCCCTGTTCTCCTCGCCCACAACACCCCCACCGTTTTCACTGCTTTCCTTTTTCCGATCTCCAATTTCCTCTCAGTCAATCGCCTTTCCGACGACCTTTATTGGCGAATTTCTCCATTCGGATCCAATGGAGACTCCATCGTCAATCAGAAGAGTCATGAGGTCTCAGACTTCGGTTGCTCAGAATAACAGCAACATTCCCCTTTCAAGTGAGTCCCCTCACTTTCTTTTCTTTTCTTCCAAACAGTCGAACAATCGTGGAAAACAAAATATGAGTTTTGTATAGATTCTTGGTTTAATTGGAATTCGTTTTCTGTTTGGTTCTCCCTCTACAACACCCTATTCCAAGTTCTCCTTAGCACAGCACAGTCGCCATTCTCTCCCTCCTGATCCTCGCCGAGGTCACCAGCCTCTACCAAAACGTGTCGACGTTCGCCAACGCTGCCGCCTGAAAGCCCAAACCTCAAGCGTTCTTCTGCAATAGCTCGATACGGATCTAAGCTCTGCACCAAATACCCAAATCCGGTTTTATCTCTAATGGTGAATCAGATTGCCATCTGGGTCTTCTCCATTTCCCCTGAAACCTCTAATTGCAACTCCTAGTCCAATTTGGCTCCCAGTCCCAAATGGGTCAAATTGATGGAAAATCGAGAGGTGCTGGGATTTGGGTGGGGTGAGGTTGTCTGACTTTCGCCCCTAGATGCTTTTGGGGATTAGGGTTTTTGCAATGGGTGGAAGTGAAGATGATGGATGAGGGAGAAGGGAGGGGAGGAGAAGAGGGTGGGGGTTGCAGAGGAGAGAAAATAGGGTGTGGATTGCAGAGGGAAGAAGGAAGGGAGGGGGTTGGGGGAGGTAGAACACGGGTGGATTTTTTTTTTTTTTTTGTATTTTTTTAATTTTTTTAATATTGAAATGGGCCCATATTGACACGTGGTGCTCAGTTATTGTCCACGTGGGTGCCACGTCATCAGTTAACAGAAGTTCTAACGGAAAACTTAACAAATGTATGAAACTGTCCCAAAATTAAGACTTGAGGTATGACTCTGGGATGAAAAAAAATTCATGTACCAAATGTTGAAAACCACGAAACTTTAGGGTAGTAAACTGAGATTAACCCTTATAATTTATATGTCATTCTATTTTGTAATTTATATATTATAATTATGTATTTTTTTTAAGTATAAATAGATATTTATTTATATGTTATACAATAAATTAAATTAAAATTAAAAAAAAAAAAAAAAAAAACGTTTAGGCCCCTCCCGCCTAGACGCCTAGGCGCTAGGTTTCTGTCCGTTACCCGACTAGCGCCTAGCACCTTTTAAAATCTTGTCAATGTAAGAGTTGCACTCCTTTGTGTGTGAATTTAATAGTCTATCCTGAAGTTTCGTGGTTTTCAACATTTGGTACATGAAGTTTTTTTCATCCCAGAGTCGTACCTCAAGTCTTAATTTTGGGACAGTTTCATACATCCGTTAAGTTTTCCGTTATAATTTCTGTTAACTGATGACGTGGTGCCCATATGGACAATAACTAAACGGCAAGTGTCAATATGGGCCCATTTCAGTATTAAAAAATTTTAAAAAATACAAAAAAAAAAAAAAACCCACTCGTGTTCTACCTCCCCCAACCCCCTCCCTTCCTTCTTCCTTTTACAACCTGCACCCTCTATTCTCTCCGCTGCAACCCCCACCCTCTTCACCTTCCCTCCCTTCTCCCTCCTTCATCCTCTTCACTTCCACCCATTGCAAAAACCCTAATCCCTAAAAGCATCTAGGGGCGAAAGATAGACAACCCTACCCCACCCAAATCCCAGCACCTCTCGATTTTCCATCAATTTGACCCATTTGGGACTGGGAGCCAAATTGGACTAGGAGTTAGAATTAGAGGTTTCAGGGGAAATGGAGAGGATCCAGATGGCAATCTGATTCACCATTGGAGATAGAATTGGATCTGGGTATTTGCAAGGTGCAGATCTCAGATCCGTTCACAATCGAGCTATTGCAGAAGAAGGCTTGAGGTTTAGGCTTGCAAGCGGCAACATTGGCGAACGTCGACACGTTCTGGCAAATGCAGGTGACCTTATCGAGGATCGAGAGGGAAATAATGGCGGCTACGCTGTGCAAGGGAGAACTTGGAATAGGGTTTTGCAGAGGGAGACCTAAACAGAAAACGAATTCCAATTAAACCAAGAATCTGTACAAAACGCATATTTTGTTTTCCATGATTGTTCGACTGTTTGGAAGAAAAGAAAAGAAAGTGAGGGGACTCACTTGAAAAGGGAATGTTGCTGCTGTTTTGAGCAACCGAAGTCTGAGACCTCGTGACTCTTCTGATTGACGACAGAGTCTCCATTGGATCTGAATGGAGAAATTCGCCAATAAACAAAAAGGGTCGTCAGAAAGGCGATTAACTGAGCAGAGATTGGAGATCAGAAAAAGGAAAGCGGTGAGAACGGTGGGGGTGTTGTGGGCGAGGAGAACGGGGGCGTGGAATTGGAGAAGAGAGAAGGGAGAAGGGAGGGAAGGGGTGCGAATTGCAGAAGAGAGAAGAGAGGGAGAGGGTGCGGGGAGTGAGGGACGTGTGGGTTTTTTTTTTGTGTTTTTGTTTTTGTTCTTAATTTTTTAATTTTGAAGTGGGCCCATATTGACACGTAGCGCTCAGTTATTGTCCACATAGGCACCACGTCATCAGTTAACAGAAGTTCTAACGGAAAACTTAACGGATTTATGAAACTGTTCCAAAATTAAGACTTGAGGTATGACTCTGGGATGAAAAAAACTTCATGTACCAAATGTTGAAAACCACGAAACTTTAGGATAGTAAACTGAGATTAACCCAAATTATAAAGTATGAGAACAACTGAAAGGGAACAAGCATATACTAAGTGTCAATCCAAGTATTAAACAAGTTTCTTACAATTTATTTAAAAAATAAAATGCAAAATAAAACTATCTATTTTATGCCTAAGTAAGAGTCGCGACCCAAACAGGTCTAAGAGGGCACTAGACAGGTCTAGCACATAGGTGGGGCCTAGGTAGCGCTAGGCAAGTGTTCTCTTTTAGGGAATTGGATCCCATCCGAATCCACTTTGTGGGGCTTAGCCATTTATCGTGTATCGTGCAATCAGAAATCATTTGATTTTTTTATTTAAAATTAAATACAAATAATATCTAATAAAAACTAACCGCACGATATACGATAAACGAGTAGAATGTGAAAGTCCCTAGGATCCCCACAAAGTGAATCCGGAGAGAATCCCCTTTCCCTCTTTTAGAACAATGTATCTAGTGGTAGGGGATCATTTATTTGTAAGCGGGTCTGACAGTGCAACTGGTCATACCGTTGAACAAAAATTTCAGGGGAGAGAGGTGTAACGAGGAAACTACTGAATGACAATGCCAGGGTGTTTTGTATCCCTTCTTTATTTCATATCATAAGAGGATGCTTAAGGATACCAAGAGAAATTTATATTCTTTCATGATTCAAGTATTAGTTCAGAGGAAACCAACAGCAAAACTAGCGTTTCTCTACACAGGTTGACGGATATTAACGCCATCCAGCATTAAAAGTTAACCCCGTAAATATATCCCTCTCCTCACCATACAACTCTACAACATATAAAGGTCGTTACTTGCAACAAACCGTAAAGTTCGGACGCTAGATTCACCACTAACTGTCTGTAACCGTCTGCGCAGCAGATTCATCTTCAATCGCCGTTGGGGCTGCCAAAGGTTGGAAAGCTTTGAGTGGATTCGATATAACGCCATCTATAAGCCCGTATTCTTGGGCTTCCTTCGCACTCATGAAGAAATCGCGATCTGTGTCTTGGTTGATCTTTTCAAGACTTTGACCAGTGTGGTAGGCGAGATAACCATTCAAGTTTGCCTTATGATGTAGCATCTCATTTGCCTGCATAGAATGACAACTGCTTAGAGATTTGATGACGGGTTAAAAACAAGACACACCAACCAAGAAAATAGCACCAACCAAGAAAATAGCAGACCAAAGCCTTCTACAAATCTTCAAAATCTAATCTTTCTTAATGGCGGGTCAAATTTTCAAGACATCGAGAGTTCTACTTTAACATATAAAGGTTGAAGTACCAAAATAGACAGGCATGATGACCAGCAATAAAAGATTAAGCAAGATGTGATTGCTAAAGTAACTTGAGGTCCCGCTATAAAGGAGAGAGGTTAATCCTTTTTGGCTTTCGGTTGATACAGCTAGGTTTCACAACTGGAAACAAATAACATACCTGAATATCAATGTCAGTTTGCCCACCTTGAGCTCCACCAAGAGGCTGATGGATCATTATCCTCGAATTTGGCAAGCTGTACCTTTTTCCTTCAGTTAATTAATGCAGCAAATATGAAAAGTACTTAGCACACTTTAGGACACAAAACCACAAATTATACAAACCACAGGTCTACAGGAATTGCTACCTTTGGTACCAGCGCTAAGCAGGAAAGCTCCCATACTGTTTACGAAAAAGCAAATACATATATCAATTACTGGTCAGTGGCAACGGACATTCTGTTTTGGTTGCTAACATTAGCAACAACCAACAAGTAAGAAATCTTGCCATCAATAAATAGCTGAAATTCTGAAGAACTAGCTAACATAAGAAGTTACATACGTATAAGCATTAAACAAATGTAATCTTTCACAAACTAAAGCTTAAATCTGCATCAGCATCTCCACTCATACAACGAGAAGAATACCTTAAACTTTTACTTTTTTAATAAAATGGGAGAAAAATCCAAGACAGAACGGTAATAGCCAGTAGCATCACTCGGAAAGACAATAAAATGGAGGAATCGAACGAAAAAAATTAAGCAAATCAAGTCAAGAGTATCTGTGAAGCAGCATAAAAAACTGTGTTTAGAATAAATTTCATTCCCAAAGCTACTATTTGTATCCATATAAGCTAACACTAGACACATACAGAACACTGGAAGACTCATTAGTAGTAACTGGGGAAGAGAAGAGTCTATGATAGAGGCAGGTACCTAGCAGCAAGTCCAACACATACTGTGGAGACGTCAGGTCGGATATGCCTCATTGTGTCAAAAACGGCCATACCTAAGCAGATAAAGAGCTAGTTATTCAAGTAACATATAACAATTGAATTATGAACAAAAACTGTAAACATAGCAAGACAATTTTGTAAGATAGATTGTACCAGCAGTGACAGATCCTCCTGGTGAATTTACATACATCACAATATCCTGTTCAAAAATCAGCAGAGATTATCTGATCAATCAATTGGAAAAATACATTCAATTCCAAAAATCACTGCAAGAAACATACAAGAGAGAGAGAGAGCAAGAACAGAAATAGAATAGTACAGACCTTCTGAGGATCAACAGCATCAAGGTAAAGAAGTTGAGCAACAATTATGTTTGCCATATCATCATCAACAGCTCCCCCACAACGTATTATTCTCTGACAGTCATGTAAACAAGAAAAACATTAGTTAAATGAAACTACCTACCAATGCAAAACACGCCAAATTAAACAGGAAGAAAAACACAAATAGCTACTCCTTACATATTGGAAAAGCTGACTAATAACACTTTGAAAGCGTTCTTGCACCATGGGGGGTGGCCCCTGTCCCTGTACATATGCAGGGAAGTATGGCGAAGATGGAACTTGCACATCCTCCCTACAACATCAAATTCATAGTGACGTAAAAAAAAATGAATGATATGCACAACCTTTCTTATCCGAGAAGATATTAATAATGCATGCACACTAAATCCACCTTATGGACCAAATTCCTTGACGAGAACTCTTGTCCGCCGGTGTCCAAAATTCACCAGAGTAGATAGCTTTCACTGGAGAACTCTTTTTGCTGCTCCCAACTAAATTTTTCAACTTCCTGCAAACCATTATAACCACGAGGTTTTATCCGAACCCAATAAAATGGAAAAAGCTTTCCTTTACATTGCATTCACATTCACCAAATTAACCAAACTTCCATGAACAAAGCAGAAGTACAAAATCTACAGAACTGGGTTAGCAGAAATTTAAAGTCTATGCATCCCATATGTTTAGCTTAAGCTGAATAAGTTTCTCAAACGTCTAGAAACACACAAAAAGAACACATAGCATTGCTTTCGATTATCCCCATCAATTTTCTCACCAATTACCTGGATTTCTGGGTTTTCCACTATTTTCCAAATCATAAAACATCAAATTTCTTAGCTTAACCAATCCAAATAGTTCTACACTAACTAATGAAAAAAGGGCTACCCCAAGGCAAAGCGGGGTGCTTTGCGAGGGTAGGGGAACGCCTATCGCACACAACCTTACCCTGCTTCTGTTTTCACAACTCGAACCCGTGACCTCATAAATGAGCAACCTAGAAAAAATTTAAATGCAGAGAATGAATTTGATGCTAAATTACCTTGAAGGAAGGCGTTGGAAGGGGAAAGAGAGGGCCTGCGGATGGGGAGAAGAGCTAGGGTTTGGAGCGAAAACGAGGGAGTTGAATCTGAGAGCAGAGGCGGAGGTGGAAACGCAGGTCTGCGCCATTTCTGAGTTGGTCCGAGTGTAAAATGTTGGGGAAGAAACGAAGAAGTTGAATTGTTTGGCGCCTTATCTGCAAAACGTAAGAAAGGAAGGAAGCTCACACGACGGCAGGCTTCAGGGCGAGTGGAGCGTTGGAGCAAGCAACACCTTACCACCTTCCACTCTGTAATCATCTTCCACCCGTTTCTTAACTTTATTGGGCCTTCTCCTCCTTCCAAGCCTAAAGTCCATAGGCCCATTAAGATGTAGCCCATAATTTGTAGGACTTTTATTTGGAATTTAGGGACGAAAATACAACTCGGGTAGAAAAGCACACGAGTAAGATTTTACTTTTGAAATTTATCCTAGTTATTAAACTACTTTAATCAATAACTACAAAATAGGGATACACAAATGCAATGTGCAGGACACATGAGTCTGCGATCCTCTTTGTGAGGATTCTGGAAATCCGTAAATCGTGTTCGTTTACCGTACATCGTACGGTCAAGAATCATTTTAAATATTTTTATTTAAAAAAATAAACATAAACAATACTTGATAAAAACTGACCACACGATGTACGATGAACGAACATAATTCATGGATCTTCACCAAAAGGATCCGGACAGGATCCTGTTGGCAGGACAATCCTAGTCAACTAGTCTAACCAATTTTGAGGGCTTGTTGAGATTGAGGATCCTGTTGGCAGGACACATAGTCCTAGTCAACTAGTCTAACCAATTTTGAGGGCGTGTTGAGATTGATTCTACTCATAAGCACTCATGTTCGAAGTGCTTTTATATAAAACATCTACATATTTTATTAAAAGTCCAAGTGCTCAAATAAAAATACTTGGAAGTCTTTCCGAGAAGCACATAAAACTGTTCTTCTCCAAAAAGTGCTTATACAACACAAGCATTTTTAACCAATTGTTTAAACCAATTGAAACATGTAAATGTAATTTTGCTCAAATGGAAATGGAACTGCAAATGCAATACCATTAAGATGGAAGGGGATTATATTATATTGCAACGGATAAACAATCTGTACTTGTATAAAAATATCTACTCTGAATTAAGAATGTTCTCCTACAAACCCCCTACATATGTACTTAATGGTCATCAACTACTCTCTGTAGAATCATCAGCATCCCCTGTCATCGCGGAAAGATGCCGTTGAAAAGAATGGAATGTTGCCTCAGTCTGCGGGATGCAACTTCAAAGCTAGAACAAGATTGTTGCAGACATTAGCATGTATTTTCTACTGCCGTCCTCTCCTGGATTGCCTTGTAGCACTTAAGACTGCAGAGAGGAAGCTTTGACTTAGAATCCCTATACTTGTATGGATTGGTACACGATGGACCCGCACAATTCTCACGCTGAGGAGGATAGCTGAATTTCCATGCCACAAGAAGTTACACCCTATCAGGAAACAGGCATAGATATTGGGTAAAACTTGCAAGAAAAGTAATTACCTGCAGGGTTTAGCGTCAAATAAACCAGGGAGACCCATGTCGTTAGAGAATGTCACTATAGTACCCGCAGGGCCCATCACAGTTCTGATGGTGTTTGGCGGAAGTGTCAACGCATTAGCAGCCCTCTCCTGCATAAAATAACGAGTGATAAGACCGAACTGCTAGCATGTTACAGAGACAGAGAAAGAGGAAGGGAGGGAGATCATCTCATAGGTTTCAATACCTGTGCAATTTCTTCTTGTCGCTTCTTTATCTTGTCTTCTCGCTTCTTCCTGCTGGAATCTTGACCGAGAATTTTTCTAATAGCCTCAGCCTACATAATTCAATAACAAGAAATAACTACATAAATAAGTCTGATTTCCACTTCTAACTCAGAAGAAATTAATGGACATGATGAAAATAAAGGGCAAATAACAAACATACCTCTGATTCCCTAGCAGCCTTCTCAACCTGCATTCTTCGTCTCTGAGCAGCCTCAGCTTTCTTCAGTTGCTGCTCTACATCTGTAAGCTTCTCCTTTTGCTCTGTGGTCAACCAAATCAATATCATGTAAATATTACAAATAACTACAGTAACAAAAAATTCAAAGTACATGAAATCATGGCGGAAAAGCTCACTTCTAGATGGTGCAGGTGGTAATCCGTTAGGAAACTCAATTAAGCTTGAACCAGGAGCGGCATCTTTGCCTGACTGAAGGGCCCTTTGACGAGTTGTGAGAGTCATTTCCTTCTTACCATCCATCAAAGAGTCAACAGCTTCCTTCTTCTGTTTCTTTTTACCTTCAAGCTCGCCATCAGATAACGAATCTTGTTCTTCCTCATAATCAGTGTCTCCAGATACTCTATCGGTTCTCGACTTCCTTTTAAGGTCTTTATCCAACCTTGATGCACCGGCATTATCAATGTTGGAAACTGCAGAAAGTTTTCTGTGCTTCCTGCTTGATTCATCATCATCATCTCGATACACTGCAGCAACCTTTGATATTTTCAGTTTCTCCAGATACCGAATCTCATCATCCTCTTCTTCATCTCCAAAATCTCCATCAAGGACACGCCTCTTAGGCACTCGCTTTCTCTTACGAACTGATTCAGATCTATCGCCTTCCTTTCCAGAGGTATTCTTTCCCGCTGTCCTGCCCATCGAATAATTATCTCTCCCAAGACTAACACCACTTCTTGAGAAATCCTTCCATGGAATTCCTTTTAAGCCTCGCTTCTTATCTGAAGGAGAATGATTATCGTCCGAATTTCCCTGCCATGGAAAAATTTGTTTAATGAAAATATCTTAAAGGACTAACCATAACATATGCATTTATTATGCTCATACGCACACATAATTGCAAAAGATAAATTTCCATACATAAAGAGATTCCAAATATCCATTTATCCAATTAACATGATCCACGTGGTGACTAGTAGACTGTCTGCTCTGGTCAAACAAACAAGCAAGTTGATTACCACAAATTTTAAACACAAAATTAACATTCTTTCTAATAAGTACACTCAAAGTTCAAATTTTTAAAAAAGACAATAAGGGCCCATAACACAAATGCATATGCATAAATCTCAAATAATATGATGCAAGACCTCAAAAACTTAAAAATCCTCTTCGTATAATTGGGAAGATACTGAGTCCCTGATTCAAGCTAAGAAGAGCAAAAGTTATTACCAGAAGATTTTGCTTCTGCCGTGGTCTAGACACATCTGACAATCGAGCAGTCTTTGTAGAAGACCCACCCTCCGTTGTACCATTCAATGTAGAGTTGGCCTGAATTGTACGTGTGACACCACCAACCTTGAGCTTAACCTTTTTAACCTTGTTCTCATTTCCACATCCATCTAACCCTGACAGCCTACTGCTTGGACTTTCACCATTTCTCCCATTAAATGCATCCTCACTTATTGACTCCAATATCAAATCATCCTTCATTAAGCTTGAGCTCTTCCAATTAGCAGGGGCAAGGCAACCTGCGTCAGAACGCTTGTTATTGCTCCCATTCCGTCCTGTCTCATTCTTGTAAAACGAATTACATCCTCCACCGTTACTATCCTTTTTGTGAGATTTTTTGCCATTACCTACTGCAGAAGACCCCCTGGCCATGCATTCATTAAGACTTAATTCTTTTCTCTTCGAATTGGCATCACAACCTGCATTCTCATCACTAGAGACCTTGCTCTGATCATCCGAAGGTGTAGTTGATGACAACGGTGACTGATCATGGAGTTCAGTATATGAATCAGGTCGAGGTCGACGAAACGTTTGACTTCTCTTCTTTCTTACAGCACTGCTTATACTGTCCAGTCTATGATTATTGCCCAAGTCTTCCATGAGACAATGTTGCTACAACACAGTTCTTCCGATGCCACTACTTATCAAAACATGAAATAAGAAAAATACAACGCCAATGAGGTACTCCAGCGAAGCCAAAAGTCCTACCCAGAAAAAAGGAAACATATTTAATTCCGAACAAGAAAATCATATGCCGTCAGTAACACAACAGCGCGTAGGAGAAGGGTGTTAAACACTCATAAGATGACACCCGTGAGAACAACAACAAACAGCAAATTAAGCCATGACATCCAATTAGGAACGGAGAGCAACTCAGGTTGACGACAACACAAATTGGCATTGCTAGCTGATCAGTATGCAGCTGAAAACCCAGAGTCCTAGTAGCTAACAGATAACTAACAAAAACCATATCAATCAAACCGATGACATTCAAACACGATAGGACGAGCATTACAAAAACCACAACCCAACAAAAACAGAAAAAACAGAGTGGGATATAGCAAAAACTCTACTAATTCCATAAAGGGCTGCAACGAAAACCCCAAATCAACCAACAATTGACAGAAAGTAGCAGAATTTAGAAGCAATTCGAAATCAAGTCCAACCCCAAAATTGCATACCTCCAAACCTAAAAAATACACCATTTCAGAACATAATCAAGACAAGGACAATGGCACACACTCATCATTCCTCAGAAACAAACTGAAGACCACAAACAAACACACACCCAAAAACCCACATACAACAGATTGAAATCTAAATACCCACATTAAAAAAACCTAACAAAATCAACAAAAACACAACCAATAGACCGATCCAATACCTTGGCGAATCGAACCCAATTGATGCACCACCCGAAGCCGCCGCAGCAGCAAAAGCAATCGAAAACCTCCCGAGAGAATAACAAACCAAGTATAGAGCAGAGAGAATAGAGAAATAGAGAGAGGCGCAGAGAGAGAATGACGAATTGGGAATTGAGAATTGGGGCGGGGAGAGTAAAAAAAAAAAGAATGCGGTGCGGTGGGTGTCTGGTTCGGGTAGAGAGACAGGCGGTGGAGGAGCTAGGGTTAGAGAAAGGGAAGAAAGAGATAGAGAGAGAGAGTTGGAGAATTTAGGGTAACGCGATGAGGAGAGAGAAAGAAGAGAGAGAAAGGAGGGTGGTGGAGAGAGAGGTAAAGGAGAAGAGAGGAGAGAAGGGGACTGGCTTGGATGCCTAATAACCTTCGTGTTCACCATTTTGCTAATTCCACGACCCAAAAGCCCAATTTTTTTTTTTCCCCGAAATTCCCCGCTGCCTGTGCCCTTTTTATTTTCTTGTTTCTTCTCCGATTCGCCGACTCGGTCAACTCGCTGGCTTCCAACTCAATCCTCTTTCCCTCCCTCTTCTTATTTTCCCTCCTTCTACGCACGGTTTACGCTGCAAGTGTATGCGCAGGTTTACTATGCTGCGCACATCGGCCTATGCTAGTGTAGGGTCACTTTCTTTTATTTTATTTTTACATCCGCTAGGACTGAGACGTTGACCCTCCTCATGCATCATAAATCTACAATGAGGAATCTTTTTTGAGTATTCCGAAGATTTTTAAATCGTGTTCGTTCATCGTACTTCATGCTATCAGTTTTCGTCAAGTACTGTTTATATTTTATTTTAAATAAAAATTATTTAAAATAGTTTCTGACTGCACAATGTACGATAAACGGACACGATTTGAGGATTCCCATAATCCTCACAAGGGAAAATTCGGAGAGGATCCTTTTTCATAAATCTAAAACTTGTTCTTTTATGATGTGTACTTTTATTTTCTAAAAGGTGAGAGACTAAATTTTTAAACTAAATAACGTCGTTGTTGATAATTGAATTATTAATCAAATATTGATTAACGTACTTATTTTATATTGATAAAACATCATTTATTTTGCAAATTTAATTTAAAATTTTAATCTCCGTATCATTATTCTTTTCAAAATATGCTTTTGCTGGCTTTTTTTCAAATGATAGATGAGTTGTATTGACAATTAAATACGAATGAATACATTAGCGTAATCAGTTAAGGTTTTGGAAAGCTAAATTGGTTTCCAATTATCCCGCTGGTACTCTTTCTTCTCCTTAAAAACATAAGTAGTCACCTATGTTGATGAATGATTCTTTCTACCGGCACATCCGTGATCTTCCCGGTTGCAATCATGTCATAAGTCTCTCTACCTCCACCATCTCCAATCTCCTCTCCACACAGGCTGTCGAACTTGCTCGCACTGCCTCCACCTTAGCCAATATGCTTGACATACAATAGAGACCTTGCGAATTGGAAAACTGAAATAAATAGAGAACGTGAGTAGGGTATCTGATGAACTACTTCCTAATCAATTTAATTAATGAATTTTTATGTATTAGTTTATGAATCATAATCATATAAGTAATAAAAAAAATCTAAAATGATTTACAATTTTTGGGGAAAAAACTAAAAAGTGCCAAATTTGTTATGGGACGATAACGTTTTGCATGAAAGAATAAACTATTGGTTATTGTTTCGCATTGCACCATATGGAAACTTTTTTCTACATTGCCAGAGGCAGATCATATGAACCATATAAAACACAATTATTCTTAAAAATAGTCATTTATCTGCTATCTGAACTGCCCTAATTATCTCCTCATCGATTCAACAAATATTATTATATTCGTAATGGCATGGATCCTTAAGGAATATAGACAAGAGTATATCATCGAGGAATTTGCAATCAGCAATTAACTAGAAAAAGAATAATCAAGGAACTAAACAAACATTATATTATACTATTAATAAATTAAAGGGGTTTTTTAACTTTAGGGAGGTGTATTCAATTGAGGTTTTGAGGGATTTTAATTCTTTTAATGAATCTAGGGGTATTCAATCAGAATTTTTAAGTGATTCTCTGACATTCAAGGTGTATTCAATCAGGATTTTAAGATAGTTTATTAAAATTCTTATAAATCCGGGTGTATTCAATTAGGATTTTAAAGAAGTTTATAACATTCCAGATGTATTCAATTAGAAATTGATTTTAAAGAATTTGAAAAAGTTGAGGAATTTGAGGGAATTTGAGAGATTTCGTAGTGTATTTTAAGCATCCACAAATCTCACATCTCCCCATGAGATTTCGAGGGAATTGAATCAAAATTTTAATTCCACTAGAGTCTCTCAAATTCCCGATTGAATACACCCCCTAAATCTTTTAAGAAGATTGAAATTTAAAATAAACCTGGTGTTAGATTACATATTAATTATAATCCCTTTATGTGTCCTTAATTCAAAATAATCAATGTGCATTTTATTTAATGTCTCCCATTAAATATTTAAATGTATTAATATACAAATTTTAATTTATTTTTTTGACCAAAAAAAAGTTTTTTAATTTTTTTAAATTTTATTTAACATTATTCAAACTTGAAAGACTCAATTAATGTACTTAAATGTTAGTACCAAAATGTGTGTACTAAAATATATTGGATTGAACTAATGTATTTAAATGTTAGTACTGAAATGTATGTACCAAAATATATGCATTGAAATGTATTATATTAAATTAATATACCTAAATATGTGTACCAAAATGTATTATATTGAATTAATGTACCTAAATGTTTGTATCGAAATGTATGTACCGAAATATGTGTACCTAAATGTATGCATCGAAATGTGTTATAATGAATTTAATAAAAAGTACATCGAAATATGTTGTATAACAAAAATTAATTTATCTAAATGTTTTCAACAAAGTATATTACGATAAATGAAATGAAAATAAAAATTATAATGAAATAAAATTAATACATTAAAAATTAGGAAGAAAAAAAAAGAAATAATTAATAAATGAGGTTCTTAACGTATCAAGGAACTAAAATTAGATTTTGATCTTACTCATGGTTTTAATCTAAAAGTCATATGTGCCAAGGATTAAAATGAAGTTTTCTATAAATTGAAACTAGTCAAAGGTTAATTTTTGGTACAGCAACACTAAGCTATAAGATTAAACTGCCAACTGCTGCACTGCATCCAAATCTTAATTAGTATGTATAATTAGCTATTGGATATGTTAATTATAATGATGTGATGATCATCCAAAGATCCGGACCAAATCCCAAAAGGACTTGGATTTACTAGCTCCGACTAGCCCCATGATCACCATAATCCATCCCAGACGTTGGCAAGGCTAGGCGCGGCTTTTGGCTTTCATAATTGTATTCAGCCATCTCAGGCGGCAGCTGCGGCGGCATTTGGTTATCGGCATCTAGGCTTCTCATCAGATACTCATCCACGTTGACGTCCACAGGAGGCTCCCGCGGCTCGTGTATATATTACTCTTTCCAATTGCAATTAGTAGCACCATAGTGATCATATCCAGAAGCATAATTAATATAATCACTATCATTATTACCATAATAAGGAGCATTAATCTCACTCGTCGTCGGAACACGACAACTATGACGTTGAGCATAACCCATTGTTGCAACATCGTCGTTTATGTTCAACTTCATCAGTAGTCAAATTACTTGAGCAGCTTGTCTCTCTGGTTTCACATGATCGATATATCATATAATTACTTGGTTGCCCTAATTCTAATGGTTTCCCTAGTTCTAATTGTGTAGATAATTTTACCTTTTTGTTTGCATCAATTGTTCGCTGATACTCCTTCGATGTCTTTCTTTTCGGCCACTGATTCTCCTTCGATTTCTTTCGGGGTGTATACCGTTTTCTGTGGTAATTCTTTCTAAGTCGGCAAATCGCCACCAGCGTTTGATCATCATCAGGAATCGCTAGCAAGAGTGTACGTTTCCAAGTACCAATCGTGATGGTGCTCCGACCCTTCATTGACATACTTAAACTGTCTTTTTCGACCAATAATCCGCTTATTATTAGTGTTTACATCATGATGAACAAAAACGTCTTCGCTGAGTTGTTTGCCGTTCCAAAATCCTCCGGACGCAGTCCTTCGATCAATGCGTACACCGGATTTTGATAATTCTTTACCGTAGGGCTGAGGGTGTTAACTCTTAAATCCCGTGAAAGATTCAGTTGCTAGAATCACAATCAAACAAGACACAATAACATCAATCCATATAATGACTAAAGCATGCTTACCTGAAGAACTTCCGTTGGATGCAGCCATAATCCAACTCCTACAACCTGTGAACGCAGCAGCTCTTCTTCTCTCTGTCATGATACTTATTGCTCAAACCAAAAATAGGGCTCGGTACCTTGAGAGCATGAACCTGGAGAGAAGAGATTGCCATACACACACACACACACATATATCCTTCTCATATTAGAATGTGGATTCCCTATTAGAATCCTTATGGAAAACAACTTAAGTTTTCCCAATTCAAGTTCGCTACTGCAATAAAAACCTTCATTAACAAGAACTGATATTCATCTTCCTATAAGGCTTTATTATACCCATTGGACTCAAATAGCTAATGTCCGATCATCAAATCTCATGTTCATATACTTACATTCTCCCACTTGAACATGAGACAAAGATCAAACATAGCTTTCACCAATTATAAGAAGTGATCACATAGCCTTATTCAAGATTTTACCACCATGGCTATATCGTCCCATTACATCTCAAAATACAGAAACCAAGATTCATAAACTACAACCAAAATGCAGTATTGAATCTAAGCTCACATGTATTCAATCTGCAAATATGACTCATGATTCAAAACAACATAAACAGTCCAGATTATGCTCCCACTTTTCAAAAGATCATAGCACAAAACAATCTTCAATGAAAAGCAACATTTTAATGACTGAACAAAATTCATTAACTATAAACTTCAAAACAGATAAACTGTTTTCCAAAGTATCAAAAGTATCAAATGAATCTAACTTCTAACATGGTCCATCACCAAAACTACAATACTCTCAAAACTAAAGCATTGAGTCTCAAGACAAAGACACTTATAAAAACACAAAATCAAACTAGCAAACTAGCTATAACTTAACCTCATCTTGTCAGAACTGCACTTCATTGTTCTAAATCCTTCACAGTTGCAACCCTGAGGCCTCAAAACATCCTTGATTACTCCCACTGATCAAAACTTTCTAGCACTCCCATCAAAGAAACATGTTTTCTAAATTTTCCAATAGGCAATGCCTTAGTTAACAGATCAGCAAGCATCATTGCAGTGCTTATGTGCTGCACTTCAATAACTCATTTCTTGACTTGTTCTCTGACCTTAAGAAATTTCACATCCATCAAACGTGAAGCTGAAGTACGCCTATTATTCTTGGCAAAGAATACAGCCGAGTTGTTATCACTGAACATCTTAACAAGCTTCTGAATCGAATTCACAACCTTTAAATCTGTCAAGAAATTCTTCAACCATGCTGCATATTTCATGCCTTCAAAGCAAGCCACAAACTCAGCCTCCATAGTAGATGTAGCTATAACAATTTGTTTTGCACTTTTCCATGAAACTGCCCCTCCATTAAGCATGAAGATATAACCCCTTATTGACTTCATGTCATCCACATCTCTAGCCAAATCCGAGTCTGTATATCCCATAAGTTCCAAAGAATTTGTTCTGCCATACACCAACATATGACTTTTGGTTCTCTGCAAGTATCGCAAAACTTTCTTGGCTGCCACCCAATGTGCTTCACCTGGATTTGCTTGAAATCTGCCTAGCAAGCCAACAATAAAGGCAATATCAGGCCTTGTACATATGGTTGCATACATGAGACTTCCAACCAATGAAGCATAAGGTTTAACTTGCATTTTCTTCACTTCTAAATCAGTTCTTGGATACTGACTATTCGAGAACTTATCACCTTTATTGACTAGAACTTGACCATTATTGCAACTTTCCATATGAAATCTCACCAATACTCTGTCAATAAATCCCTTTTAAGATAAGCCAAGAAGCCTCCTTTGCTGTCTCGAACAATCTCTATTCCCAATACATAATGTGCTTCACCAAGGTCTTTCATCTCAAAGTTGTCATTGAGCATTCTTTTAGTACTTTGAAGCAATTAAGGACATGAACTAGCAAGAAGAATATCATCAACATAAAGCACCAAGAAAATGAATTTGGATCATGAGAACTTAATGTATATGCAATCATCTAGCTTATTTTCTACAAATCCTTGTGCAGAGACAATTCGATCAAATTTCAAGTACCATTGCCTTGATGCTTGTTTCAAGCCATATATTGACTTATTGAGCTTGCATACCATATTTTCCTTCCCCCTTTCAACAAATCCAACAAGTTGCTTCATATAGATATCTTTTTGTAGGTCTCCATTAAGAAAAGTTGTTTTGACATCCATTTGATGTAATTTAAGATCAAAATAAGCAACTAAAGATATTATAACTCGCATAGAATCTTTAGAGGAAACTGGAGAGAAAGTGTCATTATAGTTGATTCATTCTCTCTGAGTAAACCCCTTAGCAACCAACCGTGCTTTATATATCTGTTTAGGCCCAAAAAATGACATTGGGCCGAGTGCAGATTATTCTCGGCCCAGGAGCTGGGCGAAGGAAGTGGGTCGATACCTATGGACCGCGGGTTGAAGATGGCCTTAGCGCGCGATAGAGACCGAGACCTATTAGGAAACGGAGTCCCTGAGCACAGTGAATCAGGCTCGCGATAAGGGAAGATTCAGAATCCTAGTTTGGGTAGGATTGGCCGAGATAAGGTTAGATTGGTATCGGCCGAAGAGGAGTTGGATTAGAATTGGGATTTCTGTCCAAAGAGGATTCGGAGGCCCTGCGCTACTATAAATAGGGAGAGGGAGCATAACATTAAGCTCTCTCCAATTCAACACACAAATCTGCCCTGCGCAACCCTCTCAACCTTTTGAGATTTTTACTTTCTTGTCCGCCAACACATCTTCAGTTTGGATAAACAGCACTGTGAAGGCAACCGGTAAACATCTTCAGTTTGGATAAACAGCACTGTTGCCGTAGAATCAGCCGACCGCGGAGCACCTTCAGTTTGGATAAACAGCACTGCGTCGGGGCCGACTGGTTATCTATCCAAGTCTCGGCCGAGAAGGATTTTCGAATTCTTTTCGACAGAGGTCATCTCACCAGCCTTCTCGGCGAAGTGAGGTGTTACAGTTTATTACATTCGGCACATTGAAAGCCGAAATTTGATATTGAACTTCGCAGAACTAGCAGCCTTGTCTTCAGGCTCTAGGACCCAAAGGCCGAGGCGTGTTCCTTCCTCGGCCGCAATCGCAAGATCAAGAAGTCAGCCGCGCAACACAACACCACATCCATATTTTACTCACCGGCCGAGCTCGGCCGTCGAGTTGGCACGCCCCGCATTCAACCGAAGGACGTAGTTAGCTCATAGATTACTCGGCCTGCGCGCCACGTAGGCTTTGTAGTTTTTAGGGTCAACAATATCTCAATTCTTCCATTAACATCCCTTTTAGTTTTATACACCCACTTGCAACCTATTGGCCTAATTTCAGAGTTTGATTCCACCAATGTTCAAACTTGATTCTTGAACATTGAATCTAACTCATCCTTCATAACATTGTTCCACATAATGGATTGAGGACTTTCAATTGCCTGAATGTATGTGAGCAGGTCATCAATGTCACCTATATCGAACTCACTCTCTTGTAAGTATCTTGTAGATTTTCTGAGTTCAACTGGAGATGGAACTGATGCTTGTAATTCTCCAAGGGAAGTCAATGTTGCAGGCTGTGTTATTTGATCAACCTTCATAGTGTTGCCAACTTGAACCCCTAAATCTTCATTCATATCCTCAATGACCGGTGACAATGGATGAGAAAACAATGAAAACTGAGTGTAATCCATTGCTACATAGTTATCACCAACTTTATGCATTTCTTGAAATACAAAATTTTCCCTTGACAAATGTGAGACATCTTGATCTTCTAAAAAAGCTGCATTATGTGTTTATTGAATTTGAGTGTGACTTTGAGGGACATAGAACCTGTATCCTTCTGATTTCTCAAGATAGCTTATGAAGTAACATGACTGAGTCCTTGAATCCAGTTTTCTTTCATTAGGATTATAAAACCTAGCTTCTGCTTTACAACCACAAACATGGAAGAGCATGAACCTGGGAGAGAAGAGATTGCCATATATATATATATAGACACACACACACACACACACATATATCCTTCTCATATTAGAATGTGGATTCCCTATTAGAATCCTTATGGAAAACAACTTAAGTTTTCCCAATTCATATCAGTTCGCTACTGCAATAAAAAAGTTTATTAACAAGAACTGATATTCATCTTCCTATAAGGTTTTCTTATACCCATTAGACTCAAATCGCTAATGCCCGATCATCAAATCTCATGTTCATATACTTACATGAGGTCCTCCGCAGGCATCCCAAATCTCCCAGGGCTGGTGGTCTCCCAAGAGATCAATCTCATGCACAAAGCCAACGTGTCGTGGCAGTAGTGGCTGTCGGAGAACAACCTTCCGGTAGAGCAAGAAGTTGATGAGTTCTTGATCAGCTGGCTTAAACCTAAAACCCACGTCGTCATCATAACCGGCCATTGTTAACTTGTCAAGCAAGTTTGATGCTTGTCTTTTTTTGAACTGTCATTGGGAAAGAGACAGACTAGAACATTAGTTAGCTAGGGTTTCAAATTTATTATTAACTATGTGTGATGGTTCACCTGATGCGATATATATGTGGATGTCCAGTGCCTCCTCACCGTCTTAATTAATTAATTACCATATGTAATTAGAAAAAGAAGGAAACAGGAAAGTATTTATTCGCCCATGCACCCGGTTGGGTCGGGATGGCTTTCCCGTTCCTCCTCGACCTTGTTCGTGTTACCTTTTTCTTTGTCTTGTTACTCAAATGGACCTAAAATAAAGGATAATACTTGTATATTCCATGACTTCCTCAACAACTTTAGAAAAAAATTAGATACACATGTTCACAAAAATAAAATAAAAATCAGACCGGAAATCCATGGCAATGCACGTCCCAATCTTTCATTCTTTCAAACAAAAAATTGTGTAGAAGGGTAGTACTGTGTAGAGGAAAGCTCAGGCCGACCTTATATAGTCTAAATAACAAAACCCTAACTTCCTTGAGTCTAGAAAACTCTCCTAAAATAAAATAAAGACCTAAACAATTAAGGATACAAACAAAGAAGAATACTTCTTCAACCTCTTAGCTTTCTTTTCAATTGGCCTTACGTTAAAACTTCTACAATTAATTCGAGCTAAATATAAATGATATAAAAACGTAAGAAATGATGCACCTCTCAACATAGGGCTTATGGCCAAGTCCATTCGCTAGTGGTTCTAAAGCACACCCTCCTATTTACGTTTAGGGACAAAACAGACAAAACTTAAAGCCCTCTCAACCCATTGACCTAAAGAAAGCCCATCCATATCCAATTATTTTGTTGTTAACTTGTCATTTGTTTCGACTCAATCAAGAGTCAAGACCCATAAATCATAGTTTCGGTGGAAGAATTCTCATTGAACTTGCTATGTACGTTTCCTTAGGTTTAGTCTGGTATTAGAAATTGGAACCAACCAACCTAATTGAACGTGATTGCAAAGCCACCACTGGAGGAATATCAATCCCTTGCCTAAGCAAAACCTCATCAAACAACCGAATCGAACACTATATGCATGAGATGAAACAATTATTTATGTTTATAAATTGCATTTGCAAGGCACTACACCACAAAAGTATACTTTTGATGATTTGAAATACTTCTTAGAAAACATTCATTTACGTTTTTCTAATGCAATGACTGACACCGTATAAAGACATTGTTATGGAAGTGACTCACAGCACAGAAGAATATCTATATATCCTTGCTCGATCGACAACAAAAGGAAATATTTCTTTAAATCTCTTCTTTTTTTTCTCCTTTTTTTTTGGTACATGGGGTTAGTGCATGAGTTGGAATATCATTAGAAACAAAATGGAGAAACAGATAGCGAACAATATGCAAGTACATAGGATGATTAAGGGGAATGTGAGGAGCAAAGGACTAGTGTAATGCCCTTGATCTGTATGAGGGTCTCAACCCTCATCATAGCCTGGTCGGCTCAAAAAGTACACCAAAAGATGCTGGAGTGCAAGGCTTTCATGATTTACAGGGAACGCATATGATGCATGTTGTCCCACCTACACAATACTAAAACACACCCAAACTTTATCATCATTTTTATTTGGGATGGTGCTATCCACACACCTCTTTTTGCTTTATACACAACTTTCAATTTTCGACCGTCATATCAAAACAATTGAAGATGATCAAATAACAGAAATTAACAAAGAATATGTGGATAGAACCACCCTTTATATATTTCCATATTCATTTTCATCATGTGTTTATTGAAGAAAGTTGAGGTTTTATTTGATAATAAGAAGAAGAACAATCATCAATTTAAGGAGTAACTCAACTACTTCTTATAAATACATGTAAAGTTTGGTAAACTTTTCACATGAGACATTTCTTCACATTCCCACACTGTCCTCACATGGGGAGAATTATTAAGTCTGACACGTGAACAGCATAAATTAGGTTACGTGGAACAAATGTGAATCGTGGACTTCACACATAAACGAAGCTGCTATGATACCATAAATAATTGAGGTTCAACCATATAAAACTACCAGCTGTAATTCAACTCTTTATAAACACATACAAACTTTACGGTTATCGATTACATATTCATGTATATATATTAAAGCAAACCTTCTAATTAGTAGTTCTAACAACAAGCATTTGCAATCTCACGAGGAACTAAGAACCACCCACTGGAAAGTTTGACAAATTGGTGTTTCTTCGTATAAAAGGCTTGAAATTTTCGTTTTATATATATGATCAAGGTTCTAAAATATGGTAGGTGCTAGTTGGGCAGCAAGTTCAGGCCTAGGAGGCTAGGTGGGAGCCTAGGCTGATTTAAGTATATTTTTTATATATCGCACATATAAACAAGTGTCTGCTTATACTTAAAAAATACATAATTTCATTTGGTTTGGGGATACATACAACAAAATAGAATGTCATATAGATTTTAAAGTATTAGAACATAATGAAAACATGAGGAAAAGCATATAATGTGTGTTCATCTAAGTGTTCAACAAGTCTCTTACAATTTATTGAAGAAAAAAAAACAAATGCAAAATGAAAAGTTATAGTTTCTGTCTAAGTGAGAGTCGCGACCTAGGCAGATCTAGACGGTTTAGGCAGACACCTCAATGCAAGTCTAGGCACCCTTTTTTATTTTCAAACTCTTAAAGATTAATTGGGGCCAACCGCCTAGCGCCTAAACAAGAATTTTTAGAACAATGTATTGATATGGTAATATAACATATACCACTTGGTTTATACATTTGTTTTGAAATTCATATATAACTGCATTTGTGGGTGGAAGTGGCTGGTGTTGGCTTTCCAGTGGGGGACGCCTATGATCCACATTTGCCACCAAAGAGTCCTTTTTTTTTACACTCTGGCCTATAAAAAAAACTATGATCATAATTAATTATGAGCATGAACGTGATGAGAATGAGTGCTTTAGCTTTACATTTGACAATGACATGGCAATATATATTCCTTCTCTATGTAACATATCTATTGCTAAAGAGTCATTGTAATTATTCTTTGAACAAAAAAAAAAGTCAGTGTAATTATATCAAGGCATCAAACTAGTGGGAAGTGCCTATCTTTTTATGCATTTTTTCGGGTCATGGCTGAGAAACGAGAGGACCTTACCTACAATGCTACACCAGTATCTAATGTCACAATAGTGTTATTTTAAGTCAATCAAGCATTGTTATGTAGAAAAATTTAAACTCATTACAAAATCTATAATTGTAATGAATACAACTACAACGATATCTTGAATACAATTAAGTTTTTCTCTGAAAGCCATCACCTCAAGGAAGGAAGATATGCCATTTTGGTGAAAACCACTAGGGTTTCTTGACTTTGTAAATTTACTTTGAACTCTACCCTGATGGGAAAAGAAAATGCAAGGATAGATGAGAAAATCATGTGTACAGTAGAGCTTGGTTAGATTGTATGATCCAAGATGTCAAAAAGTCTATTTCTGTAACTTATCAACTACTTTCACTTTTTTAAACTAACTTAATAAAAAAACTGCATCTATGTGGACGAGGTTTCTATTTATGAAGTATCTTTTTAGTTTTTTGGCCTATGAATTTGGATTTTCTCCAGATCGTCTGGAGTTTGAGGATCAAGAAATCTGAAGTTTTGATTTGTGCAAAAGAGAGATCAGAATTTTTTGTTTGTGTCAGTTGGACCAACTAATAAAATAAGTTAATGAAAACCTTCAAGTTCAATTTAAGTGATCCAAATTGAATAATTATTAGACCGGACAGTGAAATTCGAGACGATCTCTTTCCTTCGCCTACTAATATGCTTGCTTGTATGACACTTTTGCTTCAGTTGAGGTCCACTTTCTTTTTCTTAAGAGTTAAAAAATCAACTATGGGATTACGACGTGTGTATTGATTTTATTATATGACAACATTCCCGTATCTTGGACTCGTGGTTCAAGAAAATTGGGATCACCTGCCGTCCGATCTTTAATCTAATGGCAAGTGGTTATTTAAACTTTTTTTGTTGTACTTTCTTCCTCACCGTTGGACTAAAATAGAACGATGCATGATCACATTTTTTTTTAAATTATGAGGTCTAAGAGAACGAGAATCTATATGAATATGACAAGATAATGCAGCACATAAGAGGTTTTTCAAGTGTCAATATTTATTATGTATTTTATCTTTGTTTATTATAAATATGTCACGTGATGAGAGAGATAAACGCTTTAACATTTAACATTAATAAAAAAAAAGTTGTACATAATTATATACCATCAATGACCTGACTATTTTCTGATGCCACATGGTCTCCATCTTCTTGTGCACAAACCCGCACAATGCCGTTGCAGAAAGAAAGTGACGGAGAACCTACAACAAAGGCATTTATGGGACAGGCCCTTTAGACCATCTCCAATGGTGGGCTAAAAGCCAAATTATCTTCCAAAATTTTCCCCCAAACTCATTTCAACCCAAGGGAAAATTTTGGGCTAAATGCTAAATGCTAAACCAAGGTCAGATTCCCCCCAGAAATCGGTGTGGGCTCCACCGAACCGAGTGAAAATATTTATCAGAATTTAAATTTTTTTAGATTAAAATGTTCATAAAATTAATTTATGATAGTCTACATATTTTTTTTTTAAATTAATTTAAGATAAAAAATAGCCTAAGTTTATTCTTTAATAATCCCGGGCTAAAATTTTAGGGTAGAACGGTTGGAGTAGAAAAACTGTTTATGGGCTAAAAGCTAAATTTTTCGGGCTAAAATATTTGACTTTTAGCCCAACCATTGGAGATGGTCTTAAGAGAAGGGATCCCTATTTTTAAAAAAAATTGGGGATACCCCTCTTTATCGTTAGATTTGACTTTAATGAAATTCTGTGGTTGAGATTAAATCGTTGGCCACAGAATCTCAACCACAGGATTTCATTAAAGTCAAATCTAACAGTCAAGATGATGTCCCTATTTTTTTTTTTTTAATGGGGATCCCTTCCCTTAAAGGCTTTCTTCATGAGAAGTAGCATGATGACCATATATGGATACAGATAATCTTTCTGAAATTGGTAATTGCAATTATAATCCAACTATTGACAACCTTTTAATACAACTAATCATGATTAGCAACTCTCTGTATTAATTTGATTACTTTTGAGAATTGCATAATTTCAACTCATTTCTTACATTTCTTCATTCATTCCGTTCCCACATTATCTGACTTTTACTTGTCAAAATAATTGTTAGTGTAAAATCTATACTACCTATTAATAGAATGGTCTTTGTCAACAAAAACAACAAAAAAAATTAATGAAAATGCTATTATACCCTTCCATACATAATTGAGAGAAAATATTAGAAAAAAAAATCATGGGTATTAAATTTTTTTTGCTCACCCACATGTGTATGCCTCTAATTTTTTCTCTTCCTCTCTCTTTCACATTTTTCTCCAACTTTCCTCTCTTCCATAAATTCTTTTTCTTTTTAAATCTTTTATATTTACACACGCACAATGTGTGAACTTCATCTGGTCCTAATTCACAAATAATTAACACATTTATGATTACTCACCCTATCTAAATTTCCCAATTACAATGCGTTTCAATGTTGATGTGTTAATTCATATTATTCACTTTTTTAATACATCCAAATTATTAACTTGATTCTATGTTTTGATGAATCCGACTAATTATGTGAATTTCTTTTTGTACTTTTAAAGAAACAACATATTACACAAATTTAAAAGAATTTTTATACATAAGAGACGCAACAATAGATGTATTACAACCAAACTAATCACAAATTATCATGGGAGAAATGTCTGACAGTGTTGAATGAGATCTAGGGGACTTCAAAACATTATATTGGAGTCTGATCAGCTTCATATTGTGAAAGCTTAGAGGGATCCCTCAACTAATCTTTCATCAGTTGGCCAGATTATTGAGGACATCATAATAACTTTCTGAGCTAATAATACAATACAGTATACAAAAATTTATTATATCATGCGTTGTTGCTTTCCTGCTCCCTCTCCCAAAAAGCTCTCCCTCTCCTAGCAAACCCTAGCCATCAACCCCTTCGCCGCCGGCATCTGGCTATGGCTGGGGGCCGGTGGCAGCCTCTCCCCTTCCTTTCCTAGTTCCTCCTCCCTTCCTCTTCCCCCTCTTCCCCATCTCAGCCATCTTCCACCCCTCGCCATTCTCGTTTTTCTTCCCACCTCCTCACGCCGACCCCTAATTCCCAACCTTTCCCTTCCTCATCTCCCCTCCCTTGCTTATCTCCCACCATTTTGGGTGCAGATTTCCATGGATCTATGCCCTATACCCTGACCCGGGCCATGCCCTTTCAAGATTCTCTTCGATTTGGCTCTCGTTTTCCTTGTGTGGGGTTTAGATCTGTGTTGCAGGTGGCTTAGATCCCCCCTCGTCAACTAGGTTCCATGGTGGTGTCTCCCTCCTCAACAGCTTTGGTGCTCTCAACTTTGGAGGATCGACTTGGTCAAGGAGCTTGGCGTGTTCGTCTCGGTGCGGCTCGGCTCGGCTTGAGCGTGGATGCCGACGTCCCACTGTCCATATTTTGGAGGAGGCCTAGGCTTGGGTGCCTCGTTCCCCCTGTTTTTGAGTTGTACATTAGATCCTTCTCAGTGTAGTTTAGTTCCTCTCGTCCTTATGCACCGCGATGGCGCTGGTTTTTGGCTAATTTGGTCTTCGCCTTTGTGCGTTGTGTATTGTGAGTCTCGTCTGCTAACGGTGACTTTAACGTGGTCTCGCACTTTCACGATGATTTTTTGTGGCCTCGCTATTCAACGATGACCGTTGTGTCTGCTGGTATCTCTCTGTTGCAGCTATCGTTTATTGTGACAGATTTGTACTTGTAGATTTGTGCGCTTGGCGACTGTGTGGTTGAACTTATAGGTGTCTATTAGGGGTTTAATGTTATTTGTCTGTTTTGTGCAATTCATTCCAGATCAATTTATTAGTCATTGAAATTATGTACCTAATGACACTCTGTAATTATTTTGTGTTGATTAATGAAAGACTATGCTATCGTATCTTGTCAAAAAGATAAATCGACTAACTCTTGCCTTCCTTCCAGTAAACCACGTACGCGCGACATTTGCCGGGTTTTGTTGAGGAAGATTGGTCGAACACTTCCGCAGCTCCGCTAATTACAGGGCAGATTGATGTATACCGAACCTTATCCACTGAAAGCATGCCACGTACAAGCAACCGTTGTCCATCGTGCTTGACCGCTGACTCCCATTGGTCTGTCACTCAAATTTTACTTCAGAAGGTGTGATTATATCAGCCACTTTTGCTATTGAGATTAAATTCCCGCCGAGCGGTCGCGAGTAGGACCGGTAAAACACGCTCTACGTGGGGCCTAAACTTTATCCATACCTGAGGTTCGGCACCGAACCTACCATTTGAATTTTTCGAACGTTGAAGCCATCGATCTGCAACCGCAGGACGCATGCCCCAAGCTTCCCATAGTGTCCCATTTGTTTGTTTCCTTCTACTAGTATAGGTTCAACTCATGGGCACATAACATTTTCTGGCCAAAACACAAACTATTAGTATTTACCATGCTCAATTAATTTTTTCTCTCCCTAGTCACATTATTGTCACCAAATCTTGCAATTTTGCAAATGATTCATAATAAATAAAGCAAAACCTACAAGTAATTAAATGCCTTTTATCGTATTCGAGAGCTAAGATTCGTGCATGAACTTATAAAAAGTTTAGTTACTCCTCTTTTGTATGTAGGACCTAGTTATATTAGAGAATGTATTAGTAATGTAATCAGCTTTGTGTATTTAAATAATATTCTGCGTGATAGTATCATAGCATATTTCCCATGTGTGAAACCAATGTATGGTGACAAAAGTTTCAGTTAAAATCTTTGGAAAATAACTCGTTGTTATCAACTAATATCGCACAAAAACAAAAAGTTCTAACACTTTTATGGTGAGAGTAAACAACTACTGTAGTATTTGTATCAATGATAAAAAATTATGAGTAACTAACTTTTCTTCAACATACATAACGTAGCACAATTGACACGAGATGTCATATGGATGATGTACCTCTACCGTAAAAGTTGGTCTCTTAGTAATTAGTATATATCGAGAATTCAGTCCAACATTTTGACCTAAAAATTAGTTCCAAGCTTGGTAACTTAGAGCTCAAGGCCATAGTCTTTACCTATTTACATGGGACGTGTGGTGGTTATTGGTTAATCCCATGATCAACATGACCTAATAAGATATAACTGGAAGGCCGGAGGGTTACTGTTTTCAACAACCGTTTCTGCTATCTGATTGCAACACACGACCAACCCCACTACCCTTCCTCTACATATTATTATTGGGGGCATTGGGTGATTGGATAATGTCGATTCTTTCATATTGCTTTCAAACTTTTCGCTTGCCCAAGCTTGTGTCAAGGTCTTCTAACTTCCCACATGTTTTCGTTGCTTTGAAACAACTTAACCAAAATCCCATATATAATAATATGGATTTCAAAATTTAAATAATTTTCCCTCCTTTTTTTAATTAGAAAGGTGGCTGAACATGACCAAAATTATGACGTTAAATACAAAGTGTGCAAAAGAAATGGGCACCACTCCAGATTTCACCGTCCTGAGCCTAGGATTATGTAATCAGGATTACTCAAATTGAACCCGACAGTCCCCATTAACTCATTCTGATTAATCCACCTCACACAAACAAAAAACTCTAATTTCTCTTTCATACAAACCAGAGGCCCCAATTTCATAGTACTTAAGTTTTAGACACTAAGATTCGAATAAGATCCGAATTCAAAAGAAATGGACAAACCCACCGACTTCTCATAATATTTGAATGGTTTGTATATATTATACAGATAGCTTTTGTTAATGTTTTCAAATAAGATTTCAAATTTTTATTGTTTTTGAATCCATAGATGGAGAAGTTTTGTCGTTTAATTAAGCAATAGATTAGTGGCACAAACACTAGCCATCATTAACAAACTAGAAAAAACGAGTATGATCAAGGTCTAAAAGAAGAGTAATGTTAGAGAGACTAAATTTGTAGACAAAGTTTTGAAAACTAAAGGACATGAAAATTGATGATTGATTTATTACTTACACGTTGATAAACATGCTTATTCTTATTGGTGACACATCATTTAGTTTGTAAATTTAAAATCAAATCTTCTGCACCCAAAATAGGTGTGGCCTCTCTATGGCCCCAATAAGTGTTTGACACGTATTCATTATCTTAACTTTTCTTAATTTTGTTGTCATAAATTTAATATGTGTCGAACACTTATTGGGGTCACAGGGAGGCCACACCCATTTTGGGTGCAGATGATTTGATCTGTGTAAATTTAGTCTCTAAGTTTGATCTTTCTAGCATTACCCTTAAAAGAATTTAAGACTTTAGGATTTAAAGCATATAGTGCATGTGAGGTTTCATGAACCTTAATTATGGTTCTAAAACCTTTAAACTAATTTGGACCGTCCTTCAGTATCCAAAACGTCGGGCAAATATTTTCATGCAATCATATATATCTCGTATAGAAAAATGGTTATTGTGGCAAAATAGTTCCATAGATAAGTATTTTTAGTCTAACCGTCGGACTTCTACATGTTATTACTAATTTATTCATATTATTTTTAGCCCATTGTAAGCCTTAACTCACTTCTCATCTTCTTAGTGTAGATAATATCGTTTGTTAAAAAAATAAAATTATATTGATTTATTACTATTGTATACAATGTTCTCTAAATATTCACAAATATATTTTTTAACCGTTACCCCAAAGATTATGGTGAGTATTGCTTTCCTTTGCAAGAGCAATAATTTTATTCTTCTTTTTGGGTTTAATAAGATCAAATAATTTGGTGAGCTTACAAGTTAGAACGTTAAATAGCTTTCATCATAATAAGATTTACTTAAAATATCGTAATGTGTGTCCTCTAAGTACGATCTTAACCCGAACCACGTAATCAAATCTTCTACGATCACATTTTCCGTTGGCATGTAAAATCGACTTTAAAATTGAAGAGTTTTTTCTCAATTTACTCAATGACCGACTCACAAGAACTTGTGTTTATGGTCGGAACCATTTATCAATGAGCTAAAATAGTAAATGAATTAATTTCATTTTGAATAGTTTAGACTTCTAAGGTAGAATGCATACATCAACATGTTATTGTTTTTCTTGAAAGGAAAAGAGGGCAGTTTGGTAATTTGGAATAAACCCGGGAAGGCTCGGAAACAGGTTCGGGCGGGGGAGAGTAGGTTCAGAGAAAAAGGGGGGTCGGAGGGAGGGAGAGAGAGAGAGTATTAAAAGCAGAGGGGGAGAGAGAGAGAGAGAGAGAGAGAGAGAGAGAGAGAAGAGAAAGAGAAGGAGAAAAGCAAAAGGTGCCTCATCCTCATGGGACTGTGAAGAGAAAGAGAGTCTAAATTGGAAACAAAGAAACCTTTACATCAATTCAAACACCAACAACAACAACAACACAGATACTCTCTCCTCTCTCTCTCTCTCTCTCTCTCTCTCTCTCCCTCTTCTGGCTGTGAGTTACTGGTTTTGGTTCTCTAGATCTTTTCTGTCAGCAGGCAACACAGCAGATAGCTGGGATTGCATTGATTTCGTGTAGATTCTTTTGGGAAGTTGAGGGGGATTTGATTGATTGATGGCTGAATTGTGAAAGAGTTCGGTTTCCAGTTTTCGGAATTTGGAGTGAGAAATTGTTTGTGGTGGGGAAGCAAGCAAGAAGAAGAAGCGATGGCTACGGCAGCGGGAGGAACGGCATTGTCGTTTTCGGTTGCGTCGATGGTGGAGGACGTGCTTCAACAGCACGGCACTCGCCTCGGCGATCTTAATTTGGAGTCTCGAAAAGCTGAGGAAGCCGGTACTCACTTTTTTTTTCAATCCAGATTCTCTCGATTGTGTTCAAGATTGTATTTTCCTTCATTTTCTCAGCAACCAAACAGAAAATTAGCTCTCTTTCCATTGTTTGGTTTCACTTTACCAATAATTTTGAAATAATTGCATACTTGAAATTTGAGTTTCGTTTCATTGTTTGAGATAATTGAGATAACCTTTTGTTGTGTAGCATCAAGGAGAAATGAGGCGGCCGGGTGGCTTCGAAAGATGATCGGCGTTGTTGCAGCTAAAGATATGCCGGCAGAGCCTTCGGAGGAAGAGTTTAGGCTTGGATTAAGAAGTGGGATAATCCTCTGCAATGCGATCAATAAAGTTCAACCTGGAGCTGTGCCCAAGGTGACCCGGATCCTCTGATCCTATCCCAATTTCTCGCTTTTTTTTGTCTCAAATTCAACTTTGTAAATGTTGAGCCATTGTTTGCATTGCTTAATTATTTTTTTCAGGTGGTAGAAAGTCCGTGCGATTCAGCTTTGATCCCCGATGGGGCGGCTTTGTCTGCGTTTCAGTACTTCGAGAATGTGAGGAACTTCCTTGTTGCTATCGAGGGGATGGGGCTTCCCACGTTTGAGGCATCTGATTTGGAACAAGTATGTATTTTTACACAAGGGTATTTGATAAGTTTCTATGCGCATCAAACCGGACAACTATAGTTTTCAGAATCAGATTTTCTAAGATAAATACTTCTTTAACATATATACTTTTTATTTTGTTATCCCTTCAGGGAGGGAAATCTGCAAGAGTTGTAAATACGGTTCTGGCGCTTAAATCTTACAGTGAGGGGAAACAGACCGGGGGAAATGGCATATCGAAATTTGGTGCAAACATAAAACCCACTACTTCTGCCAAGCCTTTTGTAAGAAAAAATTCGGAGCCATTCACGAATTCGCTGTCAAGAACTTCCTCAATGAATGACAAATCCTTGAGTGCTCCATCCCCTGATCTTAATTCTAATAAGATGGTTGGTAACCTAACAATTCTAACCCTATATTATTAATTTTGTTTTGTGTATTTGGGTATTCTTGAGTAAGAACTATAAGTTCGTCCTTTCTTGTTTTGCATTATTGCAGCCCAGTTCTCACTCCTTGAGTATGCTTGTTCGCGCAGTTTTATTAGATAAGAAGCCTGAAGAAGTTCCGATGGTAAGGGTGGGGAAACATTCCCTCATCTTGTACAACTCATATCTGCTACTTAAGATTGTCTACCTGGTCTGCGTTTAATCAAGCGAACGTTTTTAACTTGTGAGAAAAAAAGGCATTGTTTGATTCTTTGATACAACTACCTATAAAGTACTGTTGATTCACTGTCAGTGATATCTTGTAACTTTTTGCTGCTACTTAATTCGGTTATTTTACCCGAATGTGCAACAGTTGGTAGAGTCTGTGCTAAGCAAGGTCATGGAGGAATTTGAGCAACGTATGTCCAGCCAATGTGAATTGGTATGTTTGTTTTTCTCTTTCAAAACTCTTACCCTTCAAACATTATCTGGAAAATATGCATTATCTGGAAAATATGTTGTAGGGATTCCTGCTTTCACCTATTCAATATGATTAGGGTTCTCTCTGTGTTTCTTTTTCAAACATTCACGCACTTACAAATTTATCTTACAGACAAAACCAAGTCCAAAAGATGTGGCTGTTTCGCATGGAAACAAGTTTCCAATGAAATTCGCTTCTGGTGATAAAAAGGTAACTGTTGTGCTTTTGTTTCCGGTCATCTAGAGAGACTCATATTTTAATGTTGAAGTTCATAAATAGATTGAAACTCAAATATCTTTGTCTTTTTCAATAATTATTAGGTGGAAGACAAATCACTTGTCAAAACAAATCACATCTCGGATGAGGAATCAAAAAGTCGGGTGCTTAAACAGCAAATGATCTTTGATCAACAACAAAGAGATGTTCAGGTAGGTTTCAGCTGTGATCTATTTTTTTTTGTGTTTATTGGTTAGTATACTCATGCCGTATATCAATTTGCAGGAACTAAAGCAAACTCTTCACACTACCAAATCTGGTATTCAGTTTATGAAAATGAAGTTCCATGAGGAGTTCCACAATATTGGTATAAATTCAGAAAGAATATATCTGTTGTTTTTTGGTTACATTTTTCCTTTTGACGGTGGTAAGTAGAAGAAATCTTTATCCTCATTCACTTTTCTCCTTCCATAGGTTTACACATTCACGGCTTAGCTCATGCAGCGAGTGGATATCACAGAGTTCTTGAAGAAAATCGAAAGCTTTACAATCAAGTTCAAGATCTCAAAGGTAATAAATTGGTCTAGACTCTAAACTTTCACAAGGCTAGTCCTCAATGGCTAATTAGTTATCTGTTGTGTTGATTAGGAAGTATCAGGGTTTATTGTCGAGTGAGACCCTTCTTATCTGGAGTATCAAACTGTTTAAGCACTGTGGATCATATAGAAGATGGAAATATCACTATTAACACCCCAGCAAGGCATGGGAACGGACGGAAGTCCTTCAGTTTCAACAAAGTATTCGGGCCATCTGCAACCCAAGGTTGGTAAGCTTCTCTTAAGGTTTTTTTTATATTTTATTTGTTAAGGAAACAATCTTCAAGTTCTATAATCTTAACTTTTGATTGTATTTTTCACCATGTTATCTTCTAATGCCTTGCAGCTGATGTTTTCTCTGATATGCAACCACTGATTCGGTCCGTCCTTGATGGTTACAATGTTTGCATATTTGCATACGGGCAAACTGGATCAGGCAAAACTTACACTATGGTAATATATGCTGTGTCACAGTATACATTTTTTTTTACGTGAATTGTAGATTTTGCTTGATTGATTATGCATAATATCACTAAGTTATGTTGTTTAATTGATTAGAGTGGACCCAGAGAACTTACAGAGAAAAGCCAAGGTGTAAATTATAGGGCATTGGGAGACTTGTTTTTTATAGCAGATCGAAGAAAGGACACTTTCCGGTATGATGTTTCTGTTCAAATGATTGAGATCTATAACGAGCAAGTACGAGATCTCCTTATTACTGATGGGAGTAACAAAAGATATCCTTTGCTAGTTTACTGCTTTAATATTTTTTTCTCCAATAGGTCATGAAGGTCAAGCAAAATGTCAAAACACTTGTGATAAACTGAAAACTTAAGTTGTATTTTCATTGTCTTTCACATATTCCAGGCTTTCCTTAACTATTCGCACATTAGAAATTCGTAATAGTTCTCAAACAGGTCTCAGTGTGCCAGATGCAAATCTTGTTCCTGTATCATCAACATCTGATGTTATCGATCTGATGAACCTTGGACAAAAGAATCGTGTTGTGGGTGCAACTGCCCTAAATGACCGTAGTAGTCGTTCTCACAGGTAGGAATCTAGTCTTCTTTTGTGTTTTGAGAGCATGTATAAATGGTTTTGTTGCAATTAACCAACTCTAACTTTTATCAATCTGCAGTTGCTTGAATGTTCATGTTCAAGGAAGGGATTTGACATCTGGAGCTATTCTTCGTGGCTGTATGCATCTGGTTGATCTTGCAGGAAGTGAGAGGGTGGACAAATCTGAGGTGACTGGGGATAGATTAAAAGAAGCTCAACATATTAACAAATCACTCTCAGCTTTAGGCGATGTTATCGCTTCCCTTGCCCAAAAGAATCCACATGTTCCTTATAGAAATAGTAAACTAACACAGTTGCTCCAAGATTCACTTGGTAAGGTTAACTAAAACATGCCTTCTTGAGAGAAGTTTAGCCTGGTTTATTGAGAAAGTTTTGTTTATGGTTCTCTATTTGTAATCATATTTCAGGTGGACAGGCCAAGACACTTATGTTTGTTCACATAAGCCCTGAGCCAGATGCTGTTGGTGAAACAATAAGCACGCTCAAATTTGCAGAGCGAGTAGCCACAGTTGAACTTGGTGCAGCCCGAGTAAACAAAGATAGCACAGATGTCAAAGCTCTCAAAGAACAGGTTTTTACATTCACTGTCACACTCTCACTTGTATCGTTTCAATTCTCATTATGCATTACTGAAATTTTCTATTGCGATCAGATTGCTGGTCTTAAGGCACAACTAGCCAGGAAAGAGGAAGCTGAACACAATCAACCCCCAGTCTCTGGCAGCTCTGATAAATACAGGACGAAATCTGGTGAGATGTCACCATTTCATTCTAACCATCAGGGTACAGACATGATGGGGGATCAGAATGGTTGCCGGACACCAATGATCAATGTAGGCAAAATCGAGGTAAGTGTAAGCTTTTGATGGTGATTCTGAAGGACGTCATCGTTTTTCAACTGTCAGTAGATGTCATGTCAAATTTTGAGTTTGATGCCTCATTCTTTTGCCTTGTAGTTTCTTGTCCTAGATTTGTTTTCAATGGTCATTCGGCTAGTATGTTCTAATCACTGTGACTTGGCGCTTTTGTTGATGTCTTGCTTTTGTAGATTAACGACAATTCTGCTTTGAGGACAAAAAGGCAAAGCTTTGATCTTGATGAGCTACTAGGGAATTCATCTCCCTGGCCCCCAGTTGATAGTCCTATTCAGAACTGTGGGGAGGATGATAGAGACATGAGCGCGGGCGAGTGGGTTGATAAGGTTATGGTAAACAAGCTAGAAGCAAGCAGAGCTGGAAATCCTTTAGGATCATGGGGAGCAGACAGTGGGAATTTATCTGATGGTTTCTACCAGAAATATCTCCAGGATTCTTCCAAGGTTTATCCAGAACAATCCTACAATATGTTCGCGGGAAGCAACGGGTTCAATGTTGCTAGCACCGATGACATGGATGATCTTGATGCTGCCACCAGTGACTCTTCAGAGCATGATTTGCTCTGGCAATTCAATCAAACTAAACTTACTAGCATAGGCAATGGGATTGCGTCGAAAACCAAGAAACCTAATGGAAAGCCAATGAAAGGCCTAGAACCAAGGTAATTCGAACGTGGCCTTCTGTTTGCAAATTGCATAAGTTTTATATAACCTGCTTCCTAAAAGAGCTGCTAATGGTTTTTCGCAGCAAGAGCTTTAATCCTTCTCTAGGCCCTTCACCGTCACGAAAACCTTTGAACGGGGTACCACATCGGACTGCAAGGCAGCCAGTTCCGGCTGAGATGAAACGCAAAGCTGGGAGTAGAAAGTAGAGGTGTTAACTCGATACATTCACGGAGTGATTCAGGTTTTTTTTTCTTCATTTTTTTTTCAATGATTTCTTTGATTTATTACGGAGAGAGAGGTTTTAATACATTCTTGTTATATATATACACAGTTAAAGTGAAGCAATAAATCCAGTTGCTTGTATATGTTTAAGAGTGAGTTCTGTTGACAAATCCTGCCAGACTTTGGTGTGGATGACATATAATCCCTGTTTATAAATTTTATATTTCCCATTCTTGTGATTATTACGCGAATTTTTAATGATTACGAGCGTTTATCTATGCACTCAAGGTCTTAAATTTGTTTCTCCATTCCTTAATAGAGCTTGGCCTTTTCTTTGGCTCGCTGGCTCCAAGAGACACAAACATACCCTCTAATTTTAACATAAAAAGTATCATTTAATTGCTTTATATTTGTATAAATGACACGCAAAATCGAGAAATAGTCTAAATTTTTAACCAGGAACCAAAGGTACCCATCCAAACAAGTTGGTGGATTATATTTTCTGAAAAATGATTTAGATGCTTCCAACAATCTAGTAAAGACAAGAACAGTTTGATTATATAAATCCAATGTTTGATGATTGTAACAACAACAATAATACAAATATCTTTTACACATTTGAATTATACTATTTTGGATGTGCGTTTTAAATGATTGAAAATATTTTTGGAATCAGTTTTTAATAAAAATGCAAGTAAATTCTAGAAAAACATCTAAAGTACTTCCTGCAAAGAAGCATATAATTGGTGTTTCTTGCAGGAAACACTTCAAGTGTTTTTAGTACCCAAACATATTTTATTTTCTCTAACGTTTTCAATCATTTTAAAAGCACTTCCATGTCCGTTTATTACGATAAGGTCAAATTTTGTGTTCTATGACTTATGCTTATAGCAATAAATATGGTCCAACAAAGCCAACTATAAAAAGTAAGAAATTCAAATCTATAAGTTTTGAGCCAGGAGTTTACATTCAATTCGGTTCTCTCAACCCTACCTCTAAACTCTCTAATTATCATTTTTCATATTAGCAAAAGGCCAATTAATTAGCTAACTATCATGAGTTCCATAAGTTCGAGGCAGGAATTTACAAGTCCAGTGGCATCAGACAGGTTGTTGAAGGCCTTGATCATAGACTCCGACAATCTCATCCCCAAGCTCATGCCTCGGCCATCAAGAGCATCGAAATCATCCACGGCGACGGCGGCGTAGGAAGCAAGCATCAACTTTGCTGAGTGTAATTATCAATTAAGCATATGATCATTTACCCTAATCAAAAGGATAGTGATTTTCACACCCCGGTTTTCTCCGTAGGCAACCTCTGATCGTCTCTGTCCATTGCTAGAGTGAAAGGAGTGCAAAGGGAGAAAAATGGGAGGCGGAAATAACTCCCAAATAAAAAATCATATTCGTCGCGTCATATTTCTCTTTTACATGTCTAGTTTCAACCACTTGTTTTGTAATTGATGACCCTGATAAAAAAAGGTAGTGATTTTCACACTCTCGTTTTTTCATTATGCATCCTACTTTTGTTTTTGTCCATTGCTAGAGTAAAAAGGAGAGTGCGGAAGTTACTTCAAACTAAAAATCAGCACCTTCGTCGCGCCACATTTCTCTGTTTCACGTCTAAATGCGCCTGCATGCTCGTCATCGTTGATGCTGTGCTGGTACGCGTTACAAGACACTCTGGACGTGGAGAATTTGGAGTGCAAGTACACTCTGGTTGAAGGAGATGTATTGGAGGACAAGATTAAGTCCATTTCTTACGAGGTGAGCTTTCCTTCCCCCTAACGGCGGATGTACTTGTAAGATGATGAGTGAGTACGACGCCGCGGGTGACTTGGAGATCAACGAGGAAGAAATCAGTGGTGGCAAAGAAAGAGCAATGGGCATGTACAAAGTTGTTGAAACTTACCTCTTCCAAAGTCCTGGTGCCTACGAATAGTTGCAGCAGCCTCAGCTGTATTTTCGTGTAAAGTTGTCGTGGGCTTGCATGTGAAAAGCTCTTTCTATTGTCCGTCATTCTTTATCACGGTCTTTTACGTGAAAAGCCCTCTATATTCTCCGCATTCTTGTTTTCCGGTCAACTTTCACGGTATGCATGTCCCCTTTCATCCAGTTTTTTGTTTCCAGCCTTTTGTTCATACATAGGCTTCTCTGTTACAAAACTAGCCACTTCAAATAGGTTCATTGCTCTTGCCCAGAATACGATTAATCCGGCATGGGCTACATGAGCCCCCAATAGTTTACGGGATAGATTGATAAGTCTGGCATTCCCTGCCCACCAAATGAACCGGTGGTTTCTTGGTCATGACCGTCTAAAGATAAAGTTCCATTAAAGAGCGTTTCTACAAGGTAGAACCTCCTCAAGGATTATAAGATTTTTCATGAGGCTAATCTTGAGCCGCCATCCAAGCACGAATACCTTCAATTAAGAGAATATTTTTTCTGTAGAAAGTCTCAAATTCAGGATCTTCTGGTACTTCCTGTGAAATGAAGTCATAGGTACTCCAAGAGCACTCATCCATAAATCGGTTACTGATTCAAATAACATAAAGAAATAACCAACATTTATTGGAAAAAGCAACCCCAAAGATTTGGGACCAAAAACAGTTGGTGGTGACCATTGCATAAGTTTTTTCAGATTGAGTTGGGTTAAAAGCACGGGACATGAGAAATGTAAGCTTACAAAGTTTATGGTTATTTTCATCTGCAACATTACCATGTCGGAAAGTAAGAAACGAACTTCAGTACACATCCAAATACGTGACAGTGCGTGATTGGCTTGAAATACCGTTACTGTAACATTCGTGCAGGTAAGTTTCCCTCCAACAATACGGACAATGACGGAACCAACTACGGTGCAGGATCCACAAGTCCATTCATTACCAAACTTGACTGAATCAGGACATTAAACAAGAATTACTCATAATTTCAATCACATCACTCACTTAACCCTCTCTGTGCCAGAAAATTAATCTGGTATCAGTCCACATTACACGAAATTTACATCGTAGCTAAAGGTAATCAAAGAAAAATAAAGACACAACGGAAGCAAATGGCTATCTGAGTTGTACTGCACTACCAAAATTTCCTTGTACACGAAGAGATGAGGCCCTACGTGAGCCTATCAGGACGCCGCTGACACTTGAAAAGATCTCGTAGCAAGGCAGAGAATGCCTGTTTGTATTCAAAGAGATGGAAGATACGAAGTTGGAGCTTTATTGGAAAAATCTCCTGTATAAATGGTATCTCATGTACAGATTGCAAAAAACCAATGATTTTGTCTTTTCGACGTTGATCTCACAAAACTGAAGCATAATTATATAAGGGAAAGAAGCAAGCTGCGGAAGAGTTAAAAGCCGAGTCTTGGAGATTTGGACATGGTTTGGGAGAAACTTCCTGTGAAAAACCGATCACGTTGGAACAGAACCATGAGGTAGAGGAATTCCAAGTGAGGGAGAATGAGATATTCGAGAGACAGATGGATGTGAAAGGCGATTTTTCGAGTCCAGAAAAGTGTCCGGCTAATGTAACATTAGTGCCGACCATATTCTCAAAGGTGATTCCTTTAACTACTGGTAGTTCATCAGGATCATATTTTTCATCAGGATGTGAACCGATCTGACCAGTAACCTCAATTGCCAAGTGAATGTTCTCCACTTCGACATTGGATATAATTATGTCTTTCATATAACCTCCTCTTCCCATAGCTGTCTTGAGTGCAATGCCGATGAATGAGTCATGTAGACGAAGCTGCTGTACAAGTACATTCGAAATGCCTCCAGACATCTCGCTGCCAAATGCCAGGCCGGAGCCTAAAGAAGACTGAAGGTTAACGCCACGGATGTGCACATTTTTTGTTGGTTTTCCGAAGGCAATTCCGTACTCATCCCAACCGCTCTTTAGAACAATTGCGTCATGCCCCATACTAATGTTGCAGTTCTCAATGCAAACATTTTCAGAAGAATCTGAAGTTACACGTAACGAAGGATATTTAGGCTCTTTGTATATGCAGATCAGTGATAGATAAACAGTGAAAATTAATTTTTGGCGCACCTGGGACTATACCGCTAGTGTATGGAGAAGCAGGAAAAGCATGAAGAGTTACGTTTAGAACTTGCACGTTGCTGCATTATTTCGACACACAAGATTAACATCAGTTCTTGAAACGCATCTGGTAATAGAGTTGAGCATACCAGAAATGCATAATTTGACCTCATAAACTACGAGCAGTACCTGCAGTACGTCGGATGAATGTGCCAAGCAGGCGAGTTCAAGAGGGTTAAATTCGATACAGTAACATTTTCACATCCGGTAAATTCCACTAGATGTGGTCGGCTATAATTCAAGGCATGATAGCTGAATTGTTCCCACCAGACGGAACCCTGTCCATCAATGGTTCCGTTATCACCTGGTAAAATTTATCGAATGTGGAATGAGCTACATACAAAAGGCAGAACTCGGATATATGTCAGCAGACAACCATTTTTTACGGATGAAATCCTCACCTGTTACCATCACATCGGTTAGATTGTCTCCGTTGATCAAGCTACGATATCTCCAACCCGGCAAGTCAATCCCTCGACCATAAGAAGGCAGGGGTTCCACAGTTTCCCAGTGAGTGTAATCCTGCATAAGCATTGCCAACACCAAGTGTTTTTTACAACGTGGGAAAGTTTCTATTGGAACAAAGCAGAGAAAACTTTTGGTTATGGAAATGATTTCCACACCCCCTTTTCTCCCGCCTTTGAATTGATAAAAAATCAAATGACATGAATAAACCACGGTGCACAGAAAGAAAAAAGTGTGCGGAAATAAATTTTCCTTTGCTTTATATGTGAACCTGGGATCCAAGAATGATGGCGCCAGCTTCCAGGAAGAGCGTGAGATGGCTGGTGAGGTTAAAACTTCCGGTAAGCCACTTTCCTGGCGGAACATAGAGCTGAGCACCGCCCTTGTCAGCAAATGACTTGACATAGAAAATAGCATTTTGGAACGCGACCGTGTTCAATGTTTTCCCGTCTCCAACTGCTCCAAACTCCAAGAGTGACACACTGTGAGGTCTTGGATCGAAAAGCTTCTTCCTTTCGCATTCTCCGTCCTTCCCTTCTCCATCATACTGAGCAGCACTAGTAAATGCCAGAATCAAAAGCAGAGCCAACTGAAATATACGAAAACAACAGAAAATTAACCCTGGACGGAAGTAAGAGATGTGCCTACAAAAATCCTGCAACCAACTTGGCAGAACACCAAGAAAAACACACTAAAATCGAAACCTTAATCAAGGATGCAGAAAGTGCAAACGTAAAAATCAACGATATTAGAGAGCAAAGAAGATACTAAAGTATACAGCATTCGATGTCCGAAGATCTTGACAATGTAGGCAAAACAAAGAAGCAATCTAATCTGAGAATTATGAATTCATAAACATCGTACGGCAGTCCCATATACAATGTAAAAACCAACAATCACTGGATCACAAAGATCATTTTTTGCAGATTCCCGGATGATGAAAATTAAATACCAACATACAAACACACATGTATATATGAATCAAACACCAGAAACCAAAACCAACGTACTTACTAGGCTCTTCATTAGTCGTTTGCCCTTCCACTTAACAGAAAATTACCAAATGACCAAACTGAGAGTGCAGCAGGCTCTAAAATCTCTGCAAAAACGCAGTAAAAATATGAAACGAAAGGAGGAAGAAGAAGTGAAAAGGAACAAGTAAGAGGAGGGTTTGGTGAATAAATTGCCAATGATGTACATGAAAACAAAAAAACAAACAAAAACAAACGGGTGGTGAGAGAAAACGACAGCTTAAAAAATGTAAAAGCCAGCTGAAATTTGCAATTTGCGTAACAATAAAAAGCATTTTCCACGCATCAAAGTTGGAAAGTGCAAATTTGAATAATATATTTTTTTTATTATCTTTTACAAAATCTTCGACAATAAAAAGGTAATCTTGTTCCTTAAACAAATTTAGTAATTTATTAAACCTCCACAATTCCCAACACAAAATCCTGTCTTGCCGACACAATCTTGGCCCCCAAAACCCTCCATGAGTCCATCAAAGACACAAAAACACAGTCAAAATCTGTGTAATTAATACGAGAATTTGATTGGCGTGAAGATATCTCAAACTAATCTCACGTTTTAGTTTCTACAAATAACAATGCGAATTGATTGACGGGTGATAAAAACTTAATGTATAATTTAATTTGAGATACCATTATGGTGACATACTAAATTACTGGAAGGCAAGGACTCGTTTGTTGGGTGCACTGCGCACGGTGGTGGGGGCTGAGGGACCGTAATGTCATTGAAGTGCCGATACTGCAAGGCTTACTGCAAGGCTGGCGTCAGCCCAAGATGCCAAAGCGCCAGACCGCAACCACTTGTGCCGTCATGTGTAGGCCACCCTCGTCGGCTCCTCCTCCTTTATGAGTGTTTGTCTGCCCCTCTTGCCGCTGCTCCTCCTCAGAGTGCTGAATTTATTCCCTCACTCCTCCTCCTCCTCCTAGTATCAATTACGAGACTGACATCAAATCAAACACTTCAACTGATGACACACCTTTTACGAACACGTATTTGTTTTCTTTTTTTAGTTTAAGTTTTCTTCGAGGACTTTGTGTTGTTTTACCAAAATCTGCGGCGCCATTTGTTCCACGCCTAATGGCTTATTAATCTGTCAACGTACAATGCCTACTATTCACTCACTTTTTTACATCATCACATTCACATGCCACACATTGCCTACAAAGTATGAGCACTCGTTTTAAGTGAAAACGCATTTAAAATAACTAAAAACGTTTTTAGTGAAAACATAAAAAGTACATATTGTATGAAGCATTTTAGGTGTTTTTAAAATCTGAAAACGCTTTCAGTTGCTAATAATGAATTTGATACCTAATTGTGCTCGAAGTTTAATAATAGTCTCAAATTTGATTCACAATTATACAATTACGTGATAATGGTGCTTTTGATGATCCACGTTTAACAGTTGGTGATTAATCTGTTCATTACCTCGTTGTAATTTGCTTTTATAAATATCCGGTAGTTGTCGAAAACCCAAAAAGAAGGGATTGGCATCAAATTGCTGGAGCTTATCTTATCAGAAGCGAAGTTGATAAGTGTTTCTGGTTCTAGAAAAAAAAGGCTGACAATAACTATTTGTTTTTTAGCATATTGACAAAAAAGCCCTTGGATAAAGGACACAATCACATGGGTAACCCGCGGCGGTGGCCGTGGAGGAGGGGAACAAAGAAAACCAGCTAGCAACCGCCACCTAGAATTTAAATTGTTTGGCTGCTAACTAGAAACGGCCAATATATATATATCATAAATTCATAAATATTCATATTACATATGAACTTATGCAAAGCAACAAGCTTTAGTACTTTATACACCTAATTTCAATTAATTAAAGCTCTTTTTTATTTCTCCTTTTCTTTTTTCCTATTTTTGTTGATTTTTTTTTTCTTTGTGAAGGCTGAGAGCCTGAGAGGGACACATTGCAAAGACATGGGGTCAATGGGGTTGGTTGGTTTCATTTAGTTAATTTTCAAAGACCGTAACTTTGCTTTTGTGATTAGTGAAATGGAGCCCAGTGTAGTAGTTTTGTGTCTCTCAATTCTTGTAGAGCACTATGAGTGTTACTGGGCAGCAGTAGTAGGGCATCGTAACTGCAGGAGACGGGTCGAGGGTCCCCCGTTATGAGAAAACTTTTCTATGTATTTGGAATGCCACAATGACGATATCTTAAGTCAATAGTGAATGGTTAAACACGGAAACAAGTGATTTGAGATATCATTGTCGTGTCTTTTAGAGATAGGTAAGTTTTATCTACCTCATTAGGTAGATAATGGATTCTCAGTTACAAGGAGTCTTATCTCCAACAACAAAATTAATTACAGACTGAAAATACATGAGATAATAACAAGTAATAATTATCAGTTGAAGAGTTGGGATTCATGTCCAACTCAGCATATTCAAAAGAGATAATGCAGCAGTGATAATGCTTGGTTGTTGTCGTTCTTTAGCTTTAAACACTTAGTTTTCCGACTAATTAACGATGCACAGCGAACCAAAGAAAGCCATCGTATCTGAAGTACCACAGATAAACATTTTCGTTGACAGAAAACTTTTTCCTTTTGACAACACCGGTCCGGTACTTGGTTAAACAATATATAGTAATTTCCATTCTTAACCAGGTTGACCCAAAAAAAAAAAAACAGATCCATAGAAGACGCAACAACCACGGATCTTGTGGGTGGGATTTCTTTCTTTAACAACTTAACAATAAGATTTTGTCTTCCATTCAACACATTGTGCTCGGTTTCGTTGTAAAATATTTGGATCCAAATGCAGTAAGAAGTTTGTTTTTAATACGTTTTTTGAGACAACAACAATCGATCGAAGGGTTGCGATTTCGGAACATCATTTCCCAGCTTGTAGCAATTAATTTCTTCAGGCGATCGACGCAAAGTCCACCATCTTCGAATTCTGCTCGAGGTTTGAGTTTGAGAACAATTCCTTATTACTTGTCAGAGAAAGATTAAGCAATTACAGCTTTAATGTGAATTTTCTTTTCTACTCTATATTATGTAAATTACCGGTACATCCTACACATTTTGAAAGTCTACACCTTTGAAAGTCATTGTTTACAATAGCTCTCTGCAGAGACGGAGTGCAGTGGAGGTTCTGCAAACCAGAAGGAGGAAGAAAATAGATTGATATTTTTAAATGACCTGGCCTAGGTCGTTTTGAGCCAAAATTAGTAAAAAACCACAGCCCGACAGCCATGTGAGAGATCCTCTGCATATATAATACGGTATATGAAAAAACGTGCGGACAACTTCTTCATCAACTACAACTACTAAATGTATTACCGATCCTCGTGGTATTTCTTTAATTCCTATACTTGTTTATCAGCTACTTCATACGATCCACGTAAACTGCTCAATAAGGTATAAATATACCTATTTCTGAAGTTTTGTTTTCAAATACTGGAACTGCGCTTCAAAAATCTGAGCCCAAAATCTCCATTTTATGCTCGTCTTCCTTTGTCTTCCGTACTCTTAAAAAAGGTATCACACACTCTCTCTCTCTCTCTCTCACACACACACACACACACACACTGATGTCGTTCAATCGGTTGTTTATATTTTGAAGATATCTGTCTTCATGCGTTGTTTCTTCTTTGATTTCGAGTATTTCTCAAACACCGTATTTAAAAAATTGGGTTTATATCACAAATGGTCCCTGAAATTAACTCCATCAATCATGATGGTCCCTGAAATTGAAAATCGATCAATATAGTCCCTGAATTTTAACTCGCGAATCAATGTGGTCCTTCTGTTAGTGTTCCGTCCAAATTAACACTAAAAAAATGTTGGAGAACCAATTTTCAAGGTAAAATGACCAAAAAAAGGTTAGAAAACCACTTTTTTTTGTTTTTATTTTAGTTTTAGCACCAAATCCATGAAAAAATGGAGAGAAAAGTGAAGATGGAAAAAAGAAAAGAGAGGTAGTAAGTAAAATTATAAGTAACAGAGTTATTTTTTTATCATTTTATCATGAAAAATTGGTTCTCTAACATTTTTTTAAAGTTAATTTGGATGGAACACTAACAGAAGGACCACATTGATTCGCGAGTTAAAATTCAGGGACTACATTGATCGATTTTCAATTTCAGGGACCATCATGATTGATGGGGTCAATTTCAGGGACCATTTGTGATATAAACCCTAAAAAATTTAGTGTGTTGTGTTGCATAACCTACATGCATGCATGTGAAATTGAGAATTATTTTTTTGTTTATCTAACTTTTTGAACATGGATAAGTGAAGAGTTGTGTTGTTTGTATTAATCACATTGCATTTACTTGAAAAAAGAAATCGCATTGCATTTATCAGTTGTGACTAATATATGAATGAAAGATAATTAAGTTGGTTCCTGTATGCATTTATCAGCATGTGGTCTAATATCCTAGTAAATAGAATGTTAAATTTTTACTCATGCCTTCCAGGTTTAAAACTCTTCCTCCTCTGCTTATTATAAAAGTTTTGAACCCACCTCTTCCCTTAATACTAATAAATTTGAAAAAAAAACATCTACTTAATAACGACTAAAAACAACTCAGTTAAGTTCTTATCCTCGCTTCACCATTGTATGCTTGTGTTCCCTCATGGGGAACCTAGTTATCCCCTCACATATGATAACGCATCTTCATCGTACAAATATTGTAATCGAAACCGTTGATTATTTCTATCTTCATCTATCATATATTGTTTTGTATACTATATTAGATATAGATATGCTAATGCTATATATACAATACACACACACACACACACACACACATATATATATATATATATATATATATGTTTTATGCAAGCATGCAGGAGTTTGCATGCACGCCAGAAATGAAAGGCATACATTTCAGGCGATACAACTTACAAGAAGATTTAACATGCTGAATCAGTGTATTTGATTTTATTAAGACATGCATTTCGGTAATAATTGTCACTTTGTTGAAGGAAATTTGAGAATGATTTCATTGATTCAATGATAGATAGAGAATTATAGTACGTGTACACCTCACAATAATAGTGATAAGCTAACTTAATCTCCGTCGTTAGCTTAAGACTAATGTAACAAACTGTAAAAAACTAGTAATAACTATGTTACTAAATCTAACCCTCCAACTGTAACAAACTGTAAATGAAAATTTTAGGGTAAATTACAAAAAACTATCTCAACTATTGGGTCATTAACAGTTTCATATCTCATCTTTAAAAAGTTTCATTGTCATACCTTTGCTTACGAATTTGTTTCAATTTCATACCTTCCGTCAGCCTTTCGTCAATTCCTCCGTTAAATGCTGACGTGGCATGTGACGTAGCACATTTTATATTAAAAAAATTAATAAAATATTAAAAAATTTAATAAATTCCTTTTTTTTTTCCTTCTTCTTCTTTCTCAGGCCGAACTTTTTTTTTTTTCTTTCTTCTTCTTCTCTCTTCCTCTCCTCCTTCTTCCTCCTTCTTCTTCTTCCTCGGCAGAACCTTTTTTTTTTTTTTTTTTTTTTTCTTCTTCTTCTTCTTCTGGGCAGGGGCCGAACCTTTTTTTTTTTTTTTTTTTTTTCTTCTTCTTCTTCTCTCTTCTCCTCCTTCTTCTTCTTCTTCTTTCTCCTCCTTCTTCTTCTGGGCAGGGGCCGAACCAGCTTTTTTTTTTTTTTCTTCTTCTTCTTCTTCTTCTTCCTCCTTCTTCTTCTTCCTCCTCCACGGGCCGAACCTTCTTTTTTTTTCTTCTTCTTCTTCCTCCTTCCTCCTTCTTCTTCTTCTTCTTCTGGGCAGTGGCCGAACCACCTTTTTTTTTCTTCTCCTCCTCCTTCTTCTTCCTCATTCTTCTTCTTCCTCATTCTTCTTCTTCTCCTCCTTCCTCCTTCTTCTTCTTCTGGGCAGTGGCCGAACCACCTTTTTTTTTTTTTTTTTTTTTTTTTTTTCTTCTTCTTCTTCTTCTCTCTTCTCCTCCTCCTTCTTCCTCATTCTTCTTCTTCTTCCTCCATTCTTCTTCTTCCTCCTTCCTCCTTCCTCCTTCTTCTTCTGGGCAGTGGTCGAACCACCTTCTTTTTTTTTTTTTTTTTTTTTTTTTCTTCTTCTTCTTCCCTCTTCTCTTCCTCCTCCTTCTTCTTCTTCCTGTTAATGACCCAATAGTTGAGGTAGTTTTTTGTAATTTACCTAAAATTTTAACTATCCGATTTTACCATTCCGCTGATGTTATACCACATAGATCTATACATTCTATTCTAGATATTTGTCATGGTGTCTATTAACACATAGATTAACAACACTGTCATAGTATGACCGTCACACTAAATTTTTTTCCCAAATTTTGAACCAACGTAGAGTATTAGTTTGAGAGAGTTCATTTGAATCTAGATGTTTTGTGTCTCTACGCCGAACTAATTAAAGCTTTAATGCGATTTTTCTTTTCTAGCCTACGTTATAGAATTACCATTAAAGACAATATGCAATGAAAATGAAAATAAAAATTTATCAATACAACAAACACACAATGGCGGAGCTAGGAAATTTTTACCAGGTGGACTAGCTTAAAGATTTAAATCTTTTAAACAAAGAAGCTTAATACTGTATTTTTCAAAGTATGCTCTAGCTATAAGAAAATTTCACAAGGTGAGCCGAGAATTTTTGTTATTAAACAAATACGTGTTAAAATTCAAACAAATCCAAACTTGTACATGTACAAAAAGCAATGAGAAAAAAGATGTAACAAAAATAGATGGGTTGTAAAATGTATTATATAATTTTATATAGTTAATTAAACCAAAAGAATTAAGATTAGTGACTAAATATATAATGAGCTACATTCGAAAATCAACAAAAATTACATGTAAAATATTAATTTTTTACGAAAAGCTACTTCGGCTATAGTCCAGGGTAGCCCTACACATTTGAAAGTCATTGGCTCTCTGCATATACAGTACATGGTGTGTGGAAAACTTCTTCGTCAACTACAAATACTAGTAAATGCATAATTAGCCAAGTCGTCTTTCTTTAGTTTACTTTTATTTTATCAACTACTCCAGCCAAGTAAAGTGCTCAGTAAGTTTATAAATATACAGCTTTCTGAAGTTTTGTTTCCAAATAGTGGAACTGCGCTTCAAAAATCTTAGCCCAAAATCTCCATTTTATTTGCTTGTCTTCCCTTTGTCTTCCTTACTCTTGTTGCATATATATACAGCGCTAGCTACAGACAGGTAAAACATCTACCACTCTCTCTCTCTCTCTCTCTCTCTCTCTCTCTCTCTCTCAAGTTGATGTTGCTCAATCGGTTGTTTATATTTCCTTATAAGATATCTGTCTTCATGCATTGTTATTTGTTTCTTCTTTGATTTCGAGTATTTCTCAAACAGCTTGGTTTAAAATTTAAGTGTGTTGTGTTGCATAACCTACATGCATGCATGTAAATTACTTTTTATTTCTCTAACTTTTGAACATGGATAAATTAAAATATGAATGAAAGATAATTAATTTGGTTATTTGTTTACATTAAGGAAACTAATTAATGCACTCACACTATTGACAATGGTGTTGTCCTGCGAGTTTTTCGAATATGATAAACCAAGCGTGGACAATTATAAAAGGAAATATTATAATATCTACTTCTTTATAACCACTAAAGAACAATTCTGTTGAATTCTTTTTTTATACAACGATACATTTACATTAAAAAATAGAGAAATAAAATCTAAGACATCTTACTTATAAGTAAAGAGTAATAATACTAAACCTAGTAGTGGACGCCCGTGCCCTTAATTCTTCATTCACTTATGATTTTGTTTTCAATATTTTAATAATGAATTAATTTAGATAAGTGTAAATAAAAGTTTTAATAATTGGGTTGGGTGTTACTTAGTACTACAGTCTAATGATTTTTTCCTTCACGTATAAGTAGGAGGTTTTAAGTTTGAATCATGTTAATGATGAGTTTAATACCTATTTATCATGGTTGATTCATTGGGTGATTGGCCTATTGTGTGGCCTAACCCAAATCTCCCACCTTTTTGTGTAAACATATATCGGTGTAATAAAAAAATGGATGTAGAGAGTGATTTCGGGGTGCAAATACAAAACATGAGTGCTATCCTATTTTTTATTTTTAACAATCAATAACTTCTCTAACCGGAAACACAGAGGTTAAAGGACAAAGTAATTATCCATCAAAACAATTCACCATTTGACTAAATTTTCGCTATTACTTATACTTTTTATTTGTCTTCCTTTTGATTAATTTTATTTTTTCCACGTGTAGTGGGCCTAATTGGGTGACATGAATCTCGGACTGCCTGTTGCAACCTCATATGGGCCAACTCACCAGCCCATGAGCCCTACCATACGAACCAAATCTCAACCCAAAACGACAGTTGGGTGTGTTAAGGCGACTGCGTTTAGTCCAAAAGCATCCCACTTTCTGGCACGCCGCTCAATAATTTGGACTCACCCAACCACTCAGCTCCCGTTCCATACTTCTCTCCATCAGTCCGAGGTCAACCACCGGCAAATGGCGATGTACATCGTGTCACGGCGGGCGGGCGGCGGATCGACGCCGTTGGCGGCGTTGCGCTACGCTACTTCTTTGAGACCGTATTCGACGAAGTTTAGAGAGGAAAGGGACACTTTTGGACCCATCAACGTTCCCTCAGACAAGTTCGTCTCTCTCAATTCCCAGCCGCTGCTTCATTTTTCATGTCTCTAATTTTGAAGCATTTTTCATGTCTCTAATTTTGAAGTGATTTAATTATTCAAGACGTGATTTTTCAGGCTGTGGGGGGCGCAGACTCAGAGATCGCTGCAGAATTTCGATATCGGCGGCGAGCGGGAGCGAATGCCCGAACCCATTGTTCGTGCTTTTGGGGTGCTCAAAAAATGCGCTGCAAAGGTTTGTGCTTGTTGGTTGTGCCGGTAAGGTGTTTGATGTATTGCCTAGCTGAGTTTTGTGGTGACTAACTGCAGGTGAACATGGAGTATGGTCTTGATCCAACTATTGGGAAAGCAGTAATGCAAGCCGCCCAAGAAGTCGCCGAGGGGAAGCTCAACGAACACTTTCCGCTTGTTATCTGGCAGACTGGCAGTGGAACCCAAAGCAACATGAATGCCAATGAGGTGAGCTCTTAGCAGCTAGCTAGCACTGATCCATGAAAGTTATGCTCTTGGGTCATGTTTCTTGTGTATGGCAACTGTCAATTAATGGGGTAATATATTGGACTGTGCCCAGGTCATTGCGAACAGGGCCGCTGAGATACTTGGCCATCAGCGCGGCAAAAAGTTTGTACACCCGAATGACCATGTTAATAGATCACAATCTTCTAATGACACTTTCCCAACGGTAAGTCCTGTTCTTTTGTTTTAGTGAGGTTTGTTTTTGTTTTGTTGCTGTTTATTTGACCGTTGTGTGTTATTTCCAGGTCATGCACATTGCATCTGCAATGGAAATTAACTCAAGACTGATACCAAATTTGCAAACTTTGCATGCTGCCCTACATTCGAAGGTTTAATTTCTACCGTTGTCCTTCAAAAGCATTTGGATATCTTATTGAAAGTTCTTGATTCCATCCGTTTTACTGTTACCAGTCTGAAGAATTCAAAGATATTGTTAAAATTGGACGCACTCACACACAAGATGCGACGCCTTTAACTCTTGGGCAAGAGTTCAGCGGCTATTCAACACAAGTGAGCTTACTTTCCTCTGGCAGAGATTTGTTCACCATTGGGCCATACTATTCTATTTACACCTTTAACTCTTGGATGAGATTGGTATCTTGTTCGAGGAGATACTTATTAAAAGCCTCTTTCTTTGGCTGCAGGTGAAATATGGAATTGAACGAGTTTTGCTTACTCTACCTAGGATGTATCAGGTAGGCAACTCATAGGATTGTGAGTTGCTTTCCCTCCCCTTTTATTTGTTCTTTTATACGTTCTGATTGATCGAAATTTTTGTTTGAGCAGCTTGCACAGGGTGGTACTGCTGTTGGGACTGGATTGAACACAAAGAAGGGGTATGAATGGCTTTTAGCGTTGAAGAATATTTGTGTGTTCTTTTTCCATGTTTTTATCTCTCTACGTTTGCCTGCCTTTGTATTCTGATGTGCTTTCAATTGGGGGAATCGTTGTTTCATTTCAACTCTTATTAATTCTTTTTCCTGCTCTGATATTTCAAGATTTAATTTTCTACGATAAGTATTTAATTCACCATTTGTTTTAGTACTTCGTACACCCCAATTAGTATTGTATATAGAGTAGAGAGGCATGCTTTGTATCTTATTGCTCAACGTTTAAATATTATAACTTTCATTGTGAAATTTCTATGTGTTTTTCATTTGCATTTATTTCGTGTCTTCCGTCCAGATTTGATGTAAAGATAGCTGCAGCAGTAGCTGAGGAAACAAAGTTACCATTTGTCACTGCAGAAAACAAGTTTGAAGCTTTGGTGAGTCACTACACTAAATGTCCATCTTCTTCTTTTGGTGGATGAAATATTTAACTTGATTGAACAGTTGCTAAACATTCTTGCATCGTATACAACAAACTAATATTGCATGCTGTTTATTCATTATTGTTTTTTTCCAGGCTGCACATGATGCTTTTGTTGAAACTAGCGGAGCCCTGAACACAGTTGCTACTTCTTTGATGAAGATTGCAAATGATATACGTTTACTAGGAAGGTTTGTGTACTATTTGGATCATCTTGCCTTTTCTTCATCCTCTTTCCATGTGCCCTTTATGTAATTATGAATTCATGGTGCATTACTTGTACAGTGGTCCGCGTTGTGGCCTTGGTGAACTCATTCTCCCTGAAAACGAGCCTGGTAGCAGCATAATGCCTGTAAACTCTCATATACCTAAATATGTTTATGAATAAATAGCCCAATTCCTGTAATTAGCTTTCTGTGCAAAATTTTAACCCCACTAAATTTGTCATTTTGATCGAGTTCATATTTGTTTCAGGGGAAGGTAAACCCTACCCAGTGTGAGGCTCTCACAATGGTCTGTGCTCAGGTAAAGTGTCTCCTTTTTTGGTTTTGTTAAGACATACAAACAACTGGGAACTCATTAATTACTTGTTGGTTTGATACTTTGATTTTAGGATACTGTTATCTTCTTTTTATAGTTTTTCTCATAACCAATCTGTATTTTTATGGCATGCAGGTTATGGGTAACAATGTGGCCATTACAGTAGGTGGATCAAATGGTCACTTCGAACTTAATGTGTTCAAGCCAATGATTGCTAGTGGTCTCCTTCATGTAAGTTCTATTGTGATATGTCCATGATTTGTAGTTCACAATCAAAATTCATGTTGTCAGAAATTTCAGAACTAAACTTGTAGCAATCAAGTACCGGCATTTCTTGAATGTAGTTCTGGGTACAATAATGTCATAAAGCATTTTCACATAATTGGATGCATTATGATATTTTGAGTTCTCCAGATGACGAAACTTCCTAAAGAAATGCTACTAGTAACTAGATTTGTGTTGGGAGTCTATTGTCGTGCTGCAGCACCATATACATGCTCTTGTTCCTGAACTGGTGTTTTTGGTTCTTTACTGACAGTCGGTGAGATTGCTTGGGGATGCATCTGCTTCCTTTGAAAAGAACTGCGTGAGAGGAATTCAAGCTAATAGGGAAAGAATTTCAAAGTTACTTCATGAGGTCTGTTTATTTTTGGTGAAGAATGTACAACTTTTAAGTATTCCATATCTTAGATTTAAGAGCTAATTGATTTTACGTTGTTTCTGTATGGAAAATGCATGGCTTTGCAGTCACTTATGTTGGTCACGTCCTTGAATCCTGTAAGTTTCCACCCATTCATGCGTATGTTTTCCTCGTGTAACTACGGTTTGAGTCAAGACTTATGTGTCTGCTTGTATTTCAGAAAATCGGTTATGATAATGCTGCGGCAGTTGCAAAGACAGCTCACAAGGAGGGATCCACTTTGAAGGTATTCATTCCCTACTTCTCTAAGTGACAATATGTTCTCTTTCACAATACCTTATTTGTTCCATCAGATAGCTAATTCAGCTTAAACCCGAGAGTACTGGAAAATTCTGTCTCTGGTTGGTATTAGACGCATGGCATATTATCAAACCATGTTTGAGAATCGGCTCAAGTATTTGAATCTAACAAAGATGCAACCCTTCTGCAGGAAGCTGCATTGAAACTAGGAATGCTATCCAGCGAAGAATTCGATACTCTTGTGGTGCCAGAGAAGATGATTGGCCCAACCGACTGACTGACTGACAGATTTCGAAGCTGTTGAAAATTGAAGTCCCGTCTTCAGCAGCATCAGTTGACTTTTTTGCATTTTATCTCTCCGGGTGACATAAGGATTAGAAGCGATAAGTATGTAATTCATAACGTGTTTACGAACGATATTCTTGAGGCTGTCTCCTCCATGGCTGGGCGGCCGGCCGGCCTTGTTATTTGGGTCAATTCATTGGGTCGCTGAATAAAATAAAGTAGAAAGTTACTATCTTTGCATACAAACTATCCAAATGTGACCTCAAGATTTTGCTCGTATTCCATATTTGTACTCTCTTCTAATAAATTATAAACTCAACTTGAACCCGGATGTCAAACGCTAACGTGATACATAACCATAATCTTAAAATTGTCCACTTCCCTGGCTCCCAACCATGCCATCCTACGACTTGCCCCCATCGGAGCGAGAGTTTTTTTAATGTGACCGTCACACAAGGTGGTGATATGGTATATCACGTGTTCTTATATAAATGGTGGGTTATGTGTGTTAAAAGGTTAATAACTTAAAAATTAAAAATTTTCACCATTTGCATAAAAACACGTAGTGTATCATCCGTGTTCCCGTCACAACTAAAAATTTCTCCATCGGAGCCTTCCTATCGAGCCAAACACGGATCCAGATAGAAAAAGAAGAAAATATTGGTACTTTTCTTACCTTTCGTACGGTACGGAGAACAAGACGACGGTGACGATTCTTCGCAGGACAAGCAAACAAGACTAAGGATCGGATACAATTTCTACTGGTTTTCTCTTTCTTGTTGGGAGAATAATCGTTCTATGGGACAACAACCATTAATTCAACTCCTGGGTTGGACCCAGGACTATCAAAGCTTCTGACAATACAGTGATGGCCCTGATGAGACTAGTTTTAGTCCACTTTTCGATCAGTCCTTCACAAATAAATATACATCCTTGGACCATAGAGAGACACACCACAAATTATACGTACGTCGACCGTCTTGCTTGTTTTCTTGGATGCTAGGTTAGTTAACAAATGAAAATTGTTCATCTTTCCAAATACGTATCTATACGTACAGATTAGGGTTTCCTCAAATCTCTCTATCAGATGATGTCAGATGTAATGTAACTTGTAATTATTGGAGAATACTGGGAAAGACCATACTGTAAGTATATAGTGCGTAAGTATGCATTCAATTTGATGCCGTGAACCTGAAGTATGGACCATATGATATTCTTAGCAAAAAACGCTGTTTGAGTAAATTGTATGTTGCCCGAAACACTTCTTTACATGCATATGGTCAACAAGATAAAATATTACAAATTTGTCAATCAAAGTGAGTGAAGAAAGTTGAGGTTCATATCATATATTAATTGGCAATACAAGATTTATTCTCTCACCAATGTGGAATTCAGTCTCAACACGTTCTCTCAAGTGTGGTGAATTTGTAAGCCTAACATCGTGGACATTACGAACAGGATGATGTGGAGCACGTGTGGCTGTTGGGTTTCACACGAAAGACAATATGCTCTGATACCATGAAGAAAGAGAACCGTAAAATCAATTTGACAATATAGAGAGTATACCAACTAGGGGTGGGCCAACGGGTATAGGAACCGCGGGTCGGGGCGGGTAATCACGGTTTGGGGCGGGTATGGGCTGGTTCCTAATATTTTAGAGAACAAACGGGACGGGCCGGGCCAGGTCCTTTTCATTTACGGGGTGAGCCGAGTCCAGATACTTAGAAAAACGGGTACCCGGACCAACCCGTTTCTAATTATAATGAACGGCTGAGATTGAATGATAACCTATTATCCAATCTCAACCATTAGTTTCTACCCTAGGTTCTACACGAGTCCAAGCCAAGGTTCCAGAATCACAACTGCCTCTCTATCCATCTCTCTCGCTCCTCTTTTTCCCTCTCGCTCCATCTCTTTCCCTCTCCTCCATCTCTCATGCATCAGTGCCTTCAACCTTTACTGATCGTTGTTGCAGCCTCTTTGTAGTGGTTAGCTGATCTTATCTTTGATTTGTAGTGGGTTTTCTTGTTTTAGTCAATTTTTGATGATTTTAGTTTCATTTTTTGAATAATATTTTGGATTTCGAATAATAATTTAGGGTGCTTAGATGAAATAGTTTTGGATTTGAAACTCTAAGATCGATCAGCCTTTTGGTTCATGTATTAAATTTTAGGTTATTGTATTTTTTTTCTTTTTTGGGTGAATTAATTGCTTTCTGAAATTAGATGAGGATTAATTAACCATAGTTTTAGAAAGCATCAGGAGTTTAGTTACTTTAGTATTTGTTTCTTCCGTGGTCGATTTTTCAATCTGTGCAATCTGTGCAGCTGCTATGTGATGTTGCTACTGTGCGATCTGTGCAACTACACAAAAATGATGTGCAATTGTCTTGCACTCTTGAAGATGGAGTGAAGTTGGACGTTTAATTTTATTGTAGATGTTAATGTGGATGTTATTTCGGTTTTAATGTTTATGTTTTTTGGATTTGGAATAGCATGCAGAAGCTTGAAGCTTGAGGCAACTCTTGTAATTTTTGAAAATGTCTGTGTTGCTGCATTGTTGCTGTGCACTGTAGTGCAGTTTTATAAAAATGTATTTTTGAAAAAAAAGAAAAGAAAAAGAAAAATAGAGTTGGACCCTTGGACCCGTGGACCCGTCCCGGACCGGCCCGTTTGAAACGTTTCAGGTTAGGTCCGGTTCCAAAACTCAAAATCTCTCTACCCAGCCTGGCCCTTCCCGTTACAGTTTATAACGGGTAGGGCCTTCCTCCAAATTTGGGCCTGGCCCACCCCTAATACCAACTTTAAAGTCTTTCCTCCCATCAATATAAGATTTTTGGGTAAATTACATTTTACCACCTCACGTTTAAGGTCTATTGCAACCTCATACAACATCTTCAAAACATTTCACTTTCATACCTCAAGTACTATTTTATTTCAATATAACACATCAGTTATATTTTTCATCCATTGATCTGTTAAGAGCTGACGTGGCTGCCACATTTGTGTTGATGTGGTAGGCAAATTTATGCCACGTGGCAAAAAAATAATTTTTGATGCATTAAAAATATTATAATAATTTACCCTATTAGAAAAAAAAAACAAAAACCCAAACGTGCACTCAGATCCCCTTTCTTCCTCTGCAGCTCTATGTGATTTACTCTGAAGAAGCAAGAGACCTCTTCTCCCATGGCAGCAACCTAGTTACAGGATTAGCAAAGTACCTCAAAACAAAGTCCTTCAACCTGGTGTCCCACACCTCACAGAACCTTAACCGTCAATTGGTCGGCTCAACCGCCTCGGTTCCCAACCACGGCGCCCTATCTTTCGACCCCTTATTCTGATCCTCCTGCCAATCCGCCATGTATGTCGCCACCTACCTGAAAGTCTCCCACACCTGGTACTTTGTAGTGGTTGATCACCGCGATTCCCTTTGGAACACTGAAGCTGAAACAGCCAAACAAAATACAACAAAAACCCCGGAAATTCGAAAACAAATAAAAAATCAATTAACGATTTCATCGAATCAAAATCCCAAATTTCTAAACGAGAAAAAAAAAATTCAAAAAAAAAAGAGGTAAATTTGAAATTACCTGGTCGAGCAACCTAGGGCGACTGATGAAGAAGAAGAAGAAGGCTTGCTGAAGGCTTTGATGGCGTTAGGGTCGGATGAGAGGTAATGGCTAAAAGGCGATGGCCAACATAATCTTCTTCACCTCCTTCCTGAACTCTTCCAGATCCACCGTCTCACTTTGGTCGCTGTCGAACTTGTCAAATATGGAGTCGTACAACTGCGTTAGCTGCTCAGGCTGGGTGGCCACGTCGATGCCAAAGTGGGCCTCGATGAGGCTGAGGGACTCAAAGGCTTTGTGAAGCTCCGACCAGGAGAGGATGCCGTCGTTGTTGAGAGAGAATGGAGGGAGGGTTGTTTGGGGGTTGCAGGGGAGGTGGGGGTAGGGTGGGTTTTTGGATGGGAGGGGAGATGAAGAGAGTGGAGGATAGGGAGATGGGTCGGAGGAATGGGTTTCAGTTTTTTATTTTTTAATAGGGTAAATTATTATAATATTTTAAATATATAAATTTTTTTTTTTTTTTACGTAGCACAAATTTGGCAGTCACGTGGCACAAATGTGGCAGCCACGTCAGCTCTTAACGGATCAATGAATGGAAAATGTAACAGATGTATTATATTGAAATAAAATAGTACTTGAGGTATGAAAGTAAAATATTTTGAAAATATTGTATTAGATTGCAATAGACCTCAAACATGAAGTGGTAAAATGTAATTTAGCCAAGATTCTTCTCAACAGAGAGAGAAAGTTGTGAAGTTTCCGTACAATTACAATTTGACTGTGTGGTGTTGAATTATTGAAGTGAATGCATCTATTGCGTAGCTGGCTGAAGAATAAAGGTTGACATCCCATATGATATTTAACTAATATCAAGAGATTTGACCTAATTTCTGTTTTACAACTTGTGGTGGTCTTAAAAGATAGACCTATCATACAGATAGCCTTAATTTTTGTTATACACTGCTATCTAAAATTTATTTTTTACATTTTATTCAATCTCATTTTGTTTTTGTATTCATCTTTTGTGTTCCAATATGTTAATTTCATCAACTAACAAAAGAGGCATTAATTTCACCGACGTGACACGAGTTATTTGGTCTTTGTCTTTGCAAAACCAACTCCCCCCCCACCCCCCAAAAAAAAAAAAAAAAAAAAAAAAAGTTCAAATTCTCTCCTTATTAGCAACCCTAAACAACTCAGTTTCCCACGACTGTCAGTTAAACTTGCAAAATATTGCTACATTCAACACTAAAAAGGTCAAAGAAGTTATGTCACGCAACAGGAGACTAATACTTCTCTCAACTTAGTCAACAGAATAAAGAACCTGAACATGAAAGATGAGTACCGTAAATAAAATGAAACATAATAGTTAATAGAGTATAAGAGATAAATACATGTGTGTGTGACACTATGTCGGATTCAAAGATCGATTCTGATGGTTTACTAACTTTCCTTACAGAAAGGGTAATAGTTTAGGGAGTCATACTCTTCTAAGGTCCTCATTTTGAGAATTTGTGAGGACTGAATGCATATTAGCTACAAGATTATATTAGTTTATATTCAAAGGCTTAAAATATTTGGCAACTTAATAAAGTAAATAAGAAAATGAGTTTTCTAATGGTTCATGACTTTTATTAAGTTGTCGAATATTTTAAGTCTTTAGACCTAAACTAATATAATCTTATGGCTAATATATGCATTTGATCATCACAGTTCCTCTCAAAATGAGGACCATAAGAGAGCACGACTATAGTAAGATTCAACTTTTCTCCTTTCGTTTTCTTTTCCCGTTCTCTTACTGGACGAGGTGAAATTTTAGAGCCGATTTACCTCCTATGATACATTTTGTTTGTTTGGATGGCATAACACATTTCAAAATTTAAATTGTAAAACTAAGAAGATACTCCTCCTGCATAGTTGGTACAATAATATTCCACAATTTTAAAGAAGCAGGTACCAAGGGACATGTATATATATATTCATAATTCAAGTTGCATGCAGCTTTACTTTCAATGCCACACGTATACTTCCATGAGAATATTTTAGCACCTTCAGGAAGTTATGATGCTTATTATCCTATTTATCATTTTTAAATGAGTTTAAAATTCAAGATTTGTGTGATAGATAAATACAAATTTTAAAATTTAAACTAATCCAACGGTGTAAATATGAAGGCGAGCATTACCACCATTTGATGGGTGCTGAGCAAAAAAGCACTCTATTTTATATGGTGGATGCAGCTATCACATCTATATAAAAGAAAATCGACATGTACTAATTGGTATATATATTCTGCACGTAATGAGTCTAATGACAGTGGAGGGCAAAAAATTCGAATAACTTCCGGAAATAATTGCTTCTCAAATGCAATTATTATCTCTACATTCAAGTTTGGCGAATTATTGACGATAATCGCGCTGTTTTTTCTTGGTAAACCCTAGCAAAATGTGCAATCAGATGAGGGCAAAAAATTCGAATAACTTCCGGAAATAACAATTGCATTTGAGAAGCAAATTCCTGAGGAACCAGCTGGCTAATCCTTTTTTGCTTTCCCAATTATACATGATGCAACGACAATAGTTTGGTGATAATTTGGAATAGATGAAAAATAAGATCTCCTTTTCAACCAAAAAGAAAAAGAAGGATCATGCCCACTTATATAAAATAAGAGAGATATGTTTTATACAACCGCATTTTACATTAAATTTATTTCAATTTATAACGAAAAACGTTCAAACTTGAATGTAGAGATAAAATCATACTGTTTTTTTTTTATAGCAAAAGTACGATATTCATTAAAGAACTTAGAATACGTACAAACTGAAGATAGTGTGCATTATTCTGTACAATTTGGCTATACTCATATTTATTGTCAACTTCCTTTTTATAATATTAAATTGCACTCGAAAACGAACTAAAGATAAAAGGCATTTCATTTAGGGTAGTGTTATCTATCACATCCATTTTTATCTCCACTTACCCCTTGCTAATTTCTAATTTTTTTATGTTATTCAATTCATTCAATTCAACGGCTAGAAATTGAAAGAGGTGTGTAGGAGGTAAAAATGAGTGTGTTGATAGCACCACTCTTCTTTGACCACCCCTTATTTCATTCGATTCAACGTTTGGAAATTAAAAAAGGAGTGTCAATGTAAAAAGGAGCGTGTTGACATCACCACTCTTCGTTTACCTCCCCTTATATAACACACACACACACACACACACATATATACTTTCACTGCAACAAGGTACGTACAAGTGTATTGTGTACATGTCCATACCAACTCGTTGTCAATTTCATTTTCATCAATTATGACCCTCGATTCGAACCGGGCAAACAAGCAAATAAATAAGAAATATCAGCGAAGAAATTAACCAAAAATAATAAATTAACAAATATTATATGATTCTGAAAGTATACTCATATAATAACTTCACTTGTTGAAGGTACAATAAGATAATGAACTTATTTCAAGCCAATTATAATTAGGGGGCCCCAGGTAAGGTATTACTCACCTGCGAAAATGTAAGTGACATGCTGTATTACCTGATGTATTATAAAGTAGGTAAATTAATAAAAATAATATTTCTCATAATGTGTTCTACCATATTAAAAGTTGGAATCCACATGCGGTATTATATAATTTTTGCGTAATTGTAGCATCACATGGTTGTGTTTTAGAGAGAGGAAAAATGCTCTCCTTGTTATCTCTCTTCATATGTTCATTGTCGCCTATGTTATTACTAATTACAAATTATATTAATACTTTCCTTAAAAAAATGAAAACTTTAACGAAAAACTCCTGATATTGTTCACTTTAACGAAAAACCATATTTTTACATTAAAAAATCAATCATGGTACTATTCACTTTACCCTTTATTTTGTCCTTATCGTTAAAACTCAAAGTATGGTACTATTCATTTTACCCTTTATTTTGTTCTTATCGTTAAAACTCAAAGTTTTCAAACCCTTTTCATTAGTTTTCCTTAAAAAAAATTAAGTTAACATAGAAAAAAAAATTAAAATGGAACTACTAGCTGTACTAAATATGCACTAATTTGGAAGGATTCTTTAATAATTAAACTAGCATATCGGCACACACAAAGTGTGTGAGAATTTTTTTTACTTTTTTACTTTTTTTTTTTTAAGAAGGAGAGGGGAAGAGAGTGATAGAGAATGTGGGAGTGTGAAGTTTTTTTTTTTCCTAAAAAAAAAATAGAAATGTGTTAGGATTACATGTAGGTGAGGCTTTGAAAAAAAAAGTAAAATTTGGTTGTGTGAAATTACATTTCTGCTCCATATTTATTATTCATGTTCTGTTTTAATTAGAGAATTAAACTGATAATTTCATAGGATTTTAATTGACAATAAATATTTTATTAATTAGTAGAGATTATTACAAATCAAAACATATACATCGGCATCGTTGCATGCAAGTTGCAAAGTTGAAAACAAATACCTCTCACGTGGAGTAAGCCAAAACCAAAAGATAATGGAACTCATTGTCGTTTGGAGATTGGACGCTCGAATCTTTCTTTTTGTTATTATTTTGGATCCGCGCCTTTATGCATGGCAGTTGGAAAATATTATGTACAACAAAACAAATCTGAGATCGAAAACAAGAGAAAATAAAAAAGTTTGTTAGGTCAACGCGATTCTAACGTTTCTAGACTCACGTTCGCTTTGGACAGCAACTGCATCTAGCCTTTTCTCTATCGTACTCATGAGACGTGTCGACTTTTCTATGAGTGTTAGGTGGACGAATGAGTTTCAGCCACGTCGCCGTGTTTAGTGTCTTAATTACGTGTTCATTGGTGGAGAAAGGTCTTGGTTATGGAACTGATGCGCCACGTCACTTGTTCGGCTTGAAAAAACATTGGTTTAGTTTATTTATTAGCCGAGCATTCTTTTTACGGCTAGATTTAATCTCTTAATCCTTGCAGAAAGGAAAAAGACGTCAAAACCATTTCGACAACGCCATCCTAGCAACGTTTTTAACTCATGTTGAATTATGTTTGGGAAAATACTAAGCACATGACATGTTAACCCAAGGCGAAAATAACGGGTTTCTGGTCCACCTTGTTATCGTGTAACTTGTTAAGAACTTTTTACATGTTAGATCGTTATAGGGTTACCCGTTAAGAACCTGATAAGATATCATTTGCCATATCTTGACATTAGGCATGACAATTTTTTGCAAAACTCATTAATACGATACGAAACGACTCGTTAACTAATTATGTCGTTATTAGATCACCTGTTAAGATAACGAGTTTGACATAACATGTATCGTCATGCTATTAAGTATTTTGATTTAGGTTCTTTTCTTTCTAAGAGGTGGAATAGAATAACCCGGTTGAAGCGTAATGATTCAAAGAGTTGAACAATGGTTTTTCGTGTTGTCAAAGAGTTGAACAATGAAAATAGATGGCCCTAGCACTGCACGGGTCGATATGCACAGCGCCTAGTATCCATTGTTTACGGCTAGGACTACTAAGGTATCTAATCCCATTTGCTCCCCTAGCTTTCGTCTCTTAGTGTCGTTAAGATAAAAGGTATAACACGAACACAACTCTCATTTTTTCGTCTCTCCGTATCGTTAAGATAAAAGGTATAACACAACTCCCATTTGCCATGCTTACTTGTATCCCCTATGGTGCAAAGCATTACCTTTCTTAACTTTTTCTTCTTTCAATTTCAAACCACAAACCTAGTTATCATGAGTATATATGAGTCTAGATAATTTTTTTTTATATATTTTATTTCCGTTCAAAATTCCCTCATTTTTGTCACACAATCCCTGATGGACTCAATGCAAGTGATTATTTCTTATGAACGTCTTAGGCTGACCGACTACATGTCACGACAACTCATTCTCCATAATTTCTTTCTCTAGCAAATAATTATTGTATGATACTAAAGTATAGTCGTATAACATATCCGTCAACGCATTTTAATAAATATTTATTTATACAACACAAAGTTAGAAACACCAACTATAGGCAGTCAATGCATTTGTAATATAAACAGATATTTATTGATTCATTCTAAAGTTGAAAATATCAATACTGTAAAAGACGTTAGGCGTTAGTCTGACGACAGACTGGAGCCTGGAGTCCAGGCGGTGCCTAGGCAGATCCTAGACGGACTAGGTGAATTTAAGGAAGTTTATTATATATTATACAATAAGTGGTTACGTATACCTAAAAACACATAATTGTATATATAAATTGCAAAATAAAATGACATATAAATAAAAAAGTATAAGAACGTATTGAAAATATGGGGAACAAGCATATAATGACTGTTCATCCAAGTATTCAACAAGTCTCATACAATTTATTAAAAAAATAAACTACAAAATGAAATTTATCGATTTTCTGTTAAAGTGAGAGTCGCGACTTAGTCAGGTTTAAGCGAGCTAGGCGGACACCTAAACGGGTCCAAACATACTTTCTTAATTTTTAAATGCTTAAAGACCAGTTGGAAGAGTCTAAGTAATGCTAAGCGGAAATTTTTAGAATAGTGAAAAATACTAATCACATGTACATTCAGCTTAAGTTATTCGACTATCTACATCTTACGGGGAGTAGCCGTCCACGATCTTACATCGCGCGTGGGTCAAGGTTTTCTCCTCGTTTAGAAGCCGCGAAAACTAAAAACAACGAATTTGGTTTAAGAGGTTAGAAGCAAAATTGGTATGTTTTCTGTCCCATCCTCCCTAGTCCCTATGAATTTTTGACCCCAAAAAATAGAAAATAAAAAAGAAGATAAAACTAAAACTAAAACTAAAACTAAAATTAAATAAATAATAAAAATGTATGACTCTCACGATGGCACGGAAGACTGCAGAACCCTCCCCCACGTCTTTTCTCGGAAACCATTAATACATAGAAGTCCACAGACCCTTTACTCACAGAAAAACATCTCTCTCTCCCTCTCTAAGCAGTCTCTCTCTCTCCGTTATATTATATATGCAACGCCAATATATTGGTATGAAGGTCTGAGAGATCGAGAGCTGATAAGGGACACGTTTCTATTGAAGCGTGTTTTATGCCTTGGGATTTTCCAGCAGCTTGTGATTCTTTCTTCCAATTGTGTTTCTGAATTAGTTAGCTGAACCCAAGTTCAGTTGTCTGAATCTCTCTCTCTCTCTCTCTCTCTCTCTCTCTCTCTCTTCAAACGCAACCTTCACATAGCTTCCAACAAACCCAGGTAAGCTCATGGCTCTTTCTCTCTTGTTTTGTCAATTTGGGTGTTTTGCTTTTGCATGAATCAGCTATAAGAAAAAAAGACTTGCATAAAAACGAGTTTCCTGTGACATTTCGAAGCGCTAATTCAAGGTTATGTGAAAGAATCTCTCCACGTACCTTGCATTAGTTCCCAAGTCTGTCACAATGATGGTCAACCTGTTCCATTAAAGTTTTTTTTTTTAGCTTAGCCCTCATTTTTGCATTTCGTTCAAAATATTTTTGTGCAAGCAATTTTCTCATTTTCTCATTATTTGATTTACTCAATCAAAGCTTAAAATGCATTTGGAGAAATTGTTTTATTCAACATAAAGGTCAGAAATACACCGGAAGGAGAAAATCGTGAAGACCTTCTTCCTTTTCTTGCTCTATATAATGAAGTTAACAAAAAAAAATATTTTCTGCTCTTAATTTTTTTTTTCTTTTTTGCCTTGAAATTTATTACTTTTGATTGTGATATTGTTTCTGTAGTTGGTGTTTAAATTTTGTTTAAGAGATTGAATGACTCTATTCATTCTCCAACTACTCCCTCCTCTTGCACTGTTACACTGTGATTATTATAATATAAATCTGTTTGTATTTACCTTAATTATTGCCGTATTATTTGCTACTAATTGATCTTCATCTGACTTGCCCTTTTCAAATTTACTGGTTATTTAATTCAAACTTTGTTGTAATTTTGTCCATTCTGTTTTCTTAGTTTCGTCTTTGACAAGAATGCTTTATTTAGTTTTAATTTAATTTTAAATTATTGCTTTTGTTCATGTGCTATATTTCTGAAAATTCCAAGTAGTCAAACATTGTCGTCACAAGTCTTGCCCTCAAGATTTCCCTCGTACTTTCTTGATGATTTCTAATATTTTATATTTTTTTTGTAACCCTACACTAAATAATATAAAAAAAAGATTAATGTGTTTGTTTAGAGGATTAATTTGATGCTAATTTTAATTTAATTATTTCTAATTGACAGTATCAATTTTCCTTTTTTTAAGGTTCGTGACTTCTACAAAGAGGTTGTTTCAAAACATGTGTTTTCTTTGTTGTTGTTGTTGTTGTTGTTTGTTTTTATAATTTTAGAATTCGTTGTGGCTAAATCTGTTACTTTTTTCAGGGGAAGAGAAGAAGAAGGATGTTGATGTGATTTCAGCACCAAAGTCTGCAACGTTAGCCTCTGCTACAAAGTTTTGTAGCTATGTCTTCCGGAACTTGGATCACATCCTTTTCATGTTCGCCATCGGTGGTTCAGTCCTCGGAGGACACCGCCGTAACACCAATCTTTCAATGGCTGAGATTCATTTTCCTCTCTCCCTGTCCTCAGAGAGCTCTGCTGTCCTCTCTCAACCTCCTCTTCTTGCTCTCGCTCTTAGCATTTTCGATACAGAAGCTTTATTCCCGCTTCATCTCCGCGGATGGCGGCCGCAACTCTGACCTCAACAAGCCCCTCATTAGGAACAACAGAGCTCATCTCACAACCACTCTTTGCTTTAAGCTTTCTCTGATTGTGAGCACTGTGTTGACATTTTGTTATGCAGTTGTTTGCATTCTAGCATTCACTAGAAGCACCGAGTTGCAATGGAAGCTCGTAGACGGGTTTTTTTGGTTGGTTCAGGCCATAACTCATGCAGTGATCACAATGCTGGTGGCGCACGAGAGGAGATTTGAAGCGGTTAAGCACCCGCTTTCCCTTCGGATTTATTGGGTTGCAAACTTTGTTGTTATTTCCTTGTTTACAGCATCGGGGATACTTCGTTTGGTCTATGCTCAAGGAATTCAGGAGCCTAGTCTGAGATTGGATGATATAGTTTCAATGGCGTCTTTCCCTGTAGCGATTCTTCTTTTTGTTATCGCCATTAGAGGATCAACTGGGATTGCTGTGAACAGAGAATTTGAGGGAGCTACAAATGGTGACGCGGTATTATACGAACCCCTTTCAAGCAAATCCAACGTGACTGGCTTTGCTTCGGCTTCCATAATCTCTAAGACCTTTTGGATTTGGATGAATCCTCTGCTCAGTAAGGGGTACAAAAGCCCGCTGAAGGTTGATGAAGTCCCATCCCTTTCCCCGGAACATAGAGCTGAAGTAATGTCAAATCTCTTTGAATCGAAGTGGCCAAAACCGCAAGAAAAATCAGACCACCCAGTTCGAACAACATTATTCCGGTGCTTCAGGAAAGAAATTGCTTTCACAGCTTTCCTTGCTGTAATCAGGCTTTGTGTCATGTATGTTGGGCCTCTGCTTATCCAAAGTTTTGTAGATTACACCGCGGGAATAAGAACCTCACCCTATGAAGGATACTACCTCGTATTGACCCTTCTATGTGCGAAATTCGTTGAAGTTTTAACCACACACCAATTTAACTTCAACTCCCAGAAGCTTGGGATGCTCATCCGCTCCACCCTTATTACTTCTTTGTACAAGAAGGGTTTGAGGTTGTCGTGCTCAGCTCGGCAGGCACATGGAGTTGGACAGATTGTGAATTACATGGCGGTTGATGCCCAACAGCTCTCAGACATGATGCTGCAGCTGCACGCTATATGGATGATGCCAGTGCAACTTTCCATTGCTTTGGTCCTTCTATATAACAGCCTTGGTGCAGCAGTGATCACAGCTATAACCGGAATCATGTGTATTCTCGTGTTTGTTGTGCTGGGAGCGAAGCGGAACAACAGGTTCCAGTTTAATGTGATGAAGAATCGGGATTCAAGGATGAAGGCAACGAACGAGATGCTTAATTACATGCGCGTGATCAAGTTCCAAGCTTGGGAGGAGCACTTTAACAAAAGGATCCAAGCTTTCCGGGAGTCAGAGTTTAGCTGGCTGACCAAGTTCTTTTACTCAATCTCTGCCAATATCGTGATTATGTGGTGCACCCCATTACTTATATCAACTCTCACGTTCGGGACTGCACTTTTGTTGGGTGTACGACTTGATGCTGGGACAGTGTTCACAACCACAACCATCTTCAAAATTCTTCAGGAGCCAATCAGGACATTCCCGCAATCTATGATATCCGTTTCTCAAGCTATGATATCACTTGGGAGGCTGGATCGTTTCATGAAGAGTAGGGAATTGTTGGAGGATTCGGTGGAGAGGGTAGAAGGCTGTGATAGTGGGATTGCTGTTGAAGTTAAAGATGGCGCGTTCAACTGGGACGATGAAAGCAATGAAGAGGATTTGAAAAATATAAATATAAAAGTTAATACAGGTGAGCTAACGGCGATTGTAGGGACAGTGGGATCCGGAAAGTCTTCCCTTCTAGCTTCAATTCTTGGTGAGATGCACAAGTTATCCGGAAAGGTATAATCTGATACCATTAAACCATTTTCTAGATGTCTCTTATGATGTAAAATCCCTCCATTGAAGCTTCAGTTCAATCACTTTGTTAAATTAACAAAATCTTTGAAAACAGGTACGAGTTTGCGGGACAACTGCGTATGTGGCTCAAACGTCATGGATTCAAAACGGAACCATTGAAGAAAACATCCTATTTGGTTTGCCAATGGACAGAGAGAGATACCGGGAAGTAATCAGGGTTTGTTGCTTGGAAAAGGACATGGAAATGATGGAGTTCGGAGATCAAACTGAGATAGGAGAGCGTGGCATCAACCTAAGTGGTGGCCAGAAACAGAGGATTCAACTTGCTCGTGCTGTGTATCAAAATTGTGACATATATCTCCTCGATGACGTCTTCAGTGCTGTTGATGCTCATACTGGGTCAGAAATATTCAAGGTGACATTACTTTATATTTTGTTCTACATTTGGTAGTAAAGAATGATTTACTTTTGATTTCACAGTGATTAAATAGTGTAGCTCATACTAAAGGTGTTGAAAGAAAATTCTTGTTTAGATCTTCGTAATCTAAAATGGCACTGACGATTAATATCTATGGCTTTCTGCAGGAATGTGTGAGGGGAGCGCTTAAAAACAAGACGGTTTTACTTGTAACTCATCAAGTTGACTTCTTGCATAATGTTGATCTTATTTTGGTATGTATTTAGAATTGTTCATGTATTCTCGAAGAAATTATAAATGCAATTTGCTCATGTATCCCTCCTACTTATATTTATCAGGTCATGAGAGATGGGATGATAGTACAGGCAGGAAAGTATAACGATTTGCTAAATTCTGGCCTGGATTTCAAAGAGCTTGTTGCTGCCCACGATACCTCCATGGAACTTGTAGAAATGAGCACCGCTGATCCCAGCAAAAGTTCCCTTGGACCTCAAATATCTCGGCAACTCTCCTCAAAACGCGGGGAAGGAAATGGTGAAAACAACTCTGTGGACCAGCCGAAGTCTGATAAAGCGACTTCTAAGCTCATCAAAGAAGAAGAGAAAGAAACCGGCAAAGTCAGCCTTCACATTTACAAAGTTTATTGCACAGAGGCTTACGGATGGCGGGGTGTGGTGTTAGTATTGTCATTGACTCTGATGTGGCAAGCGTCTCAAATGGCGGGTGATTACTGGCTGTCTTATGAAACTGCAGCAAAGCGTGCGGCGTCATTCAAACCATCTGTGTTTATTATCGTCTATGCACTCATTGCCTGTGTCGCATTCGTTGCGGTATTGATAAGAGCACTTGCTGTGATGTTTGTGGGGCTTAAAACAGCTCAAACATTTTTCAAGCAAATTCTTCACAGCATCCTGCATGCCCCCATGTCGTTTTTCGATACTACACCTTCCGGAAGAATTCTGAGTAGGGTACGTTTTTGTCATACTTGATGAGATATCTGTTAAGACTGTTATCTGTTTACTCTAACTTCATGTATATATAGTCCTATTTATTAACTGCTGAGAATTTTTCCGTCCACCAGGCATCAACTGATCAGACGAATATCGATCTACTTCTTCCCTTCATGTTGGGTATTACCATTGCCATGTTCTTTACTGTGCTCGGCATCTTTATCATCGTCTGCCAATATTCGTGGCCCACTGTGTTCTTGCTGATTCCGCTTGTTTGGCTTAATGTCTGGTACCGGGTATGTTCGTTCATTTTGTCACGGTGTTAATATTTATCAGTAACCTGTAACTATAATGTTGCACTCAATGCTGAAGATTTTTGTACTTATTTTGTTTTAGGGTTACTATCTTGCATCATCTCGAGAGTTAACTCGACTCGATTCAATCACGAAAGCTCCTGTAATCCATCACTTCTCAGAGAGCATATCTGGGGTCATGACGATTCGCTCTTTCAGAATGCAAAACATGTTCTCCAAGGAAAATGTTAAACGAGTTAATGCCAACTTGCGTATGGATTTCCACAACAATGGTTCCAATGAGTGGTTGGGTTTCCGATTGGAGATGCTTGGGAGTTTACTTCTCTGCATTTCCACTATATTCATGATCTTGTTGCCAAGCAGTATTATAAAGCCAGGTATTTAAACCCTCCCGATCCTTCTTGTTTTAGTGCATTATTATTACAACGTCTGATTGAGTCTCGGTTATAAGCAAGATTTGAGGTGCATGTTAGCACCGTGTTTTGATATATCTAACATAACGATCGACAGTAGACGAGTGTCTATTGCAGATTTTTCACTAAACCGGTTTTTCCTTTGTGGTGCAGAGAATGTTGGTTTAACTCTCTCCTACGGATTGTCCCTTAATGGTGTGCTGTTCTGGGCAATATATTTTAGCTGCTTCGTTGAAAATAGGCTGGTGTCGGTTGAGAGGATAAAACAGTTTACAAACATTCCATCAGAAGCAGCGTGGAAGATTGTAGACCGTGTTCCTCCTCCAAATTGGCCTTCCCGCGGCAACGTTGAGCTCAAAGACTTGCAGGTCAGTTTGTCTTCAGTTCTATTTATAACTTCCATGGTCTGAATGCGCATTTTCCTTAGTTGGTTATCACCATTACTTTGTCTCAAGCTGAAAGGGCTCGATTCCTTTTGATGATATTTTAAACTTTGTGGTGAGCAGGTCAGATATCGCCCAAATACACCTTTGGTTCTCAAAGGCATTAGTCTAAACATTTTCGGGGGTGAGAAGATTGGCGTTGTTGGTCGAACAGGAAGTGGGAAATCCACTTTAATCCAAGTATTCTTTAGGCTGGTAGAACCTTCAGGAGGCAGAATTATCATCGACGGGATCGATATAACCACGATAGGGCTTCACGATCTCAGGTCTCGCTTTGGGATCATTCCTCAAGAACCTGTCCTTTTTGAAGGAACTGTGAGAAGCAACATTGATCCAATTGGAATGTATTCAGATGAAGAGATTTGGAAGGTAAACACAATGCTATGTCGAAAGTAATAAGATTGAATTATACAGAGTGTCTGTATGTCATCTTTTGCTTAGTTGAAACAATGCTGTATGCTATTTGCAATGATCTTAATTTTCTTGTAGAGCCTCGAACGCTGCCAACTTAAAGACGTGGTTGCTGCAAAACCCGAAAAACTTAACTCTTTAGGTATGTGGCTCTCCGCGTTGTTTACTCTCCGCATCCACGTCTTGAAACTGACACTTGATCACTAGGGCTATGTACTGACCATTTTTCATTAAAATTTTATCTTGATAGTGGCTGATAACGGAGACAATTGGAGCGTGGGACAAAGACAACTCCTCTGCTTGGGGCGAGTTATGTTAAAGCACAGCCGGCTCTTGTTCATGGACGAGGCCACTGCATCAGTGGACTCACAGACCGATGCTGTAATACAAAGGATCATCCGAGAGGATTTCGCTGCCTGTACGATTATCAGCATTGCGCACAGAATACCTACGGTGATGGACTGCAATCGAGTTTTAGTAGTAGATGCAGGTGAGTGCTCCCTCTAAATTAAATATCTTGTGACATTCGGCATTCATTTACCACCTGAAAATTGTAGCTGACACTCCTCTGTTTCCGTCTTTAACAGGACTGGCTAAGGAATTTGAGAAACCATCCCGCTTACTTGAAAGACCGTCACTGTTCGGTGCGTTGGTTCAGGAGTACGCCAACCGGTCATCAGGACTATAACCAGCACTGGAATTCTGCACCTCTCGTTTCCTCATCGTTGCTTCTGGTGGTGATTCCATTTACGCTTGCGAATTTTCCAGAGAATCACTGCTTGCATCTGTCCTCGAAGAATAGTAACAGCCGGAGCATAAAAGGCGTCGGCTCTAATCATTTTCTCCGAGAAAATAAAACAAATGATGAACAACAAGAACAAGCGTGGCCTACCACTGCAGGAAGTAGCTAATTTGATAGGGTTACCAGCTTCATCTGTGTAGCCTGTTTCGGATGTATCTAGATTAGAAAATCATGCTTAAAACTTTCTTGTTGCACAAGATATATGAAAAATGCTTCTTGAGAAATTTAGTAATATTGTTCCTGGAAATTTCAGATACTCAAAATTTGTGGATGCTGTCTCATCAGTTTCCAGTTTCTACTTTCTTTTCTTTTGTGTCAACCGCTTTCTACTTGGGTCTTTTTTGTTGGTAGGACTAGGATGAGTTTTTGTACGCTGAAAATGACACGTTTATAATGGGGTTTACTAAAAATTGGAAAAGTTGATCAAATATCGTGAGTTAACATAAGTATACGGTTTTGCGATAACTTTAACTGATAATTTATCGTATACACACGAATGAAGGAAAACGTTGTATGTTATTTTGAAACATTCTTATTATTTGTTTTATTTTGCAAGTATTTTCATTTAAAAAAAAAAGGTTGAAAAATAGAAAAATCAAGAGAGAGAAAATATTAGCATGTCTTTTTTCTTCTTTTTATTTTATTTTTTTATTTTGGAAATTGGGCTGCAAATTTTATTACCAACAACACACAGTTACAAGAGAGAGGCCCACATACAACACAAACATAACAACAAAAGTATGGACCACAGTACAACAAAACCAAACCCAATAGAAATCAGAAAAGAAAAAAAAAACCGAACACCTTGCATCCTCTGCCGCAGCTTCCTCAACCTCTGCAGCATCATCCTCCGCCGCTGCTGCCATCCGAAGGACCTCCAGACTCAAACCAGTTACCAGAAAACAAGCCAAATCGAGCCCTTAAAGTGGCTAAAAAGAAGGCTTCAACAAGCTCAGTAGCCTCCTTACCAGCACACATGGGCCGTTGGATTTTCATCCAACGACTACAAACAGGGGGCTCCCTCTAAAGTTATAATAATTCTAGCCGTTGGATCAAAATCCAACTGCTCGTGTTTGTTGGTCAGTAGGCTCCTGAGCTTGTGCTCAGGAGAGGATCCAATTCCATATATTATTGGGGAAGAAAAGAGTTCAACATCGTATGTACGTTCCATGAGATGAATGGGGATGGCTGAAGCCCAACTCATGACCAAATAAACTCATCAACCCTCTGCTTTGGAGCGTTCACTTGGATTTCTTGGAGCACAAGCTGCAGAATCAAACACATTCTTCCAGGGTGAGAAAGCCGTATAAGTTGATCCATCGCTCCGGTGCCATGCGCCAAGAACATTACTCAACTTGAAGTGTAATTAGGTGGGACAGAACTCCTCTAGCTTGTGTCCCAAGTATGGTAGCCATGGACGCAAACACACGTGAATAGGAATAGTGTCTTCACGCGGTTCCACAAATCAACGGCATCCTTGAGTTTAGGCAAGAGTACCGTACATGGCTTCAAGGACACGAGGGGGCGGAAAATTCTCCCAAGACTTCAAAAACCGAAGCATTGGTTCGGGGTCCTTGGCCTGCCAAGTATTGACAGCAGCAATTCTCACTGCAGGTACCACAACCTCCGAAAGCAATTGAACATAATTCCCCGGCTCTCCACGAAGAAAAGCTTTCCAAGACGATATGCGTCCAAGCCATGCATGGGATTCCAAAGAGGATCCCACCCCTGAAATAATAGAGCCGCTATTTGGACTCTCTAAATTCTAATGTAGCTGGATATCATATATAGGTGGGCAGCAAAGTGATCAATAAATGTGATACAAATAGCATTACAAATTATAATCGCACCCTCGGATACTTTGTACCAAGGTTCAAGGAGCCAGGATGCACTTGACCATAATCTAAAAATGTAAATTTACTTGAACCAAATGTTTTAGTCCCAAAACTTTGAAGAACATATGTTATTCAAAAGCTACATACAAGAAGCTAAACATCCAGAAACAAGAAGTTAATGGCTTTCCAAACAACAAAATAGTTGGCGGTTATAAAGCCCCAACCGCGGGGCAGCTTCTAAGTGCCAATGAATGCCTGGCACTGGGATTCCCAGTGCTGCTTTGCTTGCCGAACCCTCTCTACCCTCTCGGTCTGGAGTCTCTGCTCCCAGTATTCACGGCAGCTGTTAAAACATGAATAAATAAGAACGAGAAATTGCATGTATAGGATGATCATTTACTCATAAGAATTCTAAGCGAGAATATGCTGAACAAAAACATACTTTCTGCTAAGTAACATGTTAAGCTCTTCTAAATGTACAGCGCCTTCAAAAACTCTAGCCTGAAATAAACACGAACAATCACAAAACAGTGAGCAACAATAATTTTGATTGTAGCGATGCAGCTCATTCTCCAGGTCGTAAAAGATTACAGCTCTACAAAACTCCAATTAGAAAGAAGATAATTCCTCACCTCTCGGCATAGAGGGCATTTTTCTTTAGGCTCTGCAGACTTTAATCCATCGACAATAGTCACTGATGCAGCCGAGCAAGCACACATGTAGCAGAATATATGACCACATGTAAGAGCAACTGGATCAAAAACCGTGTCCTATAAAGCGGAAGACAAAAATAAATCACACAAAACCTCAAATGAAGCGCAACAATAGCAACAAGCTTTCTTCGCAACAACTCCTACCAATGCTACACTACAGCTACTGAAGGTTTACGTTTTACTTGAGCTAATCAAAATTGTATGTCACATTGTTTGCAGTTTGCGGGAAAAAATGTCAAGCGTTATGAACTAATCATATGTGCTCTTACATCATAAGAGGCATGAAATATGCAATTAAAGTATTGAAGAGCGAGAGTGATTATAAGAGCGCTACAACTTTCATATCAATTTTCAAAACCTCTTATACAAGGCTTGAATTCACAGGTAGGATAAAACGCTGTGTAGTGTTAACATAGCAACAACACAAATACGCAGTCAATAATCCGTTATATGGAAACCTTGATACTTACCAAGCATATAGAACAAGTCAAATCAATATCAAGCTTAATGGAATCAAAGAGCTCACAGGCGAGAGATGGTTTCTCATCATTAATCTTGAGGGAGCATCCCTCAAACAAAGCAGGTGCCTTCCTCGAATTATTCTTGGTTTCCCTTAAATTGATGTGAAAAGCCATAAGCTCAAAAAGCCATGGGCTCTGAAGGAGTCCAATGTGCATACTTTGAACTTGCGACTTAAAGGCCTGTCCTTGTGTGGAGTAATGAATCTGTTCCCATAACACAAACGAAGATTATAAACATATATATTTAACTGGATTACCGAAACTTTCGGTAAGCGCACTATCAATTTTGAGCAGTTGGATTCACATACCTTATCATATTTCTTTAGTATTTTCCGAATGGCAATGGCGTTGATCAGAGCATAAGTCACGAGGTCCTTGCCTTCTTCTATTAAGGCACCATGGCCCCCTCGACGTTTACCTTTGACCCAAAACATGTACTTACGAAAGCCAGAAGCAAGATGGAGTTCAAGCAATTTCTGTGCACGCTTATGAAAGAAACCCACCACAGCAGACATCTCACCGAGAAGGGCCGGGAAAAAGCTCCCATCACACACTGCCAAAAATTCAATTAAATCAGCATAAACTCCATTGCCAGGCACAAAAATCAATATCACTGAGGATTCAGTAACCCTCAAAATTAGAAGATAAAACAGGTTCCATGTCCTTTGAAAATCGGCTACTTCTTCCTACAAAGACAACATTCTAAACTTACTCTAGTTTACGAGATAAGAATTCGAACTTAGACGATGGGGTGGGCACATTGTCCTAACCAAGTGACATAATTCATGTCAGGCTGGCTAAAAAGTTCAATTATTGTGACTTCTACATAGCCTCCAACATTTGGCTTTTCAAACAATTGAATGAAATGAATGCAAGATGTTGACTTTTCATGTCAAAGATTTCCAAAGAAATTAACAATATACACACATGATATATATATCCGACATGAACAAGAAACTGAATGCTAATTGGGATTCAAACAGCCAAAAGAACTAGCAAATTAAGTTAAATTTTTTAATCATAACAATCATCAGAAACAGAGTAAAAACCAAAAATAAGAAATAAAAATCTGTAACTGAAATTTAAAATTACCTGGGCAATGGTCAGGGCAAGTACGGACGTCATGGAAATCTTCTCTGCGGCATTTCTTCAAGATCTTCTTAAGCTTCTTGAATCCAACCCCGGGCTGCTTCTTCTTCTGGCCTTGCATGTACTCCTGGTATGTCTTGCAGAACTTCATTTTTCATCAATATTTAACCCAAATCCTTCGACTTCAATTAAATTCACTGGATATCAGAGATGGGTTGCGATTGAAATGCCAAAAAAATCAAATCTTTAATGCTAATCACTGATTAGATATATAGTTTAATCATCTGCTGATGTCTGTCTATAGGGATGTGTAACGGTTTCTCTCTCTCTCCTCTCTCTCTCTCCCGGGTCTACGCGCTTAAAGAGGACATATATAGAGGAAGAAGAGGACAATATATCGGATAATACTGAGGTGCTGATTTTCCCGAGAAAAAGTCAAGAATTGTTCCGGTAAAGTTCCTTCTTTTTCGCCGAGTTTGATAGCGAAGACTTCTAACTAAGCAGGGTATTAAAGCGATTAATGGATGATTTAAGTCTTGATCAAATGAGGTATGATGTTTAAAAATTGTTACCACTCTTGTAAAGTCATTTTAAGCACATCATAAGCCTCTCAGGTTAATAAGGACGGCCCACTCTAAAAAGTAAGGTAGCAAACAAACAAACACACAATATATAATAAAATAATAATTTAACACATCCTTTGGAATAATTTTTTTTTTTTTTACATTAACATCAAATAATCACATCAATCATAAAATAAAGTTTTGATATTTATATTTGACAGATGTTAAGATTGTTCCATGTTACATCATGTTTACATAGGATCATGTGGGTTTGAAAAACCAAGTATTATGTGAATTTGCTAGCTACCAAAGAAAATCAAGGGGAAAGCAAATAGAGTCTTGGCATCCAACCATCTCCATTAGTTTTCGTTGGCATGCAAATAAATCTCATGCATTGTTTCAATGTGAAAATCCTATCATTATTTGTTTCATTTTTCTAATAGAGGTGAGACTCATATATGTTGGTCGGCTCTATCTCTATTAGAGAGATGATGCAAATATGTAGTTAGTGTAGTATTACTCAATACCCTGAAAAGGTTGTACCTCGTAGAAACACTCTTTAATGAAACTTTAGCTTTAGCCAGTCTTGACCAAGAAACCACTGATTTCGCCTGGTTGATAGAAATGTAAAGGTGACATTTACATCTCAAAATTTGCATCTCTTGATTAAAAATACTTACAGAATGTAAATGAAAGTGTAAGTTGTAAGTAAGTTGTAAGTGATACATGTCTTATAACACACGTTTTTTTTTTTTGTCAAACGATAGATTAGTCACCGATGTGATTCGAACCCAATCCATCGTGTAAGAACTTAACTCTTTTCTCTCACTGTGGTAAAATGTCACTTGCGTCTTATAACACAAGTTGATTTGTTACGTTAAGTGAAAAAATAGCAGCAAGAGCCGACTGTTTTGTTACGTGTATGGCCCCGGCCGGTCTTGAAGAAGAAGAAAGTGTTTTTTCCACATCATTGCTTAATTTGCTTTGCTTGTCATCTACGAAAGTTAAGCCCTCCAACTCCATGTCTTTCTCTCAAACCATTCCATATGTATGATTTATAAATCACATGCGTTGTGGAGAATACCATGAATAAAGAAATTTAAGATAATGTAGAATAAATGTGTGAAAACGTATGAAGCCTATTGGAAGTAAAGTTTATAACATGTGTTGTTCGCCTTACCTTCTAGACTGGCTCTGATTTAGTCCAACCTATAAAACCACTTGAGATAATATATAGCAGCGCGATGCATGCGCCCTTTGATTTTAGGATGACAAAATATATTTTGCCACCAAGTTGTTTCCCATTTGTATAGTACATGCGCATATGCAAATTGTATAATTGCTTTTCCATGATCGATTTCTCAAATGTATAATGGATGTTGAAGAATGTAAAGTCTCACGTCGAAAATGAGAGAATCGTAGAATGATTTTCTTCTAGTGTGGATCGGAACTATTTTGGCTCTCAGGCACATGATTTAGCATGTTAACTATTTTCATTCACCTAATTTATTTTCTTTTCTTATTTTATAATTTTGCCGTGGTTAAATTTTGATCGAGAGCATTTGGCTGTTGAAGAATGTAAAGAGAGAGAGAGAGAGAGAGAGAGAGGGTTTGTGAGTGGATGAAGCACTACGAATTGTTGATCGAGAGCAGAGCACACAACTGCTCAAGCTCTGTGATCCAGTCAGTCCAAAGCACAATGCAAAAAGGAGAGATATATTCTTATGTTTAACTTGTTTGAAGAATGATATTCCTAGTTGGTTTTTATTCTAAACAATGATGGTCTTCCCTGTCCTCATTAATTTTGGAAGGCTTAGTAGGGGGTGACACTTCCACTTGGTTGTTGTGTTTCTGCTTGTAGCCCCTTGCTATGCTTGTTTGTTTGTCCTTAGCTGTTTGTTTGCCTTCTCTGGGCTGTCTTGTTTTTCCCCTTTTGGCCTCTGTGCCCTGGAATGATATTCCTAGTTCTTCAAAAAAAAAAAAAAAAACAACTTGTTTGAAGAACAATAGTACTGCAAAGTGAAAAGCTAAAACCATCATTGTCCGAATACTTTGTTCATTTATTTAACCCAAATGCATGCACATATCTATGATTAAGCATGATGGATTGTGTTTGTGTTATTTTTGTGGCATATTTGTTATTTTAATGTGTCGGGTCGTGCCAACTCGTTATCTTAACGGGTTTTTAACATATGACACGATAATGACTTGATTTGTTAATGGGTCGTGGGGTCGTGTCGTTTCATGTTGGATTAACGGGCCATGAAAAAAATTGTCATGCCGGCCTCTAGGTCTAGTAAACAATAAGGTTCTTAATCGGTGATCCAACAACGATCCGATTCATTAATGGAATGTGAAACCCCGTCCCTATATTATCGTATGTTGTACTATCGGATTTATGAAATTACCATTGTACCCTTGAGCTCGTTGACCGTCTCGTCAAAACGCGTAGTCTTATTTTAATTAATTTATTGGGTAAATTACACAGAACCCCCTCAACTATTGGGTCATTAACAGTTTCATACCTCGTCTTTAAAAAGTTTCAATGTCATACCTTATCTTCGAATTTGTTTCAATTTCATACCTCCCGTCACTTGTCTGTCAAATTTTCTGTTAAATGCTGACGTGGCATGTGACGTAGCACATTTTATATTAAAAAATTATTAAAATATTATAAAAACTTAAAAAAATATTTTAAATATTAATTTAATATTTTTTTTCTCTCTCTCCCCTCATCTTCTTCTTCTTCTTCTTGCATGCCGAACTGGTTCGGTTTTTTTTTTTTTTTTTTTTTTTTTTTCTTCTTCTCTCTCTCTGTCTTTGTCTCTGTTCTTCTTCTTCTTACCCCCAATCTGCCCAGAAGAAGAACAAGAAAGAGGAGGAGAGAGAAGGAAAAAAAAAAAAATTGTTACCCCACCCCAGGTTCGGCCCTGCCCAGAAGAAGGAGAAGGAGAAGAGAAGGAGAAGAAGAAGAAGAAGAAGAGAGGAGAAGAAGAAGAAGAAGAAAAAAAAAAAAAAAAAAAAAAAAAAAAAAAAAAAAAAAGGGTGTTCGGTCTGGGCAGAGAAGAAGAAGAAGAAGAAGAAGAAAGAGAAGAAGAAGAAAGAGAAGAAAGAGAAGAAAAAAAAAAAAAAAAGAAGGTGTTCGGTCTGGGAGAGAAGAGAAGAAGAAGAAAAAAAAAAAAAAAAAAAAAAAAGGCGGTCTGGGCAGAGAAGAGAAGAAGAAGAAGAAGAAGAAGAAGAAAGAAGAAAGAGAGAGAAGAGAGAGAAGAGAAGAAGAAGAAAAAAAAAAAAAAAAAAAAAAAAAAAGAGGTTCTCGGTCTGGGCAGAGAAGAAGAAGAAGAAGAAGAAGAGAGAAAAGAGAGGAGAGAAGAAGAAGAAGAAAAAAATTAATTTTTTATTAATTTATTAATTTTTTAATATAAAATGGGTCCCGTCACTTGCCACGTCAGCATTTTAACAGAGGAATTGACGGAAGGCTGACGGAAGGTATGAAATTGAAACAAATTCGAAGATAAGGTATGACATTGAAAATTTTTAAAGACGAGGTATGAAAATGTTCACGACTAATAGTGGAGGTGGTTCTGTGTAATTTACCCTAATTTATTTGTATCGTATTCATAGCCATGGATGCGTAAGCGCGAACAGATTCGAAGGTATAACGAAGATGTTATGTTCGAACCGTCGAATGTTTTCGGATATTTTGTGTTTCGTTTTATACATTCTTAAACTACGAACCAAGGGGACCCACGTCAGTGGCGAAGCTACGTGAGGGCGAGGAGTGGCGGCCGCCCCTCCCCTCGCCGGAAAACACGCATAGGAGTGCTAGTTCAGCCCCTCTGCTCTCGTCGGAAATGAGAATTCCCGCTCCGGTGATCTGGTTTCTGCTGCTGCGAGCAACAGGATTGGGTTTGTTTAAGGGACCTGGGCACTGAAAGTTCAGATCAATGGCTGTGAGACCTCCTTGGACCACCCAAGTCTGGGTATGTGATGGAGGAAAAGAGCAACGGCGGCTGCTGTGTTATGGCTGTCTACAGACCAGAAAGAGAAAAAGAAGGAGACTAACCATTTAAGCAAAACGATGCGCTTTTGGTATAGGTTTGAAAGCACTCTCCTAGGCTACGTGGGAGGCTGAATGCCTCAACATTTGTTATTAAAAATATTCAAAAAAGCCACGTGTTGTGCTTTATACGGTCCACTTCCTAATTAACTATTCAATTTATCAAATTCTAATTTTGTTTCTTTTCTACACCACCTAATAATCCCCTCATTTCCAAAATTTAAGTAAGTGTTGTCTTTATTTTGAATAAATAAAATGTTACATTCATAGTAGATTTTCGTTTTTGATCATTTATTATAATTTTTTTTTAAAATTATTTGCACCTTGTTTTGTTAGTTCTTTTATAATGTTTTAGCTTTACCAATTAATATGGTATTTTATTTTGATACATTGATACGGTGGAAAGTATTTCCCGCCATAAATATCTTTAAGAGTTCACTCTGCAATAAAATGGGAATTCAATGGTTAAATGATAATTTTGTTGTTCACATTGAGAAATATGTATTTTATTGTATTGACAATGAAATTATCATGACACGTTTCAAAGTATAATCTCGTCGTGAAGAAATTTAGTCCTTGTAGCTTGTAATGTTGATTGTACAAAGATTACGAATGAAAAACTGTAATTCATTGTTTAATTATTCAATGTTGTTTTCATTTAATTTTTCTGGCGCTTTATATTGGGACCACCCGATGTTAAAATCCTGAATCCGCCACTGGTTGCAGAGCGGCGAACTCGGGAAGAAGATGAAGGATTATGAGTTTGATATTCCTTGTACAAAACGACGTCGTTTGGCAAAAAAAAAACAAAATTGATTTCATTATGCTGATCATTTGTTTACTTTTTTTTCTCTCTTAAAACACTGTACTGACCAGATCCACCACTTCTCTTCCGGTTTTTACCTTTCTGCCCCACTTGTTTATTTACCCATTCCCCCCCCTTTTTTTCTCTTCTGACCCCACTTTACCCATTTCTCTCCTTTTTATTTATTTATTTTTATTCTTGTATGTATTTTTGTTTTCTCTTTAAACACCCCATCATATTTATCTTAAACTCTCACATTATCTATAAAATATTGTATTACTTTTTAAAAATAATGTAAACTTTTTCAAAATAATTTAAATATTGTTTAATGCTTATTTTACGATAATTTAATCCATCTAGGCTCCGGCCTAAATCTCGCCTAGGAACGTAGTTGATTGGCCCCACTCCGCTGCCTGACTAGGGCCTAACATTTTTTCGAATCTAATCCTAGCCAGTTTAAGCTTTTTATATTGGCTTTGATATAACCGCTTACAGCCACTTTGGTGGAGAGACTGTTTTCTGCTATGAATATTGACTCAAAACTTTGCACTTTCCAATGTGAAAGCAATCGCTTCGATTGAACCTTGCACTCTTTTGCATTTCGCCCCTCCCCTCGCCAAATTCTGGCTTCGCCACTGACCCACGTGGAGATATTTGTCACCCTTAGACCAACTCCAATGGGGGGCTAAATGCCAAATTACCCCCTAAATTACCCCCCCCCCCCCCCAAACACTCTCTAATGCATGCTAAATTATTGGGCTAAATGCCAAATATAATTTATGGGCCAAATACCCCCCAGAATTCCCCCTGCGTGACTGGACTCGCTGGCCTTTGGGTCAGTCTCGGCCGGTTCACTAGCTTACGCGCCCCAAGCGGAAGGCCGGCTTTCCTTTCCCGACAGGGGTGGGCCCCTCAGCGGGTTGTCGGCCACCCACAGACCCCCCAACGACTGTTTTTCACGGACCGTTGGTTGATCCAACGGTCCAGATTCAAATTTGGTTTTTTTAAATATGTTATTTTAAAATACATTGAATCCAACGACTGAGATCGAATATAATCAAATCTAACGGTAAAAAAAAGATCTAACGGTCCAAATTTAAATCCAACGGCTAAAATAATTTAAAAAAAAATTATTTAATTGAAAATTCACCCAAAAACTCTATAAATACCTATGTATTTGTTCAAACATCCACTCAAAACTCAATTTTCTCCTACAATTCCTCCCATTTATCTTTCTACCATTTCTTTCCATTTCCAAATTGTTCAACATGGCAAGAGAGCATATTAGAGGTCGTAATTGGACCTGTGAGGAAGATGTTGCTTTATGCTTGACATGGGTCTCTGTTAGCGAAGATGGTGCAATTGGCACTAATCAAAACAAAAACTCTTTCAAACTTTAAAGATTGGTGAATATAGAGGATGATTGAAGATTGAAAGGTTGTGTGATCAACAAATATTGGACATACGTTTATATAGAGGATGATTGATGAAAGTTGAATGGTTGGTGAAAGTTGAAAGTTTGGTGTTGAACGGTTGATGAATTGAAAATTTGGTGTTGAACGGTTGGTGAATTGAAAGTTAGCACAAGGTTGAATGGTTGGTGAAAGTTGAAGGCTTGCTTTGTGGAAAATTTAGTTATTTTTCAATATTTTCGGAATTTAAATTTTTTTAGATTAAAATGTTCATAAAATTAATTTACGATAGTCTACATATTTATTTAAAAATAATAATTAATTTAAGATAAAAAATAGCCTAAGTTTATTCTTTAATAATCCCGAACTAAAATTTTAGGCCAGAACCATTGGAGCAGAAAAACTATTTCTGAACTAAAAACTAAATTTTTCGGACTAAAATATTTGGTTTTTGACCTATGCATTGAAGATGGTCTTATTATCCCTGCCAAACCCGGATCCCCCCCTCCCTTTTTGGATTCTTTCCTTATCTCACTCTCTCTCCCCCTCGCTTCTCATTTTCTTTATTACTCTCTCCCCTCGCTCTCTCTCTGCAAGTTGTCCCTCTCTTCTCTGAGTTCCACTCACAACCACCCTCACCACCTGGACTGAGGTGCCTCGAAGACCCAGTGGCTGGCCGTGGAACTCCACAGTGACGGTGTCACTATTCATTTTCTTCCCCTACGAGATCCGGTGACTTTTGTAGATTTCCCGACGTAGGTAAGCTTCTAGAAACCTTGGCATGTATTTTAAGGTTAGATCGAAGCTTGTTTTAAGTTGTACATACGTGTTAAACGCAGAAAATAGCTCGGAGTAGCTTTTCTCAATTTTCCGGCGAGCACCGCCACTTTCGAGGCGTTTTCTGGTAAGTAATCTTCCACTGGCCCTTTTGTCGAGATTTGATCTTTTATGGTTAATCCTGGATCGAGCAGATATGGATAGTAATCTTGAGATGGCTAGTCTATTTTCACCAGAATAAAGAATATCCGGCTCTTGGTTTCACTCCACCTGAGCCATCTGTTATTCGGTAAATTTTGCAGCACTTTTACCTTGGAAGGCTCAGCAGTACTGATTTCAGTATATTCTCTTTTTGTTTTAGTCTTTCTGTTGATCACTTCTATTACAAACGATTATAAGTTCTCTGTATACAACTTCCGATTTGTAAAACTACTAAATCAGATGTGAAGACGTTTTTCTCATTGGGTGTGAACTAGAGGTAAGGCGAACAACGCATGCGTCTTAGATCTCACTTAAATTAGACCTCATACCTTTCATCATTTATCGTATTGTTATAAAAAAGAAGAGGAAACAAAAATATCTCATTCTCATAAATTCAATGTGATGTACCTTAAACTCATATCGTTGTGGAAAAAAATAATATTCACATTAAGGTACTAAAGTATATGCAGGCCTCATTTTATTTTTGCGTTAGGCCTCAGTTTGCATTGGGATGACTTTGGTGTGGAGAAATAATTCGACCTCAGTAAAAGATCTTTACATATTCACTTTTGATTATCTTATGCATTACCACCACCACCACCACCACCATCACATCTATTATACTTGTAACATGCCCGACTAGGCTCGGTTTCGAACCACTATTAGACTAGACATTGTAATGTTTAGAGTTTCTCAAGAAACATGCATGTATAGTAATGAGTGTGAAGGGCACCATCAACTCTAAAATATCATTTTCTGTCCAAATCAAAATGTCACATCACTCCCTCCTCTCTCTCTCACGATACCCAACGCAGAGAAAGAAAAAGAAAATGAGGGCATTCAGACAGTTCTTCCAACGATTGACGGGAGCTAGAGGAGGAGGTACCTCAGCTGCCGCTGTAGAACCTAAGGTGAAAGTGGAGTACGACATTTCCTCCTCCCACCCCAAACATGTCATCCGGTTTTCCATCACCCAGAGGACGAAGAGAGGGTTAGGAAAATGATGACTGCAAAGACCGGGATTATGGAATGGCTTCCGCAGGTCAACCTCATAGCCGGCAGTGTAGATCTGTTCTTGAAGTCCGGCCGAGCAATTTTCAAGGTGAAGGAAAGTGGCCAGAAAGAAGTTTTGAAAGGTGAAACCTTTTGCTTCAGCCCGTAGACTCATAAGCACCTTGCTTCCCTGGTTCGCCATTCCGATGAGAACACAGCTCGTATTAAGTACCTGAAACTGGTCGCAGACCATTCCAGGTACTCATCGGACTGGCGAACCAGGGAAGCAAGTTGCCACTGTCTCTGCTGGCTGAAGCAACAGCCTTCACCCTTCAGCATTTCCTTCACACCACTCTTCTTTGCCTTGAAAATTGCTCGGCCGGACTTCAAGAACAGATCTGCACTGCCGACCATGAGGTTGACCTGCGAAAGCCATTCCATAATCCCGGTCTTTGCAGTCATCATTTTCCTAACCCTCTTTTCGTCCTCTGGGTGATGGAAAACCGGATGACATGTTTGGGGTGGGAGGAGGAAATGTCGTACTCCACTTTCACCTTTGGTTCTACGGCGACAGCTGAGGTACTTCCTCTAGCTCCCGTCAATCGCTGGAAGAACTGTCTGAATGCCCTCATTTTCTTTCTCTGCGTTGGGTATCGTGAGAGAGAGGAGGGAGTGATGTGACATTTTGGATTGGACAGAAAATGATATTTTAGAGTGAATGGTGCCCTTCACACTCATTTTCAAATTGATCTGACGGCTGAAATTAAGGAGGTGTGTGAAAACAAAAAAAAAAGTGATTTTAGAGTAGGATGATGTTATCCACATTCATTGTTAATTTTTATCCTTAGATCATTTTCAAATTATTTAATCCAACGGTTGAAATTAAAGAGGTATGTGAAAATTAAAAATGGGTGTGGATAACATATCACTTTTAAGTATGACATACAAATTAGTTGTTATTTTTTGAGATTTCATCGCCATACAAAATACCCAGTATCAGCATATCAATTTCCATTTTTGTGTGGGCCCCAGTCGCTTTTCAACTTCGTAGTTAGTGTGCCCCATTCATACATGAAGCCAACTCCTTATTTTTATTATGATTTCCGTGGATTACTAAACATGCATGTTTCTTGAGAAATTCTAAACATTACAATGTCCAGTCTAATAGTGGTTTGAAACAGAGGTTGGTCGGGCACGTTACTAGTAGAATAAATGTGGTGGTGGTGCTGCATAAAATAATTGAAAATGAATACATAAAGATTTTTTACCGAGGTTGAATTATTTCTCCACACCAAAGTTATCCCAATAAAAACTGAGGCCTAATGCGAAAATAAAATGAGGCTTGCATATACTTTAGGACCTTCATGTGAATTATTTTTTTCCTACAATGATATGAATTTAAGGTACGTCACATTGAATTTATGAGAATGAGATATTTTTGTTTCCTTTTTTTTTTTTGATCAACAATACGATAAATGATGAAAGGTATGAGGTCTAATTTAAGTGAGATCTAAGACGCATGCGTTATTCGCCTTACCTTTAGTTCACACCCAATGAGAAAAACATCTTCAAATCCGATACGTAGGATTTTAGACACGTATCTATTATCCTACATCTTAATTCGACTGTACAAACACACAAAACTATACATGTTGGACAAGACGTGTCCAAAATCATGTTATATATACTAAACTCTAATCAATATTCAGCAAATTTAGATAAAAATAAAAATCTCGTAGATACGTAAATAAATAATGGAATTCGGAGATCGGATTTCACATTTTCCTCTCATACACATCTTAATTTTTAAGAATGAATTGAAGAAGATCAATGGACAAAAATTAACAGGAGTGAGTAAAAAGTAAAAAAGACTGGGAATAGCAGACCCCTTATGATATCCCCAGTTGGTTGAGATAGATTGTAAACTTTTTACCTTGTTGAGTTTTAATTAGAGGAGCAGTGGTTACTGGTTGGCTTCAATAAATATAAAACAAAGGAAACTTTTATGCGTTTCCACTATCTATCTCAAGCACAAAAAAAAAAAAATTACAAATTAAAAATCAAATAGTTATCAAACGGGTCTTTTAATTTGGTTTTGCTCATATTGGCTATTGTTTCTCCCGCATCTAGATTTTAATTTTTCTCTTCTTTTGGCATTTGATAACCGTTGAACCGTACAAAAATGTTGTGTAGAGTTGGTCGTTTGGAAAGTTGACTAGTAGTGAAAAGTGCTGTTGGGATGGATTGGGATATGGCGGGTGGCTAGCTGCTAGTATGTTCCAGTGCATTTACCAAAGGACCGGCAATAATTATTTTTCAAGGGGAGAACATCATTAAATTTTTCATAGTTCTTTGATTGCATAAACAATTCGTAACCAACTCATGATTTTGATTTTAATTACGGCAAATTAGTAAAGGTGTCATAGTTTTAACTTCTTCTTTCTTTTTTAGAAACAAATCCACTTTTGTTGATTCATACAAAATTTTAACTATATATTGCTCCCATCTTTTCAACTCTTAACATAGATTTTATCTGGTGCTTGTAGTGCAGTTTTTGCTAAACTTGTCGTTCCTTTACCTACTTTGAAAAACATGTTTAATTCTTAGGTGATAATAGGTGCCGTGTACTAACTTGTGTTATGCCGCAGTTATGAACTTAAAGGAGACGAGGAAGAACAAGTTGCATGTTTGGCTGAGGATGGTAACCTATATGAAAAGCCTGGTTGATCTTTGGCACCTGAAATACATGGGCGTGAAGATATCAAGAAGGCTCTGCTTCTGCTCCTAGTGGGTGCCCCTCACAGGAAACTAAACGATGGAACGAAGGTAAGCTCTCAACGTTACCAGGTACCACCTTACTCAATTTGCATGTTGTCGAACTGAATTTTGCTTACCATTCTGTGAATTCGGCGTTCATAAGATATGGGTATCATTTGGATGTATCCTCTATAGTGAAGTGAAAGAGCCAGCTTCTCAAACACATAATTAATGTAGGACCTAGGGGAGTTTATACAACTGGAAAAGGAAGCATTGGTGAGATACATATGCTCCTTTCAGTTATATGTATATGTATATTATTTTTTCATCCATACTTATACAAAACAGTAAATACTTGTCGAATATATGCATAATACTCAAGATTTTTTATTGTTAAACTTTCATTGCACCAAACCAAATGTGTGCCTTTGATGCAGAAGCAATAGCTAGAAAATGAAGAGGGGAAGTAGAACCTAGCTAGTTTTCCGGAGTCAATGCATAACCAGTTCAATTTAGAATCCCTAATTAAATCAGATCCCCCATAGTTCTCTATAAGGCTTTGTATACGATTATTCTTCTAGTGATTCTGGGTGTTGAACTACGGAAGTATTAACTCATTCTGAAACTGTGGCTCAATCTGATGTGGTTGAGGCATCAAGGCTGATGCATATGTCGAAGTTCTCTTTGTACTCAGATGATCGCCAGAATCTGGCCGGGGGATCCTGTCGGTGATATCTATTCAATCCTGAGCCGAACTAGCGCAAAATCACACATATTTATTCTTCATCTGTATTCAATCCTGAGCCGAACTAGCGCAAGTCGAATCATTCTTGGACGAACCATTCTCAACGTCCACCTCAATGCCACACTCTTTCCGTAGGGAACCTCGGAAAAGCTTAAACTCCGGGTCATCAGGTCCGCCAAAAAGGCTTAGCTGCCATTAAAAGAGAGAGAGAGGGTGGGCATTAATGGCGGCAGAGAAGCAAGTGATGGTGATCGGGGCAGACGAGAGCGAGCAGAGCCAGTACGCTCTGGAATGGACTTTGGACCTCTTCTTCAAGCCCTTGGGCGGCGACAAAGCTCCCTTCAAGCTCATCATCGTCCACGCCAAGGTCCAGGTTTCCGCCTCCGTGGGCTTCGCCGGCCCCGGTAAGAATCTAACTGCGACATGAAGTGATGTGGTTGCAGGTGACCGATGTGGTTGTGGAGGTTGTGGAAGGAGATGCTAGGAACGTTCTGTGTGATGCTGTTGAAAGACACCACGCATCCATCTTGGTTGTGGGAAGTCATGGCTATGAGCCATCGAAAGGTATTCCCTCAAACTTAAATCTAATCTTTTCGAGTGGAACAAACAACCATCACTAATTCGCACGATTAAGTTTGAGCCGAGCTCGAGGTTTTTCATGGAAAATGATGTTACTTATCCTTGGAAATCTTAATGTTGTGTTTGCAGGACGGTTCTGGGAAGCGTCAGCGACTACTGCGCTCATCACGCTCACAGCACCGTGATGATCGTGAAGAAGCCTAAAACCAAGCACTACGCCTCCTCTTGGCATTCAGTTAAGCACGACAGAAAGTCCGTCGTGCTTGAAAAATTACAATACACACATAATAAATTCGTCCTTTTGAGAATTGAATATTGAAAGGTTATATGTATATTTATACTTTGTGCTTAGAGTTTGATCGTTCAAACTTCAGAAGTCTGGCATGTATTTATAGGTCGAAAGTTGAAGCTTTCAAACTTTTGTATGATAGTCGATCCGTGTATCAAAAGTTTGATTGGTAAAGTTATAAGTTATATTTTCATTGCTGTTTCTTAATCTATGCGCTACCTACATAAGAATCAAGGTGTTTAAGTTTCAGAGAGACGGGCCGTGGTCCGCCACTAATAGCATCAGTATTATGCCCATTTAATCATCTGTGCAATCAAAAGGTGTGAGATTTTTATGCAAAGGCCTCGATGCAATTACAAGTGGAACTATTTGATATAATTAAGTTATGATTTGTTGTGTAAGAAGATCGAGTGAGACTTTTTCTTTATTCTACACAAGGAACATAAAAATGCATAGGGGTGAGCTATCCACACACTTTTTTTTTTTTACTTCTCACACACCTCTTGTTAATTTCTGTCATTTGATTTTATTCAATTCATTTGATCTGACGGCTAAAAATTGAGAGGGGTAATTTATGGAGAATAAATAAATAAATGACAAGTGCGCAAAACTGTCAAAGTAATGTTTCGAGCTTATTTGACCTTTTCGGCGTTCAAGATGGCATTTTCTGGAGATGCGTCCTTATGCAAAGATATTCAAGTGACTCAAACTTTAAAACAAGATCTTTTGGGCCATTTTTGGATCTGGTTTGGCCCATGAACTTGGCAGATTTGTGATTGGGCAGATTCTCTAGCTTTTGGTAGGGGATTTTTAGCTGAATTTGAATCTAACAAACTTCGTCTTTTTCCTTACACTCTGAAGGAAATGTTGAAGGCGTGGCTCTTTACACTTCCATCTGTCGACATTACCTCATGGAGCAGTTGAATGAAAAATTTCTAGTCAAGTTCTATATGGCTTCCAAGATTTTTGCTATGAAGAGGAAAATTGTCTTTTTCTTATAAACTACGTAAAGAGTTTCATGAGACATGAGAGCAGTACAAGGAGTATTTTACAAAGTATTCCTAGCCCGACATTGATGGAGACACATAGATGAATATATTATTTAATGGACTGAATTTCAACTACCACGAGTCATGTTAATGCATCACCTGGAGGTGCGTTTATGTCCAAAAATGCCAAAGAAGCATTAAGGCGGCAGACCCTCAACATTGGACAACTGAATTGACACATAAAATGTCGTTTTGAGAGGTCACTAGGATCTCCCCATGTATCGGCTCAAATTGAGAATGTGGAGAAGAAGCATGAAAATTTTGATACCAAGTTTGACATGATTTTAAAGCACATTGCCTCACCTACAGAGCAGCCACCACCAACGGCTGTGACAACAAATTGTATAATATGCAACATGCCTACACATGACCTATTGGGCTGCCTGCCTGCACAAGGATGCCTATCGAGAGCTCGTCGATGAATATGTCAACATGATGAATGATTACCATAATGACCCATACTCAAATTTCTATAACCTAGGATAGAGGAATTACCCGAATTTCAAGATATTGGACTGGGAACGTTTTAAAATGCAACGAGATTGGTCGGGCCGGGTATAAGATTACTAAGATTTGGACTTTTATAATTTGCCATTTCCCCCTTTAACTTTAATTTTAGCCGATTACCTCCCTAAACTTTTATAAATAGCCAATTTCCCTCTTGACACTAGATTTTAAAAGATTTCATCCAATTTTTTATCCATTTTGGTTATCAAACAACACATGACAACTGTGTAGGGGCAAAAAGAATGAAAAATTGGATCGATGAAATTTTTTAAATCTAACACTAAGGGGTAAATAGGCTATTTATAAAATTTTAGAGAGGTAATTGGCTAAAGTTAAAGTTTATGTGGGGAAATTGGCTAATTATAAAAGTTTAGAGGATTAAAAAGGTAATATTAAAGTTCCGGAAGAAAATGGCATCTTTATACAAGTTCAGGAGAGCAAATCAACAAATACCTCTTTTACTAAAGATTAGTTACAAAAACATTTTTTTACAAAAACGCTTTCGGTCATTTAAAAAACAGTTTCAAACGAGCCCTTAATGTAACCAAACAAGAGTGACACTATTAATAGCCTTAATCAACAATTAACAATTACTAATTATCCATTGCCAATAGCAGAGAAACAGAAGTAGCATGAAGCTATATTCACGCGCCAATCTGTGATTGTTTTGCCTTAACCGCCCGTCGTTTCTTTGTAGAGGTAACCCGAATGATTAGGAATTAAGCTATATTCACGTCCACCAAATCAGACGACGCTGCTTGTACCAAGTATGAAGAATCAAGCAAGCAAGCTCGCCCGCTCGTTCGAACCAATTCCATTGAAAGCACAAGTCCTTCGTATAAATAGCCGGCCAGAAAAGCTCTTATTCCAAACGCTAATAAAAAAAGCTGCTTTTCTAGAGAGAGAAACGAGAACACAAGAAAGACGGTGAAGAACTAGAGAGAGAAGGGTGAGCATTAATGGCGGCAGAGAAGCAAGTGATGGTGATCGGGGCGGACGAGAGCGAGCAGAGCCAGTACGCTCTGGAATGGACTTTGGACCACTTCTTCAAGCCCTTGGGCGGCGACAAAGCTCCCTTCAAGGTCATCATCGTCCACGCCAAGGTCCAGGTTTCCGCAGCCGTCGGCTTCGCCGGCCCCGGTAAGAATCTAACTGCGACATGAAGTGATTTTCTCGCACCTCTACAATGCAAAGTAGAGGAATAAACTGCCGCGGAAAATAACAAATGTGCAGAAGTCGCTTTGTTTTGATTGTTAGTTAATTATGATTAGCTAATTTGCATGTGTGCTAAAATTGCAGGAGCAGCGGAGATTCTGCCGATCGTGGAAGGTGATTTGAAGAACATTGCTGCCCGCGTAACTGAGAAGGCCAAGGAATTTTGCGCCTCTAAATCGGTATTTAGATGGTTTCCATTCTATATGATTGTTTCAACGCGAGATTCGTAATTCTTATGCAATCATAGAACACAGCGGAACCAAATGATTGCACACCGATGTGATACGAAGAAATTGCCTTTTACATATTCTAATGGTTGCAGGTGACCGATGTGGTTGTGGAGGTTGTGGAAGGAGATGCTAGGAACGTTCTGTGTGATGCTGTTGAAAGACACCACGCATCCATCTTGGTTGTGGGAAGTCATGGCTATGGAGCCATCAAAAGGTATTCCCTCAAACTTAAATCTAATCTTTTCGAGTGGAACAAACAACCATCACTAATTCGCGCGATTAAGTTTGAGCCGAGCTTGAGGTTTTTCATGGAAAATGATGTTACTTATCCGTAGAAATCTTAATGCTGTGTTTGATTTTGGTGCAGGGCGGTTCTGGGAAGCGTCAGCGACTACTGCGCTCATCACGCTCATAGCACCGTGATGATCGTGAAGAAGCCTAAAACCAAGCACTAAGCCTCCTCTTGGCATTCAGTTAAGCACGACAGAAAGTCCGTCGTGCTTGAAAAATTACATTACACACATAATAAATTCGTCCTTTTGAGAATTGAATCTTGAAAGGTTATATGTATGTATATACTTTGTGCTTAGAGTTTGATCGTTCGAACTTCAGAAGTCTGGCATGTATTTATAGGTCGACGGTTGAAGCTTTCAAACTTTTGTATGACAGTCGATCAGTGTATCAAAAGTTTTGGTAAAGTTATAAGTTATATTTTCAGTGCTGTTTCTTAATCTCTGCGCTACCTACATAAGAATCAAGGTGTTTAAGTTTCAGAGAGACGGGTCATGGTCCACCACTAATAGCATCAGTATTATGCCCATTTAATTATCTATGCAATCAAAAGGTGTGAGATTTTTATGCAAAGGCCTCGATGCAATTACAAGTGGAACTATTTGATATAATTAAGTTATGATTTGTTTTGTAAGATGATCGAGTGAGACTTTTTCTTTATTCTACACAAGGAACATAAAAATGCAAAGGGGTGAGCTATCCACACATCTTTTGTTAATTTTTGTCATTTAATCTTCTTCAATTCATTCGATCTGACGGCTAAAAATTGAGAGGGGTATGTAGGAAGTAAAAAGGGTATGTAGATAGCACACTCCAAATGCCAAAGGAGAAAACTAGATTGTGAAAAGAAAAAAAAAAAAAAAATATATATATATATATATATATATATATATTGTTGTGAACATTCCTAATTAAAGTATGATTGTGTAAATCCTAGATTAGATTTGATTCTAGTTATCATTTCCTTTTACAACTTGTATTACTTGGGGAAGAATATCTTGTCTCCTCCTTATTACTATAAATAAAGGCACAAGGACTGGGGATACAACACACAATTCATCAAGCCTATTCTACAATCTATCTCTCTTCTCTTTTGCAGCACCCCTCTCCCTTGTCAGATAAAATAGGCCACAACATATATATATATATATATATATATAGGTTGCTTAAGGAGAGGGATCCCCATTTTTTTTTTTTAAATGGGGATTAGGTGTGGGGCCCACTCCACATCGAATTTCAACGATCCGACCGTTTAATTTTCAAGTTACACCTCATAGATCATCCTTGCAAAAATTCAATTCAATCCGAAATCATTTGCCTATTTAATTATCAAGATAAAATTTCATTGTTTCTTATATAACAAAGTATTCGTTAATATTTTTGAACCCAATTAGATGTCTTAAATATTTCATATTTGGCTAATATTTTGCAAAGATGATCTATTAGATGTAACTTGAAAAATAGACGGTTCGGATCGTTGAAATTCGATGTGGAGTGGGCCCTACACCTAATCCCCATTTTTTTCAAAAAATGGGGATCCCTAGAGGAAAAAACAATTCATATATATATATATATATATATATATATATATATATATATATATATGATCCAAACCAATCAGGAGAATGCCAACATTAAAGTCCCTAGAACCATTAGGTGGTCAAATATCAGTCTACCTTCAGATTGGTGTCTAATTAATGAAAGTAAGCCAGTAGCTATCCAAAACAGTCTAGTCAATCTAGACAACATTGAGCAGTATTTTGACGGAACGGTTAAGATAAATTTTGATCGTCCTGCCAGAAGATCTTGTGAGTCTACCCCGTCTCTTAGGTCATTTGCTCCTAGCAGAAATTCTTTTTCTGGATCCATTCCACCCGATAGGATGGGTCAAGATCAGGAATTAATAAATTCATTAGTTGATAAAAAACTAAAGTCTGTAGTTGCAGAAACTAGTTATTCTGTTACTCAGCAAGAATTAATTAATGACTTGATTAATATTAAGTTAAAATCAGTAGAAACCAACTCACAGGTGGTTCACCCAATTTACCAGTCTAACACCCAAGACCAAGGAGAAACTTCTCCAACGGCATCTGATTTCCCAGCGGATCAGATCCCAAATCAACTCTTAGTCCTAACCCGAGAGGAACCATTAGAACCCTTTAAGTGGAATAGGAAAAGAGTCCTGTCAGACATTGAAGCTGAGGAAAATATCCCCAGAAGAAATGTCTTTAGAGGTAAGTATACCAATGAACAAAAAATACAATTTAAGGAAGACTGGTACGACTACATGCGGACCAATAGACAAGAAATATTCTTCTTTGACTTTATGGACCAGATCTATGAGTCTGAGAAGAAGATAGAGGTTCTAACCAAAGAAAATTGGCTTAAAGAAGACAAGACAATTGTCTCCTCTAGTCATCCTCCACAAGAAACTATTCTCATTACCGTAGCCAATACGCAAATCCCAGCTACTCCTTTCAAACTTCCTAAGGAAGATTTAGGAGTAAAACCGGTAATTGAACAAAACAACTTTGCCAATCAGAGTCTTCACACTATTGGTAAACAACTTGATAAGATTGAAACCAAGATTGATAAACTTTCTCAACAAAAGTCTTCAATCAAAGAAAAACCCTTGGTTAACTTCACAGAGTCTTCTTCAAAGGCAATAACCTCAAAAACACTTTCTACATCTCAAAAAATAGATCAAATGTTTTCAGAATTAAAAAGGGAAAGGACGGTTCAAGTCCTAAATCATCCAGAGGAATCCCATTCGGAATCCTCTATCCAATCCTCTGAGTCAGATAATGATTCAGATTCCATCCGAGAAGTTGAACAAGCATTTCAAAATCTCGAAGTCAAACGAGTTTCCAATAGGAAAGTCAACCCACAGTCTCTCACTAAAAACTGGTATCCCAGACCAACTCCTCCTGATATTCAATTTGAAGAAAGGAATATTTCCAACCAATTCTCAGTCTCTTCTGATAAATTCTATGAATGGAATATAGATGGTTTGTCAGAACAAGAAATTCTAAATAAGCTACAGCATATCTCTATGGTTGCTAATAGCTATATCACCAATCATAATCTTTCTCAAATAGAAGTTGTCGACCTTTTAGTCACTGGATTCACTGGAATGCTCCATTCCTGGTGAGAGAAACATCTCACTGAAGAATCCAGAAATGAAATAAAAAATGCAGTCAAGAAAGATGAAGATGGAATACCAATCTTTGATGAACATGTTGGGCAAGGTGTCCCTGATGCCATCAATACATTGTTTTTCACCATCATTGAACATTTTATAGGAATACCTAGTAACATCACCTCTAGGATTCATGACCAACTCAGCAATCTGAGATGTCCAACTCTAAGCGACTTTAGATGGTACAAAGATGTATTCATGTCTAGAGTCATGCTCAGAGAAAACAGTAATCAACCATTTTGGAAAGAAAAATTTATAAATGGATTACCAAATTTATTTGCTCATAAAATAAGAAGTGTTTTAGTTAATGAAGAAGGTATCATATCATATCATACCCTGACTTATGGAAATATAATTAGTATTATCCAGAAGGAAGGCTTGAAAATGTGTATCGATAAGAAATTAACTAAACAAGTAAACAAAGAAAAAGCTATCGCTAAGTATGAGTTAGGAACGTTCTGTGAACAATATGGTCTTCCACCAATTGCTCCTTCTAATAAGAAGAGAAAATCTCAAGTCTATCATAAGTACTCCAACAAGTACCCAGGTAGACATTACTCTAAACGTTATTCTAAATATGGTAATAACCAGTCTAAAGACAAAAACTTTGAAACTAATAAGTTTTACCAAAAGCCCAAGTCCAGCAAGTGGAAACGGAAACCTTCCGGCAAAATCCACTCCAAGGACAAATCCCAAAAAGGAAATTGCTACAAGTGTGGCAAGCATGGCCATTACGCCAACAAATGTCGTGTCAAGAAAACCATTAATCAGTTGAAGATCTCTGAGGAAGAGAAACTTCAATTAATCCAAGTCTTAGACCTTAAGGACACAGACCATAGTCAATCAGAAGATAACTTGTCCTCTTCTGATCACCATTCCTCAAGTGGATATTCCACTCCAGTCGCCAAGCTAGGTTGTACCGATGCTTGTTGTCAAAAAATATCAGTTCTTACCAAGCAAGAAGAACAAGAAAATCTTCTTATAGAACTAATCAGCAAGGTCGATGACCCTGAAGTGAAATCATTTTATCTTAAGAAACTTAAGAAGTTAGTTTCTTCTGATGAATCCGGCAATAGCCAAGCCAAAACAACCCCAAAGATCTCTCTTAGCACAACCCTATAAAGGTTCAATAAGACTAAGAAAGATATCACCATCAAAGACCTCCAACGGGAAGTCAACAAGATCAAAGATGAAATTAAATTTTTAAAATCCGAAAACGTAGAAATACGTACACAACTCAGTAGAGTTCGAACCCAAGAACTTGTCAATGATCAAGAAGAAGCTGCACAAAGTAGTTCTTCTTCTGATTGTGATTCTAAAGCTAGTAAGCACTCAAATGATTTTGTTATAAGTCTTATAGACAAAATAAGGATTAAGAAATGGTATTCTAAACTCACAATAGTGATTAATGATTTTGTTTTGCATTCTATTGTTTTGATTGATTTAGGTGCCGACTTGAATTGTATTCAAGAAGGTTTAATACCTACTAAATATTTTCATAAATCCAATGAGCGACTTAGCACTGCTAGTTCTGCACCATTGCATTTGAAATATGAAATACCTAAAGCGCATGTTTGCCATAATGATGTTTGCTTTAAAACCCCATTTGTTTTAATCAAAAATATTTCTGACCCTGTCATATTAGGATTACCTTTCATTGCATTGATATATCCTTTTAAGGTTCATCACAATAAGATCACCACTAGAGTCTTAGGACAGAAAGTCACACTTGAGTTCTGCACGGAGACAGATCTCAAGCAACTAAGACATCTTCAGAAGGATAGCATTTCGCGATCCATCAACATCATCACTAATAAGTCACAACACATTAATTTCTTAAAGGAAGAAATTAATCATAGAAGAATTGAAGAACAGCTAACAAATAAGTCTTTGTTAGAAACCATTGATAACTTTCAAAAGAAACTTATTAATGATATCTGTTCAGATATTCCCAACGCCTTTTGGCATAGGAAACAACACGTTGTTAAACTTCCTTATATAAAGGAGTTTAATGAGTCCAAAATCCCTACTAAGGCCAGACCGATCCAAATGAGTCAAGAAGTTTTGGATTTCTGCAAAACAGAAATACATGAACTTCTTCATAAAGGAATTATCCGTAGAAGTAAATCACCATGGTCATGCCCTACATTTTATGTTCAAAAGAATGCTGAATTAGAAAGAGGGACTCCCAGACTAGTTATTAACTACAAACCTTTGAATGAAGTTTTGGAATGGATTCGGTATCCAATTCCCAACAAAAGAGATTTAATAAAGAGACTTTCTTAAGCAGTTATATTTTCAAAATTTGACATGAAGTCAGGTTTTTGGCAAATTCAGATTTCTGAAAACGATAAATATAAAACAGCTTTTGTAACTCCTTTCGGACATTATGAATGGAATGTAATGCCTTTCGGCCTTAAGAATGCTCCCAGTGAATTTCAAAATATCATGAATGAAATTTTTAATCAATATAGTCATTTTTCGATTGTTTATATTGATGATGTGCTCATTTTTTCAAAGTCAATAGACGAACATTGGAAACATTTACATTTGTTTGCTAGAATAATTAAGTCTAATGGATTAGTTGTTTCTGCATCCAAGATTAAATTATTTCAAACTAATGTTAGATTTTTAGGATACAATATCCATAGATCTACCATTCAACCAATTGACCGTGTCATTCAATTTGTTGATAAGTTTCCAGATCAGATTACTGATAAAACTCAACTTCAGAGATTTTTAGGTTCTTTGAATTATGTTTCTGAATTTTATCCTCATTTGCGTCAACAATGTAAACTGTTGTTTGATCGTCTTAAGGATAATCCCCCAACATGGTCTACCATACATTCATCCATTGTTAAACAGATAAAAATTCATGTCAAGACTTTGCCTTGTCTCGGCATTCCAACTCCCAACTCTTTTAAGATAGTTGAAACCGACGCTTCGGACATCGGTTATGGAGGTATCCTCAAACAGCAAACTTCTTCCGGATCTCCTGAACAAATTGTTCACTTCCATTCAGGAGTATGGAATTCTGCTCAATATAATTATAGTACTATAAAAAAGGAAATTTTATCTATTGTATTATGCATTAGCAAATTTCAAGATGATTTATTAAATCAAAAACTTTTGGTCAGAGTCGATTGCAAATCTGCAAAGCATGTTTTACAAAAAGATGTTCAAAACATTGCATCAAAACAGATTTTTGCACGATGGCAAGCCATATTATCAATTTTTGACTTTGATATTGAATACATTAAAGGCAGCCATAACTGCATCCCAGATTTTTTAACCCGTGAATTTTTGCAGGGGAGGAAGGATGTCAAATAAGAACATTCAGAGAATGCTTCCTGCCACTCTACCACCTCCACCACCAGTAAAAAAGGAATCTATTCCCGATTCTTCATCGGCCTTAGCCATTACCAACAGATTTACTCCATTAGGATCAACCATAGGAAATATCCGACCGAACTACCAAACGGCATTAGTCAACCAATATGACCCATTTTCTTCTCATTACCGACCTTCGTCTTCATCCCATACCAGTTATCCAAAATCATCTCCATATATGGCCACAATCCAAAATGAGTATCTCTTTAGCATTCCCTCCAATCTTATTAAAGAACAAGCACCAGAAAAAATAGCCAAAGTGGTTTTTTCACCCAACTTTCATTATCATTCAACCAAAGCCGAGTCTTTCAAAACCATTAAGTTTTATCTAGCCATTCTTTGTGGCACAGAATCCATTGCTATTAAGCCAATTTACAGCACCCTCAAAAACCAAGAGAACTTAATTCTCTACCATTCCATCCACATAAATAAATTCGTCTCCGAAACAGATTGGGGAATCCCCCTTTACCAGTCAAAAACCCTTCATGCCTTACAGGATTTTATCCCCAATGATAGTTACAATTACCAAGATTATATTAATGCATGGACTAATGTTTTCATGCACCAGTCAGAAGATTTTAATCACTCATGGTTCATCAACTTCCACAAAGACTTTCGTCTCAAGTTTCCTGCTTGGTTTCCAAGATGGTGGTCAGTTCATGGCCTCACTCCCAGCTTGCTTCCAGCAGACCTCAATCAGGCACTAGCCCACTTCCAGCAAAAATTTGATAGAAGTATATTCGACTCCAGAATTTCCTTCTTTGCATTATTCTTGATTAAGTATAAAATTCGATGGATTTATAAATGGAATTATGTAATAGATTCAAAAGAAGTCCTTAGACAGCATACCACCAAGTGGTGGGATAAGTTAAATTTTGATAGGGTTATTACCCAGGTTTTAGCAGATTTTCCATTAGCTCCAGGACTAGTAATAACTGATCAACCTGCCCTCCCGGCAGCCCAGCCTTCCTCAACACAGGCATTGCCAGAATTCCCAGAAGTTTCTCATTCATTATCGGACATTAGTACTTCTTCATCAGCCAAAGGAAAAGCATCCAAGTCTTCGAGTTCGAAGAAGAAAAAGGAGAAATCCTCCCAGCTCACCGATCTTGCCAGGCAACTTATTGCAGAGTTCCAGAAGGCAGATACAAGTGCAGCCAACAACTCGGATTCCGATTCATCAGACGCTTCGTCTCAGCCGCATCGTCTTTGGGGTGATCGGGATAATGAGCCAGATCTTTTCCCGCCAGATTCCCAAGACCCAAATGAATTTTAAATTTGAAATGTATTAACTTGTATTCTTTTCGGTTTTTTACTCATGCAAAATACAGTAATTTACATGTGGTCGAGACACCGAAAGCAGAATCTGCAGTAGCAGCAATCATCCCGACAAGGTACTATTCATGAATAGTAAAAATCACTTTTTACTATTCATCCATCAATTCAAAGTCAGACGCGTGATCGCACGGTGAAGATTCTTCATCATCAGGCTTTGCCTTTCCAGCCTTTTGTACAGGGAGCCGGGTTTCCCGCATCAATCATCCAGCTCAGCCTGCTCAGAGTAATCATAAAGCCAACAGCCATTCGGCCCTTATATTCCAACTTCGGCCTCTTTCCAAAGGGACTGAATTTTTTCAGATCAATACTTCTGCGCATTCTCTCGAAGAACAGAAGTTCATACACTCCAGTTGAAATATCAAACACTTGTATTTTACATTTATTATAGGATGCCTGCGAGCTCCATCATCTTTTCAATCATCAATTGCCATTAGGCGTTTCAGTACTTGTAAGTTACAATTAAATTTTCAATAAACTTATTTTCATTAGATATACTCTGCATCATTAATTTTAATTCATTATCCTCATTATGATGACTTCACCTATTTTCCATTTGATCATCTGCTTATATGTTATGATCAGATTTCGATTTATGTTCAGATTTAATCAACCAGAATTATTTCTTGATTTTATATGGGAACTCTCCTAAACATATACATGTTCTGCTTCCGCCCCCATTTGGTATCAGAGCCAAGTGAGTGGTAATTGCATTAGCATCTGAATCATCTGCAAGTCAGGTTCATATTTCAGTCTTTCGATTTACAGATTATCTTATTTGTAAATCTTCTAAGTTTGTTTGTTTATTCCCAACCAAACAGTAAGGCGTGTTCCAAACAGTAATTCCCGAGGTTAGGGTCTGAGCGGATCGCATGAGCGGAAGGGGTATAACTAATACGCGAGGAAGGTGCACATTTAAGTTTTCTGTATTCTGTTTGATTGTTTTGTGTTTCTGATGACTAGATTATTTAGATCTAATTCAATGGCCAGCACTCGCTCTAGAACAAATCTAGGAAGTATTCCAGATATTGTTAATGAAGAACAAAAACTTGAAATGTCAGTAGACAATAATGTAGACTTTGGAGATTAGAACATCCCCAGAGTTTCAACTAAAAATATTTATAAAAAGAAATGGTCTATGACCGCTTTTAAAAGTGAGTATCATGTCAAGACAGTTGAGCAGGCGTATGCCCTATCTAAGGAGCATGAAACTTGCCAATTGTTTTCTCCAGAACAGATCAAATCCCATAGGAAAGACTGTCATAACTACATTCATATAGGCTTAGTCCAGATAGCCGTAAAACCATTAACGCGCAGAGGCTTAAACACCTCTATTCTATTATGTCTCCGAGATGCTAGATTCACTAATTTTAGTGATAGTATACTTGGAATGATTGAGTCTTCACTCTATAATGGACCTATCCATTTTGATTGTTTTCCAGATCTCACCATAAGTCTTTCAGACCCCCACATGCTGAAAGCACTCACTCTCAATATCAAAACTTCAGGATATCAAGTCCTTGAAGGAACACAGCCTTTGGCACTTATTTACAGAGTCTATTACAAAGTAACTGGCACTAATATGAATTTTCAGGCTCTCACTAAGAGTTCGAGAGATCAATACTTCTGCGCATTCTCTCGAAGAACAGAAGTTCATACACTCCAGTTGAAATATCAAACACTTGTATTTTACATTTATTATAGGATGCCTGCGAGCTCCATCATCTTTTCAATCATCAATTTCCATTAGGCGTTTCAGTACTTGTAAGTTACAATTAAATTTTCAATAAACTTATTTTCATTAGATATACTCTGCATCATTAATTTTAATTCATTATCCTCATTATGATAACTTCACCTATTTTCCATTTGATCATCTGCTTATATGTTATGATCAGATTTCGATTTATGTTCAGATTTAATCAACCAGAATTATTTCTTGATTTTATATGGGAACTCTCCTAAACATATACATGTTCTGCTTCCGCCCCCATTTGGTATCAGAGCCAAGTGAGTGGTAATTGCATTAGCATCTGAATCATCTGCAAGTCAGGTTCATATTTCAGTCTTTCGATTTACAGATTATCTTATTTGTAAATCTTCTAAGTTTGTTTGTTTATTCCCAACCAAACAGTAAGGCGTGTTCCAAACAGTAATTCCCGAGGTTAGGGTCTGAGCGGATCGCATGAGCGGAAGGGGTATAACTAATACGCGAGGAAGGTGCACATTTAAGTTTTCTGTATTCTGTTTGATTGTTTTGTGTTTCTGATGAGTAGATTATTTAGATCTAATTCAATGGCCAGCACTAGCTCTAGAACAAATCTAGGAAGTATTCCAGATATTGTTAATGAAGAACAAAAACTTGAAATGTCAATAGACAATAATGTAGACTTTGGAGATTGGAACATCCCCAGAGTTTCAACTAAAAATATTTATAAAAAGAAATGGTCTATGACCGCTTTTAAAAGTGAGTATCATGTCAAGACAGTTGAGCAGGCGTATGCCCTATCTAAGGAGCATGAAACTTGCCAATTGTTTTCTCCAGAACAGATCAAATCCCATAGGAAAGACTGTCATAACTACATTCATATAGGCTTAGTCCAGATAGCCGTAAAACCATTAACGCGCAGAGGCTTAAACACCTCTATTCTATTATGTCTCCGAGATGCTAGATTCACTAATTTTAGTGATAGTATACTTGGAATGATTGAGTCTTCACTCTATAATGGACCTATCCATTTTGATTGTTTTCCAGATCTCACCATAAGTCTTTCAGACCCCCACATGCTGAAAGCACTCACTCTCAATATCAAAACTTCAGGATATCAAGTCCTTGAAGGAACACAGCCTTTGGCACTTATTTACAGAGTCTATTACAAAGTAACTGGCACTAATATGAATTTTCAGGCTCTCACTAAGAGTCCGAGAGATCAATACTTCTGCGCATTCTCTCGAAGAACAGAAGTTCATACACTCCAGTTGAAATATCAAACACTTGTATTTTACATTTATTATAGGATGCCTGCGAGCTCCATCATCTTTTCAATCTTCAATTGCCATTAGGCGTTTCAGTACTTGTAAGTTACAATTAAGTTTTCAATAAACTTATTTTCATTAGATATACTCTGCATCATTAATTTTAATTTATTATCCTCATTATGATAACTTCACCTATTTTCCATTTGATCATCTGCTTATATGTTATGATCAGATTTCGGTTTATGTTCAGATTTAATCAACCAGAATTATTTCTTGATTTTTATATGGGAACTCTCCTAAACATATACATGTTCTGCTTCCGCCCCCATATATATATATATATATATATATATATATATATATATATATATATATATATATACAGGGACCTTATGCAAAGGGATCCCCATTTTTAGAAAATGGGGATTAGGTGTGGGGGCCACTCCACATCGAATTTCAACGATCCGAACCGTCTATTTTTCAAGTTACACCTCATAGATCATCCTTGCAAAAATTCAATTCAATCCGAAACCATTTGCCTATTTAATTATCACGATAAAATTTCATTGTTTCTTATATAACAAAGTATTCGTTAATTTCTTTGAACCCAATTAGATGCCTTAAACATTTCCGATTTGCCTAATATTTTGCAAGGATGATCTATGAGGTGGAACTTGAAAAATAGACGGTTCGGATCGTTGAAATTCGATGTGGAGTGGGCCCCACACCTAATCCCCATTTTTTTTTAAAATGAGGATCCCTTTGCATAAGGTCCCTGTGTGTGTATATATATATATATATATTGGGCGATAAGAAAACATGTCAGCTCGCATCGAGAACCTAAATTTTCAATCGAAAAATCACATAGGCCGCAGAATGATCTGTGGCGGCGTTTGTGCAACAACAGACAACAGTAAAAGGGTAGTGGAGTTGTTGGTTTGGGAGAAACCAGGGTGGATATATACGTCGTTGTTTATGGGAAAGCGACTGCCAAATATTGTGTTACAAAACTCAAAGGGGTAGAAGATAAGAGTGAAAAAGGTCCAATAGAATCAATTATATAAAAAAATAAAAAAAATAAAAAAACAATTAAATATAAAATTGATTGGACGAAGCAAACAATACGTCATGTACAAGCAATATTAAAGAGATAAGAACGTTGAACACATGACCTCATGTGCAAAAGTAACTCAACACTTTAAATTAATTGAAACACAAACACTTTGCGATTGACTTTTTATTCTAGGTCCACGACCATTTTTTTATTTTTTATTTTTTGAAGAAAATTCGATACTAGATTATTGGAAGAACTCATGTCAATAAAAAGATTGAGAAACACTGGAGCCGAAAGGTATTAGGTAGAAATCGAAGGCTTAGACCAGTCAAACTACACATAAAAGTTTTGGTCGTATAGTAACCTATTCTCTAATCCGTGCTAAACTAACACAAAGAATCAAGATTCGGAAATTTAGTCATCAACTATCGAAGTATGTTACTTCCTCATCCCTCATAACGATTGGAAATGACCAACTTCTTGATATACAAGATGTTTTTATCATTTCTTATATTATACTAGCTAGCTTCTTAGATTCAACGTATCTATTGATACAATCTTCTATTTTTTTCTCTTTAAAATAGAATAGGACAATTTTTATTCCAGCTGACGGTAAGACAGAGATATTCCACCAACATATCCAACAGCGCCAGTGGTAATGTGTTATTTTAATTAATTAAAATTAAGATGATCATTAGTGGGGTTTAGCCAATAATTAATTCCATATACTGTACCTACAATATAAGTAGGCACAGAAGACGAGCAAATTATTCATACCTAAATCTTATTACGATTTAGAAGATAATTGCGATCGAAACAAAGCTGCAATGGCGAGTAACACTGTCGAGAACTCGAAGCAAGTGATGGTGGTTGCTATGGACCAGAGCGACCACAGCACGTACGCGCTCGAATGGACTCTCAGCCACTTCTTTATCCCCTATGCATCAAACCCTGCTTTCAAGCTCGTCGTCGTCCATGCCAAGCCCCCTCCTCCCGCCATGGCCCTTGTCGGACCTGGTATGTAGATATTCGAGTATATATATTAACTTACTAACTAGTTGGCGCTCGAGCTCTTTCTATATACGCATAAATATTAATTGGGTATGATGCAGCTATATGTACTCAACTTAGTGAAATGTGTAGGAGGAGCTAAAGTTTTGCCGATTCTGGAGGCAGACTTACAGAAGATTGCCATGCGAGTTGTCGAGAAGGCGAAGAAAATTTGTGCCAGTAAACAGGTAATGATCCTCACGAAACGTACCTACATCTGGGATGTCACAGTGCTGGTTTCTTCAATTCTGCAGGGAAATGCTAATAACGTTCTCTTTGAGGCTAATATTTCTGTTTAATATGATGTTGATGTAGGTGAATGATTTGGTGGTGGAGGTGGTGGCTGGGGATGCTCGAAACGTTCTCTGTGAGGCTGTAGAAAAACACAGGGCATCCATCTTGGTTTCTGGAAGCCATGGCTATGGAGCTATCAAAAGGTAACTCCATTTTCTTGCTGCTTCCCTTCATGCAATGCATCTTGCTGCTTCCCTTCATGCAATGCAAATTTGCAGTCTGTAACGATCAATCGACTCTGGTTCTCTCCTTCTCTTGCAGGGCCGTCCTAGGCAGCGTAAGCGATTATTGCGCTCATCATGCTCACTGCACCGTGATGATTGTGAAGAGGCCGAAAATTAAAAACTAAAATCTGCCACTCTCCGAAACGTCTCTACTAAAGAGCAGTAGCTGTCCGGCAGTCCGCCGGCATATAATTTCAGGCATGGTTGCTGTTTTGATCCTTGTAAAGAATTGCTACTCGATGGAAAATATGTTATTGTCTATGGATCCCGAGCATCTACATTTAGAAGTTGTGCATTTACTGCATTTCGCTATGTCCAGACGATTCTAACAATTCAACGACTTAACACACGACGCATTCGAAATCTCAATATAAATTTAGGATCTTATTAAAATCTTACAACATGACATTGAAATAATACAATCTTATTGAAACGCAAACAACAATACAACAAAGAAGGTTTTGAAAACACAACAATAACAGCAGCGACAACTCTTGAGAAAACTGGCATACATCGAAATAAAAACACGTTCCTCTCTGGTCAGATCCTCTATGGTGCTTCGGAGTATCCATCCTCCGAGATTTTTAACCGTTTAGATATCAGTACATGCCCTCATTAGAGAGCAATTTCCATCAAGAGTACAATGGCAGGTCGGTCCAAGCCCCAGAGACATGTCCATTTTCACAGACATAAGCTCGAACAACCGGCTCGCCATCGTCATGGTACCCGAAAACCCGCCTCAAGCAGAAAGCAGAATGCAAATCCCAAGTGTCTTTGCAGGTGCAAAACGCGCAATTCAGATCAATCTTGCTGCGGTTCCCATCCTTGATCGTCCTCCACACTTGGGACCCCTTGAAATCCTTGAAAATCCCTCTGAAAAGCATGTAATTTCGCTTCTCTTCGATGTGCACGCAGCCGGGCCAATCACAAATGTACAAGCGATCGCCGCGGAACCGGCTGTGGAGAAGCTTGTTGCCCTGCTCTCGGCTCAGATTCCAAACCCCAGAAGCCAAATGCGACCTCATCGGTCTGCAGACCTTCCTTCTCTTGCAAATCGAAAATTCGCTGCCCACTCGAACGGAGCCATTCTCGACGGAGACTTGATACTCCCCTGCCTCCGTCGCCGCTGATTCTAATTGGGAATTATCTTGCTCTTGATCATGGGCTTCAGAATCGTTGTAGACTGTATCGAAATAAAGATCATCGAACAGAGACCAAGAACAATCATTTCCAGAGGAAACCACCTCCTGATTCGCGCAAATTTGGCTCGAGGACGCCTCGGTCGGAGGCTTGGCCGCCGGAGATACGCCGACCGGACTGGAGTCCAATCTCCGGTAATCCTCGTCGGGACCGAGCTCGCGCTCGAGCCCAAAGTCGGAGTTCTCGAAGAGGACGCCGGAGTGGAGGAGGCCGGGGCAGCAGACAGCGAGCTTGTGAAGGGCGGCCCAGCCGCCGGGAGGCTCGGAGGAGCCGGCAAGGAGATCGGAGACGACGGAAGGGATGACCTTGTAGCACTTGGTCTTCCAGCAGACGTTTCGAATCATGGAGGAGAACTTGGTGCAGGAGCAGGCGAGCCGAGCCCAGTTCCGCGGGTCCTCCTCGAGCTTGAAGAGGATGTTCAGAAGGACGTCGTCGGAGAGCTTCGAGAACAGGGTTCCGGCCATCGGAATTCAAATTTGTCTGAGAAATGAGGGGACAAAAGGGCGAAATTGACGTTGGATTTGGGTATTTTGGGGGATTTTGAGAGATGGTTAACGGAATTTCCGTTTGTTCGGTTCGATTTGTTTTTCAGTTTGCTTCCGGTGAATTGATTTGGGGAGAGAGAGAGATGGGGAAGTTTGCGAAGAACAGTGTGTGTGTGTGTGAGTGGTTGGTTAAAGAGGATGGCTAGAGAGAGCGAGCGAGGTGATTTCTTTTGCCGTCGGAATTTGGTGGCGCCGAGACGGCTCTATGGGGGACTCTACAGCTATTTGATTTATATTATTTTGACAAGACGATACTTTGAATTACTTTAACGTGGAATCGTAATGACTCGAACTTGAGTACAAAGATTGAGAAAGACTTAAACGTAACAATGTACTACTGAATCGAAACGTCATGCAACGTGAAAGAATTTCTTCAAGAATACAAACATATATCTTGACAACAGAATGAATTAATTTTAGAATTACGCTACTATGACCAACTAACCTAAAAGAAATATGTGTAGTTTGATTCCTTTTCATTTTTTTTTTTAAATTAGAAAATTTGTTTATTTTGTGACCCCTCGAGAAAGGACAGAATTTAGAATAAGGATATCCGAAGTAAAGTCGGAGTGGCTGCAATTGAAGGTAAGATAAGAGAAAATCGGTTAAGATGGTTTGGACATGTGAAATGAAGACCTACAAATATTCCGGTTAAAAAATGCGATTATGAGATAGAGACTCAAGACAAAAGAGGTAAAGGAAAACCTAGTAATACTTGGAGAGTCTTTAAAAAAAGCATAGAGTATTTGAAACTAACAAAAAAACTAAGCACAAAACCGAGCCTTTGACGTTTTAAATACAAACAAATTCACTGTGACCCCTCGAAATTCATCGTTGAGTATATGTGAGACTTGAAAATTGTATATTTCATTGTCGTGTTGTTTACACACACTTTTTTTCTTTTTTTTTTTGGCAATACACACACTTATTTTTGGGGGACACTTTCAATCCTCATGACTTGAAAGCCTTTTGACCACACTTTATCAGGAGGAAACGTGTGGCTGTCCCCCACCCCCACCCCCCACCCCCCACTTTCTCATATGGCATTCGAGGAATTGTGATGCTCTTATCCAAACTTGTTGAGAAAATCCATCATTTGGTAAAATAATAGTAGATAGAGACTTTGTGTTTGATTCACCTGCCTCAAGTATAATAATTGAGTCATCTAGTTTTCATTGTGGCCATGTTTGATTCGTGAAGTAAAATTGGTTAGTAATTCAACTCTCGTGTCTGATCATAAAATAAGTTCATTAAAAAGAAAATTCTCGTATCCAATTAAGAAATAATTCTATTGAAAATGAAGTACTCGTGTTTGATAAAATAAGTTTACAGGTCAAGAAATTCGTGTCTAACTAGGATATAGTACTTTGCTAATGAAACTCTTGTAGCTAATCACGGCAAAATATTTTATTGGATTTTATGTCGAGATTAGAAATGAGAGTGGACTGCGGCTGCTTTTCGTCGCAAGTGGCATGCGGCGTTAGATGTAGGACATTTGAGACCACAAGTCCGAACGTTGTCGTTTTCCTCACTCTAGGCAAAATATTGAACGGCATAACCACCAATCGAAAAGGAGGCGGATTGTCTACCCTCCTATTTGGATGTCCTTCTCATGGCCTTCTATTTGTGCGGTCATGGTCAAATTACGTCAACATTTTATATTCATATTATTTTTTGTCTTATTATCTCTATAAAAATCAATATAAAATATTGATGTGGCTTAACCGTGACCGCACAAAATAGGAGGGGGGCACCCAAACAGGAGGGCAGACAATCTGGCTCCAATCGAAAAAGGCCACAAAAGAGAAATTTTTCTGTGTGCCCGAAACAAAAGAGTAATTCATTTGTTATTATCCTATTTTCCACAGATTGCACTACCACCGCTAGTTTGCATCGTGTGCATTTCATAACACCTTATCGCTACAACACGTGAAATTATCTCTTGCAACTAAACATAATTCATCGTCGCCCATTCAATTGATACGTGTCCAAAAAGAGAATTACTCATCCAATAGACAAGAAGTGGTGAATCTATAAAAATTCAAGAGTGTCTCTCCTATAACACTTTCTTATCACTTGACACAAAATAGTGCATCAAAGTAGATAAAGTCCGGCACACGCGAGTCAGACTAGTTCACCAAGGCAGCGTGTCATCCCTCTTGCACCCAAATTCATATCATGTACCCCCTAGTTTAGAATATCACATTGTCAAATGAACATACGAGGGCCTTCAACATACATTTTTCCGTCGCTGGATGTTTCATTCGAGAATATCGTCAATCGCGTCAATGTTGAACAAATAAAGGAACAATGAGACTTCAAGAAAAAATGTAGCAGAAAATCTCAAATGCATTACAAGGTGCAAAGACGGTAAAACGCCAGTTTCAGTTAAACAACAGCCCGCCGCAATAGACAATGTAACAGACACAGTGCTTTGAAAATGAATCTATCCATAAACTTACAAGTCTACTAAATAAAAGGTGCCCGAATTACAGTCCCTTAACAAGGATTGTAAACCTTTCTCCGAGCGATAACTTCAGGTCAGGGATAACATCATATCACCTATCAAATAGAATTGCAATCACAATCTAGAACGAATTGTTGCACATAAGTTCAATGATCACAAAGCAATAGCAATTCGTTGAAAACGTGTCAACGAGGACAAAAAGATGGTGCAACACTGATGACACTAACAAAAGTAAATATAATGTGCAAGAATGATACCGTGACAAACTCTTGCTCCTGCTCCTGCTCCGGATTGGACTCCTGCTGGCACTACGCTTCTTTGGACTTTTACTGATGTGCTTCTTCGGGCTTTTACTTATGTGTTTCTGATTATGCCAACGAAACAAAATTATAAAGGGCCAAAGAGCTGTAATCCAATTGCAGTTATCACACGAATCCAATGTCAAAACAAATCCAGAGAGGCCGTCATTAGTAAAGGAGAAATCAAATCAACTGCCAGCCAAACTTTATAAACATTAGACTTCATCCACTATCACAGTACAAAAATGTCATAAACAAACCTCAATCACATCTTAAATTAACCCCAGAATACAAAAAACTACCGAAAATGGGGCAAGTAACAAGATATTGAAATACTTTTTAAGTGAAACAATATTACAAAAATAAGACTTACCGAAGGCACTGGAGATTTGCTTCTTGATCTTGATCTGCAAAAGTTCCAGAAACAACCGAATTTAATAACCATGTTCCTATTACCAATTTGATCCAAGGTCCTTGATGAATCTTCCATGTGAAGTTACCACATCCAATAAGGATAGAAGAAAAAAAAATTAAACATTTAGCATACCAATAGAAGAAAAAATGAATGAAAGAATTGACGTAAACCCCGCCAAAACAGATCACAAAATCAGAGGGAGAAATATTTGAAAAAAGAAAAATTTATAATTATTTTTAAGACAACAGCGGGAAAGAAAAGGAGCATTCTTCCCTACTGTAACACAAGAATCCAGCACATCCAGATAGTGTGACCTATTAGCCTGGCAAAATGTTGGAGCATGAAACGAAAATCAAATTGTCTCTACTGCCCATTGACGATGACTTCCAAGGCCCAATGGCACTTAGTTCACAGATATCCAGCTTTACTAGTGCAATCCAAGACTTCCATTGATCCCAATCTAGCACCCATGGACATTTACAATGCCAAAAGCATTAGAACAGAGGCACCATGAACGTTTTGCAAAGATGCCTATCTAAATTACAGCATACCTCCATAGAAAAAGAGTTGTAAGCAATTGACCTTATCCAATCAAGATCCTAAAATCCAATCCCCAGTTCGCCGCATATATCCATATCTAAAAGAAAAACAAAGGTAATTTTCATGCAAGCAAAAAGGGAAAAGAAAATAAAAACTAGTTGGATATCTGACTCTTTCTTGGCAACCCCAACTGCTGAGCAGGAAACAATGGAATTGACCAACACAAAGAGATTCCAGCACAAATGAGATAATTCATACTTTACAACTGCAAGAAGACATTTTATTCTACACATGATATCTTTCTGCAATGGTAATCTCCATCATTATTCACCTCATGGACCCATGAAAACCCAGATCAAACGTAATCAACAAACCAATAGGCAAATGACGATTTGAAAAAATAAAAATAACCCATACCCTGATGGAGAGCGAGACCTTGATCGTGAACCGGGGAGAGAAGCAGATCTTGATCGAGATCTAGCGGGTGAGCGGCGTGAAGATTTGGTTTTTGGAGACTTGCTGCAATCAAATGTAAAAGTCACAACATTAAATAGAAATGTTTATTCCCGACATCTACAGAGGAATTGACAATGGTCAAACCTCCTGCTTCTGTCCCGGCTATAACTTGGACTACGACTGCGACTGTAGCTCCTGCCTTTTGAATGAGATCGACCGCGACTAGGGCTCCTAGATGAGTCCCTCTTTGCATCATATTCCCTCACCTGTGTAATAAAATGAGATAATAAACAAATTTAACAAAAGTGTAGAAGGAAAGGAGAGATTTTCAACTGTAAGATTCATACACGAACAGATTGGCGGTCAAAAGCATTTCGGAACTCAGAGCCATCAAGCTTTTTGATCTGCAGAAAACAAATTTATGAAGCTTGAGATTCTTACATAGATGCTTCAGACACATCAACATACTAATATTTCACACCTAGAACTCATGCTTCATAGAAGGTTAAAGAAACTATGTATGTCTGGAGTGAGAAAGTAAAAGGAACACTTACTGCATACTTCATATCTTCTAAGTTCGTGTAATCCACAATCCCAGTTGTGCCTACAAAAAAAAAAAAAAAAACATGGGATAAAAGCTAAAACGATTGAAATATGAAGACCTATGAACCACTAAACAATATTAAAATGACACTATATGAAAGAGTAGAATATATCCCAAAAACAGTCTGAACATTGGTTGAGAAGCACCATGAACCACTGAGCAACTTTTATCGTACCACATATCATAAATTTTTCTAAGTCACCAACATGACAAAACCAGCCAAATGAACAAAAACTAGCAGGTGACGGTAGGAGAAAAACTGGAAATTCTATTAAGCTATGTAGGAACTCGAAAATGCTAATTCTAAGAGCATCTCCAATGGGCTCTCGAAATGACCTCCTAGCCAAAATATAGGGAGAGAGCTGGAAACTTTCATCTCTAAAGAGTGAGAAAGGAGTTCATAGCATTAATTACGAATGTTTGAATAATATTTTACATGAAAACTTAATTCTTATTGGTTCACAATCATAATGACTCCGTAAATTCGCGAGTATGCTAAGAGTAGAAATTTTCTAGAGAGCTCCTAAAGTAACTTTTTAACTAAATTTTGAATTAAAAATGGAGAGCATGATTGGAGATGCGCAAAAAAATATCCAAGCAAATATCTGACACATGAAACCAAAGGAATACCCTCAAATATGAAAAGCAACTTACCACTACCATCACGAAAAACTTGGGAGAAACAGACATCTCCTGCCCGTCGCATGTGATCCTAAATAAAATGCATCATGTGTCAGATATGAAGTGACAGTTACCACACCAAGGGAGAATTATAATGAAAAAAAATCTTCGTCTGATAAATACAATAGCACACCTTAAGATCTTGCCAAGAAGCGGAAGGGGGAAGTTCACTGACTAACACTGCGGACGGAGAAGGTTTAGAAACACATCAGATGCATCCTACCACATATAAAACAGCACAAAGTATATCAAATGAAATACACACCACGATAATCTGAGCGCCTAGACATCCCACGTCCACCTCGACCACCACTATAGTTACTCTGACGATCTGAAGAAGATGAATGCCCACGCCCTCCATGTGCAAGTTCAACCTACAGAGATATACATCAGAATACTATGTCTAGGCAAAGTACAACGGCTGCCATGAAAAGTAAGCATAATAGCCTACCCGTAAACGATGCCCATCAAAATCATAGCCATCACGACCACGGAGTGCATCTTCAGCATCACGAGAGTCTTCAAACTGTACCAAAGAACTTGTTCAAACACAGAACAAATGAAATATAAATGAATAACGTAAAGAAAGTAGCCATGGGATCTCACCTCAACAAATGCATAACCAGGAGGCCTTGGAGGGACCTTCAGGTCAATATGGGCTATGCGTCCATACTGTGGAGAAAATTAGAAATTTCAGTCATCTATTCATGGCTATTATTTGAAGTTTTATTATTTAGAAGCAAGTTTTTCAAAAGATAATATGATTGTTCACACCCGAGAAAGATAATACGAAGGTTAAACAAGTTTTCCGAGAGAAAAAAACACGTGCTTTTCCATTCCTAATTTCAAAATTCTGTTCGTTTTTAAACAACAAGAAACCCATCAATTTACAGTTCTACTTCTACACATACAAGTACAATCAAATGAATTCCAAACAACAATTTCGCATCGAAAACCGCGTAGCATTGCGTCCCCATATCAATTCAAACAACAAACTGAATTACCTTGAAAAACAAGTCTTCCACCTCTCTCTCGCGTATATCACCGGGCAGATTCCCAACATAGAGAGTTCTGCTCGTACTACGACTGCTCATTGTACTGCCAAAAAACAAACAAACCCATTGAAAATTCGGACACGAAAAACTCCACAGTTACATCTTCTGTAAACAAATTGAAATCCTCAAGGATCCTATTTGCTTAGATAAGGAATTCAATGGAAAATAAATTAAAAATTCAAATCACAGAAACCATTTTTTTATTTTATTGAGCTCAGTCAACGAGAATCCGAAAACGATAATCAAAATGCAAATTCACATTCGATTTAAATTACATCACCCTACGATTCTTACGAAACGAAATCGAAAACAAAATGTAGTACGATTTTAATTTCTATTACCTTCCGATGAAAATTGGGGATCGCAGCGAAGCAGAAAGGGGCCACAAGGCTGGAGTTTCAAGGGTTAGGGTTTTGAAATCGGAGAGAAGACTTGTGAGGCTCCCAGATAAAAATTATGGGTTCGGATAACCTGTTGCGCTGAGTACGGCAGTATATACGACTCTGTTTTTCGTTTATTAGTTTAAACCGCCCGATCGTTAATCGGTTTGCGACAGTTTGTATCTGGACCGTTGAAACTCACGTGGGACCAAAGAGTGCACTCCGCACTTGCGGACATGGTGTATAGAATCTGATTACGACCTGCAGTGACTTGTCCTCGTCGTACTCGTACGTTTGTGTTTCGAACTCAAACTATTCAAAACCAACGATGATGTTGCAAATATGAACTTAGTACTGGTTTGCCACATGTGCTTTTTATAAAAAGTGTATATCAAAAAAAGTTGAATTCAAAAAAAAACGTTTAGTAAATACTTAAAAACAGCTTATTTTCACAATTTTTGATGAAAAAAATTTGAAAACTTGAAGCAGCAAAAATAAGCTTATTCTCACAACACAGCAGAAGCAGTTCCAAACTAACCCTTACTCTAGCCAGAATAATGAGCAAACTGTTGTTTGATCTTTTGAACTATTATCCGAGTTAAAATCAACAACCTGAATTGTTTTTTAGTCATTTAATCCGAACTATTTAAAATTAGTCAATTAACACTACACCATCAGATTCGATGAAATTTCATCTATTTTTTGTCAAATTCTGGCACGACTTTACTCTGAATCATGTATTGGTCACGTGTAAGTGCCTGATGAAAAAAACAGATAAAAGAACATGGAGCACAGTCATACAAGAAGTAAAAATCACCCTTTCAAATGTAAGAGAAATATAACAAAATCCTACTCATTCTTCTTGTTTTGGACAACAAAATTCTATTCATTGCCCTACAAGAAGTGACAGAAAGGACAGAACATAGTAGATAGACATTCGATGCATGGAGAATTCGACATCTAAAAAACCGAAGCATAGCTTTCAAAACCACACGAAGCAATTCATAAATTTGAGCCTGTAGGAATACTTCTGGAAAGAGAGAAAAATAAACAAAGAATTTGAAAAGGAATCGGGTTTATATTCCACGTCATATTAGTCAAGAGAGCAGAAACACAAGTTTTAAGTCACCAAGCAAATGAATGTCGAACCTGCAGCTACTAAAAGCAAAACTAAATTGACCATAATCAAGTAAAAGACCAGTCTCGGCAAAGATACAGCATTCATTCTCCACACATTTATTACTCCTTCAGTTCAAAAGATGGTCGATTTCTGCTATGGATGGTGATGCTTATGAACCTCTCCACCCTCCTTGGCCCGTGCAGCTGCCCTTATTTTACGCTGCTCCTCCTTGTAAATTCGATTCCTTCGTTGAAACTGCGATAATAGATATGCAAATAAATTATGATGCAAACAAGACAAAAACCTTCTCTCTTTAAGAGATGTAAATATTATTGTAGTAAATGTTCTCCTAAGACGAACTGCATTACTAAGTTGCAAAGTCTCATACTTGTTGTTCAGCAAGTTCCAACAAGTTATGAAATGATTATATGTTTATACCCTGAGATGAATGGCTCATGCGTACAGTGAAATAAAGCCATTTTACAAGTTTATTACCTTGACTTGGGAAGCTAATCGTGAGAGGGATGAGAATGCCATCTTGATTCCAAAGTTTTCAAATCAGGGAAAACACTATATAGCTTCACCTCACCCGACGCTATATGAAGACAATCATGTACTTTTTCACATTTTGTTCTCACCTTTGCTGATGAGCAAAACTTTGTAGAAGATTGTCTTGTTCGAATTATACATTATATTGCCAATTGTGTTACCAATTGTATAATATATGCCAATTATGTTGTCAATTTGTTTTATGTTTAACCCCCTATTCTTAAATACTACAGATAGTGTATAAAGTCGTAGAACTCAACATTTAACATAAGGTTGAATCATTTTGTACTCGATGAAATCTAAAAATATAATGTGATTCACAATAACAACTACACATGACAGCCACGATACTCGGAATCAGCCATACACAACATATAAGTAAACCCAATCAACTCCAATGTTTCTATCTCCCAAATATTTGATACATAAAACTTCATCTTTTTTCTCTTGAATTTTAGGAGATACATAGAACTGTATAGTGCACTCGGATTCAAGATTATTCCCAAGCGGTTCTACAGTTATATGTTACTACAAGGTGGAGAATAGAAAAATAAAAAAGAACCTGAAAATGCATATGCAAGTCCGTACAAAATAAAGGAGAAAATGGAATAGAAAATAGAGGTGGCAGACTCGTGACTCGTGCAATGTAAGACCACTGGCACTTGATTTCATCCTCAAGCTAATTCATGGGTTATGACAATAGCTAATTTCACCATCGTGAGGCTTTTTTTTCATGTAGATAATCCAGAATATGTTTACATATGTTTCACGTAGATACTACATTACCAGGATATACTGTTGATTTGATATTAGGTTAACGATCACACTATGATCATATCATATGGGGGACATGGACTACAAGCCACACAGAGGAAACTGGAAAGCTAAGGTCCCGTTTGATAACCATTAAGTTTTAGTTCTAAGTTTTACATTACCTCCACCTTTATTCAGTTTTCCTCTCTCCCACATACTATACTACAAAAACTGAAACCTAAAAACTAACAACGAAATGGTTATCAAAAGGGCCACAGGTAGTCAATATTAAAGGCTCTAATTGAAGATGAGCCATCATTCTATTAAATAAAAATCATCCATGAAAATAACTGGCTTATCTCCCAAATCCCGACCAAAAGAAAAACTCGTTTAGCTTTGCAATTTTGACCTGTTCATCAGTTCACTCCTTGAATGCCTGACGACAACAATGTCGCATGAAATATTTTCAAAAGCTATTATGCACAATGCATAAACAATGCCGTGCTTCTGCATACTAGCTTCTCTGTTTCTAGGAACGATTCTAATTTTACTTGTCTTCCTTCCTTTCAAACCAGAAAAAAAGGTATAGTCTTCCTTAATCTTCAAAACAACCATCCCACTTAATCTTCGCAACAGCCATCCCACTCAGGACACAAATACTTCAATCGCAAATGCAGACTCCGAAGATGAATGATATGTAATAAGCGAAACCATAATCATAAAATCAATTTTACAGAAAACCCTAAATTAGCTATCCAATGAAGACTTGGGAATTCAGCTGTTTATCAAATCCTAGGGCTTTAAACACCACATTATCTACAGCAAGCTAGAAATCCTAGGGCTTTAAACACATCTGAGCTAGATTAACAAATAATTAAGCAACAATAATACAACCGATCTGAGTAACATTAGAAATGAGAATAACAAAAGCTAATTAATTGGAAGATAAATTGACCGACCTCTTTGGAGTGGTGGAGGCACTCGAGGTAGTCTTCGCGGAGGAGGACGCAGTCCTTGGGCTCACGGCAGCGAGACATGCACTCACTGAAGTCCACCCAGAAATCGTAGCACCGCCCTTTGTTGCCGGTGATTCCCCACCCCGATGCCATTTCTTTCTCTCGCGCGGCGGATGATCGAGTCGAATCAGTTGTATCGACGGTCGGTGGAGGTCAAGAGTTATCGGCGATTGCGGTGGTCGGTTCGCTCTACCTGCTGACTGTTGGCGGAATCAATGGTGTTGGTCTATCATGTAAACCGATTAAATTTTCGCCTGTGAAAAATATCCCTTAAAAAAATAAAGAAACAAATTAGTTATTCAGTTGATCACGTCCGTCGATCTCGTATTCTTTGTGTAAACGGACAGTCGAAAATGAATTATGTTTTTTGTTTTCCTACTGAAATTTAATTTTGTTTCCTAATTTTTTTAGTAATTTGTTTTGTTAAATAATTCCTTTTTTTTTTGTATGTTTTCCTTGTAATTTTCTAGAACCACTTTTTTGTTGGACCTTTTCAATTTGTTTTATGCGAACGCCCTATCTTAATCCAGATATATTCAAGGAGAATCGAGCTTAGCAGAAGGAGTAGGAAGCATCAAAGACGTTGATTGCTATGCACGCGGCCCATGAGATGGGGTTATATAAAAAAGAATAAGCATAGTTAGAATGATCTAAAGATTCACGTCTGACTGAACTAGTCTAATTTATGTATAATACATATACGAAGGTGTAAAGAAATGTCGAACTTATTGATGTGAGTTTTACATGAAAAATTTGTGTAGCTAGTTACTTACGATATATAATAATTATCTTTGCAATCAAATTACCGAAGTTAACCTTATATTAGTCCCATTTCCTTACCTAATCAATGCGTCTTCCTCCTTGTATTTAAGAGCTCGTCGAGAGTTTTTGTTCATCGGCATGTCTAGCAGTGTGATTGAGGAAGAAATTTGAGATGGATTGGATTTAATTTGCATTTAAGATCAATTTTCCCTACGAAAAAGTTTACTTGTAAATCCAGTACTCATTGGTTGAAATCCTTTTTGTTTTTTTGAATTATGTACATTTTGTAATTGTTGCGGGAAAGAACCTTTACTCATACTTTAGTTGCATAAGTGACGTCTTCTTTTTGTATGTCGGTCATTCTTAAGGTTACGTACATTATAATTTGTCCTTTTTGAACGTCATTAGTTTCCACCACCCGATTGTTGGACACAACCATATTTGACCGATTACTCACCGGTGTCAAAGTTTTGTGAGCCATACCTCATTTTTCATACACATGTGTATTATTTATTTAACAGAGATGAAACTTAAATATGTTAGCCCTCCAAATTAATACAATTGCGACACGTGTTAAATTGCGTCAAATGGTAACTTCAAATACTCCCGCGCGTGGGAACTGCATATCCTTCACCAGAAAAAAAAGTAAAATCATAGAATATTCATTTATTTCCCAAAAAAAGAAAATTCCAAATTCTCTGAGAAAATGCTGAAACTCCTCCAAGTAAGCTGCTGAAATTCTCATCCCAATGTCACACAAATCCCTAGATTCACGGCACACTTTCCAGCTCCATGGATGGAGACCTTTCCACCTGCAGCAGCAGCAGCAGACCTCCACGCCCGCCTCCAAAACCCTAGACTCCTCCGATCCCAAATCCAATGGCCTCCTCGTCCACACCAAGCGTCCCTGTTTATCCAATCGAACGACTTCATTTTCTATCGACGCCATCGACATGTCCCGGCTGACCCTGGTCGACGACGACAGGACGATCTCCGGCGGACACCATAATAGGACCGGGAGCTTTCGGTTCATCGCCAAGAAGCGGAGGCGTCGCGGGTCGAGGTCGGTTTCGGGGAGGAGTAGTGATCGGAGTGGGACCCGGAGGTGCTGCTCGGTTGGGGCTTCGGCTGCGTACGGGACGTGTTCGGATTTTCCGGTGGCGGTGGGGACGGACTCGAGTGGGGAGCTGTTTGGGAATGGGGATGCGAATTGGGCGTCGGATGTGAGCGAGGCGAGGAATTCGAGGAAGGAGAGAGATGGAGGTGGGGGGAGTGGAGAGAAGGAGAATGTGGGTGTTGGGTTTGGTCCCATTGGGGGTTTTGATGTTCAGGGGAATGAGTCCGGGTACGGCAGTGAACCGGGTTATCGCGGGGACGCGGAGTTCGGCTATGGCGATGAGTTTGATGAGGAGGAGGAGGATACTCGGGTATTGTTTTGGGGCGATCAGTTTGGAGGTACATTTTGTCTAAAAACTATTTAATTTGAAGCACAATGAAGCATTTCAGATTAGCTTATATGGATTTGAGTACATTTCACTTGTGCAGCAGCTATAGTTTCGTTATAGGGTTTCGAGGAAGTATCCGGATTTGCGAATTTTGTATATATAGCTTTAGTTCTCTGCATTGTGTTCTAGTTTTGATATACAAGTTTGCCTGGTTGATAGAATCTGAACATAGACTCTCGCGGAAATGAAAGTTTAGGGTGAGGGATGAGGGGCGAATTTGAAGGCTCAGCTTGGTGGCTCGCTCTAACGCTCATTTAGTAAAATAGAAGGATCTTAGTTGGAACTTTGAACATAAATGGAGTGGCATCACCAGTGTTGCATTTGAATATGTTAGGCAGTAATCAGAACGGGCACACCATGAAGTTGTTTCGGCATTACAAGTTCATAGATTAAGATAAGTTTGGACAAGCAAGGACATGGCTTTATAGTCAGGATTAAGTGAATATGGCCAACCCCGACTTTCCTTTTTGGACTTTGGTCATAGTAGAGTAATATGATCTATCAGTATGTTTGCTTGCACTTGTTTAGTCGCTGTATGAGAGTGTGATAAAGAACAATATTATGATACCCTTGGGTGGATGTTCGTGTTCCACTCTTGCTTTATCAGCTTATCAACGTAGGCAAATATATGGATATAATAAAATAGTAAAAGGAGGAACAAAAGAAGAAGAATACCATCATGCGGTTTGGGAAATTATAGAATCTTCTAATTTGCTTGGCTCTTTTTCTTGTGTTTGTTTTTATGTATGTATTCATGAGATTCTAACCTTAGGTTTTCCATATTGTTTGATTCAACTGCATATATATATATATATATATATATATATATATATATGTATTGATGCGTCCCTTGTTGCTTCAGATGCTGATTCTCCGATGGAGACAGTGGGGGAGAATACATTTGTGGATCAAAAGTCCCATCACAGATGTCGGCGGAAGAAACATGATTGCAGAATAGTTGATGCACTAAGGTAGCGGAACTGGTTGGAGCATACAAAAGGCTTCTATATATCCTTTGTATCGGTAAACAAAGTTCCTTTATATCACTTATCGGGTTTCTATTCAGAAGGATGGATGTTGGCCCCTAATGAAATCTGTGTATGCTGTAATCACTGCTGTCCCACTCGTCGGGTCCATTTTGGGAGTGAGAGGTTTTGGTATGTATACGCAATAGAATTCGGATTCATGCCACAATGTTGCATTCTAAAATCGTGTGTGGAGGAGTATGAATGTGCATTATGCTGTTGTGTGTTGTTCATTCTGCCGCTGATTCGAATTTCTATCAACTTTTCGGTTTATGTGGAGTCCTTATCGGCATAAAGTGTGGGACTTGCTTATGCCATTAGACTCGCAAACGTCTGAATGCATGATGAATTCACATGTAGGTTTTTGGTCAGTCTGTAGGGTTTTCAAAGATCGGGTACTAGCTTGAAATCGACCTTCTACTTATATATTTCCACATAACCCATTAGACTATGGGGTCAATTCGTGAATATGAAGAAAAATAAAGATATGATTCTGCAAATTCTAAGAGTTGGTCAAGTGGAAAGCGAGCAGGGGTTTCAAACTCCCAATGCGAGTCGAAACTCTCACGGATGCATTTTTTGGAGTCACTGGCTTTGTTTTGGCGCACCGGTTTAGTCCATAAGCCAAATCTATCATGCCGCCTAATGTAGTACTGAGAATCCACATAAAAGAGAATTACATTATGTTTGGATGAGGAAATTTAATATTACTAAGAAATTTAAAAATGACGGAAATTGAAATAACGAAATTTTATTTTCTAGAATTTGTGAATTTTCTTGTTTGGTAAACCTAAAAGAACAATGGAATTGAATACAGAATTTGTTATTTTTAAACACTCAATCATAGAAATTGGGAAACGACACCTATTTACATGGAATTTAAACTTTGGAATTGGAGGTCCCAAATTCCAATTTTTTTTTCACTTGGAAATTCTAAATTTCAATGTTTATGAATCCAAACAAGGGAATTGGTGCATGTCAATTTATAAAATCTGATTTTTACCTAAATTCTAAGTTTATTTCCTTCATCCAAATATAGTGTTAGTCTTTCATTAATGTGCAGCGAGACACTTCTTATATTTAAAAATAAAAAATAAAAAAGTGGACCTTGCATACTAACACTTGCTGCCCGGCCCAAAAGAGAAACAGCTTCACTGAAATAGCCCATTATATTTAATTAAATTTGGGGAATGAATAAAAGGTTAAAAACGACGAAACGACGTCGTCGTAGGAGCAAGTACTAAATAGTAACTTGAAGTAAAAGACGGCCCGAAGGCAGAGAGAGAGAGGGGACTGAGAGGGGCGGAGCTGAGAGTCTGAGATGGCGAGAGTAGAAGCACTGAGCGCGTACCGAGCGGTGCTACGAGCGACGCGGAAGTCGTTCGCCGGAGACACGCCGATGCTGAAGGGTGCGGCGGCGGAGGTTCGCAAGAAGTTCGAAGAGAATAGGCACGTGACGTCAGAGGCGGAGATCCAGAGTCTCCTGGAACAGGCACGTGAGGCCTCCCGTTTCATCAGCGAAATGATCGTCCAGGCCAAGCTCAATCCCCGCGGCGGTTACGGTAAATTTTCAATTCCAAATAATCTCTCTCGTAAATCGCTTCCATTGTTGCAGTAGTAGCAAGCGTGTGTTCGTGATGAAACGACGGCGCTGTGAATGCCTTGGATGTGTTTGTTAAAATGCTTGTGTGGGTTGCTTTTGTGTACTTTTTCTGTTAGATTTCAGTGATTGGTTTTTCTTGTCGAGCCGAAATCCGAAATCTGATACGGTTTGCTTCGGTGAAGCTCCAATAAAATGGCATTAGTAATTTCGCATAAGGAATCATTGGGGAGAGAAATGTTGCTGCACCGGATGTCATTACAGCGGTATCTCAGATCGCGTGTTTGACTTGAGATACCGCAACAGTGAACGGGAAGTTGAGATTGATGAGAGTTGCATATGATATATTTGCTTCTGTCATGAACGGAATTCCAAAGAGGTTTGTTTACCGTTCAAACTCTGATTGGTTTTGCAGAAGTGAAGCCGGAAAAAGATCATGCCGGAGCAACACTTGAGGTTCCTTCCGAAGAGCTTCTTCGCACCAAATCTTGACTCGAGGAGAGGCATTTGCAAAGGTATGGCGGCGCGCTCACTGCTTTTTTGAGGGTTCGGGTGCTTTGGGGGGGGGGGGGGGGTTTTCTCCATTCGATTGTCTACCAAGTTTTCAAGAATTAGTTGGAAGTTGAACCATTTGTTGATGAACAAGTTGTTCTATTTTGATTAGTAAATGTAATATGATTTTGGATGCATAATTTCTGAATGGCGACACGAGAAGAATGCACAAATAGAACTGTAATAAACTTTTAATAAAAATTCTATCGTCGGTTTAGTGTCCACTCAGTTTTACATTTTATTAAATTTGTAACCGGTACTATTTGTGCGCAGTTTTTTATTTTCATCCTTGCCAATTCATCAAATGAGTTGTGGGAGGATAAAATCCAGTTCCGACTCATGGGCCAACGCCGATGATCCAAAGAGAAAATGTTATGTAAAACAAAAGGCCCACAAGAAATATACGGACGTAAGGGAAATGGGGTCCAGATAACTTCTCCTACAGATGCAAGGGGAACGTGTGTCTAGAAACCTACCCCACTACGGAGGCCACTACGGAGGGAAAGTGGGAGAGGAGGACGTGATATTTGTTCCCAAAGCATGCAGTCGCGTGTGGGACGACCACTAAGGAAGTGGGAAGAATGACTGATCGTGATACTTGATCCCCAAGCATGCAATCCTATAAAGGGGAAAGAGGCCGAACAGCCAGAGAAAAAGAAAAGAAGAAAGAATGGAAAAGAATCCAGAGAAAAAATCAATTCTAACTTGAGCGTCGGAGTATCTCTTGCAGGTGCTCACCCGGGAAGCTACGCAGGAAGGTTGTTCGGAGACACTTACGACGTAGGATTCGGCAACGTGAGGGTCGCGGTCAACAAATCTGTGGAGGTATTTCTTCTTGTGAGAAATTTCACTCCAACAGTTGGCGCCGTCTGTGGGAACACATACAAAATCAAACTACCAACATGACTGGATCCGCACAGGAAGTACCGAATCCCTCCGACGCAGGGACTCGATCGATGCAAGCGAGGCCTCAATCCCAAAATAGTGAACCCAGTCTTGCCATAGAACAATTTAGAAGGCTAACGAGGGAATTACGTGAAACAAGAAAGACAGCAGAACGGGCGTTGAAGAAGGCTGAGGCAAGAAATCCAGAAGAGGATGTGACCGGCACCAAGAGACAACGTGCAGAAGAAGAAGATAAGGAGGGTAGCTCTAGTAGCGCGCCGTCCAGCAACTGTGTTGAAGTGACGAAAAACCAGGGGGAAGGAGATCATAGGGGAAAGGAATCGAAAAAAGCAAAGGATATCGATTTGCGAGAGCAGATTGAGAAGATTGTGAAAGGGTACAAGCCACAGACCCCGGCCGAACTCGCCCTGGAAGCGGCCAGAGGGATCCGCAAATCGCCGTTCACAGAGGACATCCTGAAAGCTAAGAAACCGGCCAAGTTCACCCAACCGAAGTTTAGGCTGTTTGAAGGCATGACGGACCCGGTCGAACACATTTACCACTTTCAACAGCAGATGGCGCTTGAAGGAGATGATGAGGCCCTCTTGTGCAAGTTGTTCCCCTCAAGCCTTTCAGGATCATCTTTAACCTGGTTCAGACAACTGAAACCGAAGTCTATCGGAAGTTTCACAGAGCTTTGCGAAGCATTCATATCACAATATGTCTGCAACAGGAGGCCAAGAAAAGATGTTACGATTCTGTTCAGCACCAAGCAAAATATAGGCGAAAGCCTCAAAAGCTACATGACTAGGTTCACGGAAGAGATGTCCACCCTAGAAGAATGCGATTCTCACACTGCATCTTTGGCATTCCGAGAGGGGGTGTTGCCCGGAACGAAGATGCGTAGGTCATTGATCGAAACTCCGCCACTGGACATGAGGGAGGTGATGGCCCGAGCTGATGGAATCATCAGATTAGAGGAGGAGGAACTTATCCAATCAAAACGAACCACCGCGGCTATTGCTGTATCTTCAACGGACGCTACCGCACCTACCTTGAAACCCACAACTCAACCGAGGCAAGGAGGAGGGTTCTCACGTGATCCAAAGGATGGGTTTAATGAAAGAGCTAGACCTGATCGCCCACACACCAAGCTGACAGTGAGTCTGGGCAAAATCTTCCATGAGAACAAGGAAAAGGGAGTTTTTCGAGCACCAGCACCGATTCGAACGCCGCTGGAGAAGCGAGACAGGAATAAGATGTGTGCTCATCATAACGACTTTGGCTATACCACTAATGACTGTCGGAGCCTGAGGAACCAAGTGGAAGCTATGCTTAAGAAAGGGATGTTGTCGCAATACCGCGTAGAATCAAGAGGCGAACGCAAGAATGATGGAGGACTTAAAGCAGTAACGGGAAACATTGGAGCGGATGAGAGATTGTTGGATATCAATGCCATACATGGTGGACCCCAACCCCCTGAGGGACGCGAAGCACGCTTTCGGTCGCAAAGACGGGAAGTTGAGAAGTCCAGACGCGTGCACAACATAACGTCAGCCCCGGAAGCGTCCAGAGCATTAGGAAACCTTGGAGTCATTTCCTTTAGCCAAAAAGATCTCGAAGGAATCCAATTCCCTCACAACGACGCACTGATCGTGACGCTACGTGTTGCCAATTCGAGAGTGAAAAGGATAATGATTGATGGGGGAAGCAGCACAGACGTTCTGTTTTGGAGCACGTTCAAAAGAATGAAACTGGACGAGAAAGAGATAAGGCCAAATCCAGCTCCCCTCTACGCATTTGAAGGAACTAGGGCCCGGCCCATTGGAGATGTTACTCTTCCTGTCACTGCAGCAGGTAAGACTCTTTTCGTCACCTTTGTTATCATCGACGCACCGAGCGCGTACAATGCCATCATGGGAAGGGATTGGATCCATCGGATGGAGGGGGAAGCGTCAACCAGGTGTCAGGTAATGAGGTGTTTGTCGACGGATGGCCAAACAACAATCGACATTAAAGGGGATCAAGTGGAGGCTAGGAAGTGCTACAACATGGCGACAGATATCAAGACAGCAAGGGAAGAGCAACAGGGCTTGGACTTGCATGAGAATAAACCATTATAGCAATTAACGGAGGCCCCACCACAGCAGGATCAGGAAAATGACGATCAAGAACCCCCGACTATAGAACCATTGAGGGAAGAGGTTTTGGATCCAGCCGATCCTGAGAAACGAATATGGGTGGGCTCCCTCCTATCTGAGGTGGAAGTTGCAGAGTTGTTGAAATTTCTGAGGAGCAACGCTGACGTTTTTGCATGGTCTCATAGAGACATGCCAGGAATTGATCCGGAAGTGGCATGTCATCAACTGAACGTTGATCCGAGTTGTCCTCCACACCGACAAAAGCAGAGGAGATTTGCGCCAGAACGGAATCAGATTATTAGTGCAGAAGTCGATAGACTCCTCGAAGTTGGATTCATTCGGGATGTTTGGTGCCCGACTTGGGTTTCGAACGTCGTGGTGGTAGGCGAGAAAGAAAAGGAGAAAGAATGGAAAAGAATCCAGAGAAAAAATCAATTCTAACTTGAGCGTCGGAGTATCTCTTGCAGGTGCTCACCCGGGAAGCTACGCAGGAAGGTTGTTCGGAGACACTTACGACGTAGGATTCGGCAACGTGAGGGTCGCGGTCAACAAATCTGTGGAGGTATTTCTTCTTGTGAGAAATTTCACTCCAACAGTTGGCGCCGTCTGTGGGAAGTACGGAAGACCCTGCACTAAACTGAAGGTCAAGATCGAAAGCAAAGATAGATTTAAGCAAAGGGTCTGGGGGCAACGACTGGTCGACCAAACAAAAAGGGAAGTAAATGACGGAGTTGCGGGGAGAAGTTATTTGGGTAAGGGTGTCGGCAACGTCTCTAGAGTCCCATATCTTTGCCGTCACGAACCTCTTCAACCAACATTTTCGGTCTTTAGAAATTATTCGTTCGGGACCGTCCGACAAAGCTGCAAAAAAAAGCTCAAGGTAAGTAACGCTCGCGTATTTGTGGAAAATTAATAGCAGGAGCAAATTTATATACCAGCTTTAGGACCAAAAGTTGAGGGAATAGATAGTTGAGACAGCTCGGGAGCCATCCAGTTCCCCGAAACTAAAAGAGGGCGGTTTTTCCAGTCTCTAGCTCTCGAAGGGCCCAATGACAAGAATTTCTTACGATATCTAGGTGTAAAGCTAAAGAACCTGGTTTCGTTCTTGATGGTAGTCAAATCGAAAAGATAGAGGAAATCTCTAAAACCTAAAGAGACACCAAGCTTCAAACCTAAAGCCAAAAAGTTCGACATCATCAAATAAGAGTTCGGGTTCAATTGCATAGGGTGGGTATTTGTAAAGAATAAGATGAGATGAATCATGGGGTGGAGCGGGAAACTAAGCGCCCCTAGGTGGTCCGGAGACAAAACGGTAGACCCGGTTGGAATACCGGAGCCCGAATACATGTCGGCTCCGACAGGAAGTGGGCAGAGGTGTACGTCATCCGGAACATGACCTTGGTCACGAGCCTTGACAACTTCAAAGGGTGGTGGAGTACCACCATATTTGGACCAAGGAGTACGTCCCGACATGAGAAACAAGGTGGGAGACTTACTGGCCGAAATTGATTAGAGAAGACAAAAGGAGGAACTTGTGCCTGTAAACGTTTGAAATATTCTCGCTGGAAGGGTTTGAAGTGGAAAATTACCTGTAAGCGAAGAAGCTACTCTGAAACAAGAGATCACAGGCTTGGTAAAGGAAACTAAGCAAAGGAAGTGAAGGAAAATGAAGACGAAGAAACTCAAGGTAATGACATGTAAATATATACACGTATATGCGTAGGAATGTATGCAAATATATGAAAAGCAAGTGCGGAGATTTGCATGTCAGTACGTAGAGATATGCATGTAGATGTTGCGTGTGTGCATGTACAGTTAGATAGATAGCCCGAAGTGCAGGTCTAGCAAGTACGTGATGTCTGCAAAGGTGACCACGTATATATATAAATATATATATATATATATATATATATATTTCATTGTCAAGTCAGGTTTGGTGGAAACCGTCAGGAAAAGGTATATATATATATATATATATATATATATATATATATATATATATATATATATATATATATAATTGTCAAGAATGGGATTGATGGGATGCGACAGAAACAAATCTATATAAATAATAGTTAGTCAAGGATGGAAGACATATATATATATAGATATAGAAAAGGAAGTGTCGGTGAATGTCACAGTTAGAATATGGGTACGCATGTGTGCCCGCATAAAAACAGAAGGTGCAGACTAGGTGTGCTGGGACATGCTTTTAGGCTACTGTGCTGCAGCAATTGCTTTCGTCAGTTCAGAAAGATGAGACAATGGCTCATATGTGTATGACAGTTTACCCAGCCAAATTTTGTCAGTCAACTTTCGTAATGTCAGTCAACTTTCGTAACTTCAGTCCTCTTTCGTAAGTAGGTCCTCGTTCGTCAGTCCTCTTCCGCAAGTAGTTCCTCTGTCAGTCCCCTTTCGTAAGTAAGTCCTCGTTCGTCAGTCCTCTTCCGCAAGTAGTTCCTCCGTCAGTCCTCTTTCGTAAGAAGGTCCTCGTTCGTCAGTCCTCTTCCGCAAGTAGTTCCTCAGTCAGTCCTCTTTCGTAAGTAAGTCCTCGTTCGTCGGTCCTCTTCCGCAAGTAGTTCCTCTTTCGTAAGTCCTCCTTCGTAATCTCTCTTTCGTAAATTTTCATCCCTATATCTTTCGTGTCAGTCTTCTTTCGTAAGTAATTCCTCCTCGCTAGTCAGTCTTCTTTCGTAAGTAATTCCTTTTTCGTCAGTCCTCATTCGCAAGTAAGCTCTAAATCCTCTTTCGCAAATCTTCTTCCATAAATTATGCGAAAATAAAATAAGGCACAAATTTGGCCTTAGCGTGAAGTACTTAAAGTTTGAGCTGTCGAGGCCTCACGAGATTGAAGAATTCAGTTTTCCCCTATTTTACATACGTAAAAAAGGGAAAAAGGGGGCATTGTGGGAGGATAAAATCCAGTTCCGACTCATGGGCCAACGCCGATGATCCAAAGAGAAAATGTTATGTAAAACAAAAGGCCCACAAGAAATATACGGACGTAAGGGAAATGGGGTCCAGATAACTTCTCCTACAGATGCAAGGGGAACGTGTGTCTAGAAACCTACCCCACTACGGAGGCCACTACGGAGGGAAAGTGGGAGAGGAGGACGTGATATTTGTTCCCAAAGCATGCAGTCGCGTGTGGGACGACCACTAAGGAAGTGGGAAGAATGACTGATCGTGATACTTGATCCCCAAGCATGCAATCCTATAAAGGGGAAAGAGGCCGAACAGCCAGAGAAAAAGAAAAGGAGAAAGAATGGAAAAGAATCCAGAGAAAAAATCAATTCTAACTTGAGCGTCGGAGTATCTCTTGCAGGTGCTCACCCGGGAAGCTACGCAGGAAGGTTGTTCGGAGACACTTACGACGTAGGATTCGGCAACGTGAGGGTCGCGGTCAACAAATCTGTGGAGGTATTTCTTCTTGTGAGAAATTTCACTCCAACATGAGTTGAACCAATCAAACAGATTATTACATTGCAGAAAGAAAACATTGCAATTGCAAATGAAATAAGTAATATGAAGTGATTGGTTCCTCAAAACATATGTATTGATGGGTGCATCAAAATTTCTGTCTTTTAATAGACTGCAAACACTCAAATTGTTGATGCTGGCATATCAAATTACAAATGGGAAAGACACCTTCGGAAGTTGCTAGTCTTCTTCATCATTTTCCTCATCTTCGTCAACAATTTCTTCATCTTCGTCATCGTTTTCCTCATCTTCATGGTTGTCTTCCTTTTTCTTCCCATCGCCATTTCCTAATCAAAGATAAAGATATATAATCTTCTCTTAATCATGTCATAGTGCAGACTCTATCAAAATCACTAGAAATGGTAAGACAGAACAAGATCAACGTACCGTATTCACTGAAGATGACTCCACCGGAGCACAATCCTTCCTCAATCTTCATGAGTTGAAGAGTCATTCTGGGTCCTATCTCTTGAAGCTTGACAGCACTTTTTGAGGAAGCCCGATTAACCCTACCTAGATCATTAGCCAAAGTCACAGTCGCTGCCTCATCATCTGCTTCACTTTCTGATCCGTAACCAGCCCTTCGGAATAAGATAAAAGATCAAGTTTAGTCCACTTTCAAAATGCAAAGCACACAAACGTCTCATCTTTTCCTCTAGTGTACTTCATTATGGTCTTTTTCCCGTAAAAAAACCTTGAGGAATCGAATCAAATTCGCGCGTGATGTATCAAGTATATGACTGAAGGAAACAATCCAATTCCAAAATCAAATAACAAATGCGCTTAAAACATTTCCAACTATCAACTCCAGTAATCTACTAGTGTTTCCGCAACTCGATCCACAATGAAAAATCGGCATGCCTCAATAACTTTTTATAAAATTAAATTGAAAACGCAAGTTCTAATATCCATTTCCAAGCTGATTTAAACTGCTTCAAACCCAATAATGGAAAATGAAATAAGTACAATAGGAGGGGAAAAAGAAGCCTTACTTCGTGACAAAGTCACTCACGTCTTGAAGATTTCTCAGATCAGGGACTTGATGGTTCTGAACAAATCTTCTTAATCTCTGGGAGACCCCCACAGGCTGTAATCTTATGGAGTAATGCCGAAAATCAATCAGTTTTGTGTCTTTGTTGTAATTAAGCAACACTATTCTTTGGCATGAAGAAAGTTTCACCTGAGTCATTTACAGCATGACCGCAGTCAGCGGGGAACATAAATCCATTTTAATATGGTAACTGGTTGATATCATTTCATCAACTTACAGTGTTAACATCAATGGCTGGAAAGATGTTCTGAAACAGTATGGTTGTGAGCTTCAAATGTTGCTCTCCAGTCCCAAAACCAGAAAGAACAATCTGCGAAATAAAAACCACTGTTCGTTAGAACCCATTTCATGATAATCTGTTCATGAAACTTTAAACAAGCTGAATTTGCCTTAAGCCGATTGCAACTGATTAATTATGCATCAACTAAATTTCCGTTTGAGAATGAAAGAGAGAAAGGGCATTTAAATCTACTTTTCTCTCTTGTGTATTGTGATAGAGATATAAGATTACCAAGGGGGCATTCTTAAAAAGATCTGCTGGGCATCGAGGACGCTTCTGAGACCGCGCAATATCTACTGCCAAAGAGTACTCCTGTATCTTAAACGTAAGCGTTGGGCCTTGAGGCGTCCTCGCAACCCTAAGGTACGGAGCAGTTGGAGTTTTCGACAACATGAGGAAATGTGTAACCCCCATAGGCCCGGCCACATTCAAAAAGTCTCTAAGATTATTCCGCCTCTTCTCCTGCATAAAAAAACATTGCGGAAAAAGCTCAACTCTTTACTCGAGGTTTTCACTACAGAATAAATCAGCTGCTGAATCAATCAAAACTGAAACAAATCAAAGACAATAGCACATATAGAACCAATTGACCGGCCGAATATTCGCATACCTTAAGCTTAAGGGCAGTGTAGGGAAGCATCAGCTTCCTCAAATCAGCTTGAAGTTGCCTCAGAGGACCAGGCAACTTGCATCTGGAAAACACAAAGCTCCTTGGGATTTTATCCCCTGTGACATGGTCCACATTAGCCTGCTTCTTCGACGAAACCGGTTTCACAAACACCTTCTTCTTCTGTTTTCAAGTTTTCAAATTTTCAAAACACAACAATCAACTACGTTTCCGAGAAAATTAACACCAACAACAACAAAAGAACCTTTCTTTGATTCAATTTTCTCGGCAACCAAACAGAACCCGAAAATTTCAAGCTTACATTTTTGAAGCGAGCCATGTATTCCAAAAATATTGAGTTTCTGTGCTTGCAATTTCAGCTTCGTAGGTTCGTACCTTCGTGATTAATACTGCAAAAATTATGTTTAAAAAAAATTACACGCATTTAGCATACAGATAGATTGAATTTATGCTAGGGAATCGTCAGATAATTAAAATAAATAAAGATTAATTAAAAGTTAAACAAAATTACCTTTGGGCGTTTAGGGTTTTGGGGAGCTCTCTGTGTGAGGTTTTAGACGAAGGAAGGTGATGACTGAGAAGAAACAGCGAAGAAGAGATCGCGCGAGGCAAATTAGGTTGTTTATTAGGCGCATCTGGACCGTTGAATCGTACTAAGGAAATGAAGAAGGGACGACGTCGTTTGGGCAACTGATTGTTGGGCTTATTTTATGGTGCTCTTTGCCCGAGTCCGGTTGGCGTTGGGCTTGGTTCGGCTGGTTCAGCCTCCTATGTGGGCAACCCAAGTTTGGTCCAATCAAAAGTAAAACGGTTTGATTTCGGAAAATACATGAGTTCTACTAGTCAGTACTGTGTATTCTTATTCTATCATTGGTCTTAAATCACTATGATTGGCCTAAGAATAATTAAATGTGTGTCCTTCGTTTTCATTTTTTTTTTTTTTGTGATACAACGATCTTTACAGTAATGGGCAAGGGAAAAAATTTGTTACGAACTCGTTATTCATGAAATTCAAACTTAAGACCTTTAGGGTGTGTTTGTTTCACCTTCTTAAGTGGGATTGGACTAGCTAGGATTATTGTCCCATGTTTGGTATATTTGGGGACTAACTTTAATGAGACTAGCCCGGACTCGTGTGGATTCCGGGCATCGTTAGGTCGTCCAAATTAGTCTGGTGTTGAACCATGGGATTCCTAAGAACGCCTTCCTCACAACGCTGTCTCCTTCGCCGTTCCTCATCTCTCTGTCTCTCCCTCTCCCTCTCTCTACTCTCGCTTCCTGTCTTCGCTCTTGTTCTTTCACAAATGCTTGCGTCTTTTCCCTCTTTCCTCGCCCCGAACCCAGATCACGTCATCTCCCTCTCTCCCCTCGTCCTACCAGATGCCGAGCCTATCTGCACGACCCAACCTCGATGCCGAGCCGATCTTCACAACCCAACTCAGATCACGTCCTATCCCTCTCTTTCCTCGTCCTGCTAGAATCAGAGTGTCGTTGTTGGTCCGGAAAAAAAGCAGCTGCGATTTCGATGTCGATTGAAATTGAATTTTTGATTGTTTGTGTTTTGGGAGCTTTATCGATTCAAATGGAGGAGAAAGATGTGCTTGCAAGTAGTGGAATTTGGATGGAGAGCTTTATCAATTGAATGAAGGAAAAGTTGTGACTGGAATCTATGGAGTTTGAACGGAAAAAAGGAGAGAGATGAGAGGTTTTAGGCAGGAAAAAGAAATAGAAAAAGAAAAAAAAAAGAATTATTTTTATTATCCTACTTCTAATCTGATACTGCACCAAACGCTTTATTAAGTTAGTCCTGCTTAGTCTAGTCCAAGCCAGTCCAACTTAATCCCTGAAGCTAATCCAGTCCGAGATAGTCCGGTGCAACAAACGCACCCTTAACTTACAAGTAATAGGAATACCACTAGACCATAATACTAAGTGACTTAGTTTTGATATCATTACATATAAAATCGATGTGGCATAATATGACATCATGTTGTTGGCCAAGCTTGGTCCAATCAAAAGTGTTGTGCTTTGTCCCGTAACGAAACGATATCATTTATATGAGATACATTTAAATACGGTGATAACAGACTTATAACATGAGTGCATTAGTAACACAACATAGCAATTCGATAGTTCAACCCGAAATTACTCAACTATATAAGATGGGAAAAGATAGTTTATGCTAGTTGCCAAATAAGGGAAACTAAATCAAAAAGAGAGATGTTCGTGACAGAAAAAATGTACAAAACATTTTTCATGAAAGATCCAAAATTAATTTATTCACAAGAAATGTCAGTAATCTTATATATTGGCGTGAACTGGACAAAAAAGGATATGTGCCCTGCAGCCCCTTCACATGTTTTCACCAATTTTCAACCTAAAGTTTCTGCTCATCAGTCATATCCCTCTCTTTCCAGCTTCATCTTTTGTATCACTCACCAGCCTCTCGCGTATGAAAAAAAGTTCCCACCCTCTAGGACCCTTTATAATAAGCTTATTAACCCTCTCAAATTTCATCATCTTTCGAATCATACCATTTGATCCTTTTGTTACTTGTTTTTCCTAGATTTCCAGAGAAATCTGCAATCAATAGGATTTTCTTCCTAGTACTCTCTTTTGAAAACAAAAGCGTTGAAAATTCTTTTTCCTTTTCGCAACGAAAATGGCATCTTGTAACAGTTATATTTTCGTTTCACTCATTTTTCATGCAATATGGCTGATTTGTTCAACCCAATTATTGGTATCTGGAAAGGGGGGCAAAAATTATGTCCAAGAGGCCTGCAGTAATTATGTCCAAGAGGCCTGCAGTGTGACCAGGTATCGGGATGTTTGCATCCACTCGCTCTCACCGTTTTCGAGCTCAGCCAAGAACAGCCCGAGCAGGTGGGCACGAGCCGGGGTTTCAGTTTCATTGAGCGAGGCCGAGAGTGCCACTCGGTACTTGGTAATGTTGCCTTTTATCACAAACGATCTCTGTGGTATTAGTAGTAGAACAATTCACCTATATATTTCTATTTTATTTTGTCGAGTTTCTGACATGTAGATTTGTTACATTCTTCAACAGGTAACTCTGAAAACGCACGGGGGTGGTTTGAAGGGGAGAAACAAAGTTGCTTTGTCCGACTGCATTGAGTGCTTTCAGAACGCGATCGACGAGCTTCACAAATCACTCGGTGTTCTGAGGACGCTGACTAAGACGACATTCGACACGAAAATGGCGGACCTGAATACCTGGCTCAGTGCTGCCCTAACTGATGGAGATACTTGCTTGGATGGTTTTGAGGGCCAGAAAGGAAAACCAGTCAAATTGCTACAAGACAGGGTTTTGAAAGTTACCTATATCACCAGTAATGCGCTGGCTCTTGTTAACAAACTTGCGACTACTGACTTGGGAAGCCTTCCTAATTTGTAGGAAGATAAGATTATGACTGTATATGTTGTGTTTAATTAACATGTGTTGGGTGATGGGCATGGGCGGATTCATAGAGGGGGCTGGGGTGGTCTCGGGGACGATGCATGGTCTGGGAAAAACGCCTATGGAGGTCCTTCTAGGACCCTCCAAATGTTTGGTAAGGGAGGACATTATATTTCTAGGGTTCTACAGTCTAAGCAGTTTTATTTTGTATTGTTAAACGCCATATAGTTATAAGCTTATAGTCTAAGAAATTTCATTCAAGGAGGGTGAATGAGTTGCACGCTTGCAGCAGACTTCTCATGAGGAAGAAGACCCATATAAAACCCTCTCTATTCCTTTGAACGTCCTCGTTCTTGTTTTGTCATATTAATTTTTAATGAGAAGATACAATTTTTTTTTACGGAACAGATATAAAAAAGCTATTAATGAGTCATAAACTGAGGGAACATATTTTTTTGGAGAAATTAGGTTCTCATTCTTCTTTTTGCTACTCATTTGATTAAAACCTTATTCCTTTTCATTTTTTTGATCAAGGTCCTTGGTATTAATAACATCATTAATTATTTCAATAATAAAATATTTTTTTATTTCTAAATATATTCATTTAATGTTAAAAATGTTACAATTAGTATATTTATATTAATTTGCAACCTTTTTTTAATTTGTACCCATTTTTAATTTGCAACCCTTTTTTAATTTGTACCAATTTTCTTTTCAATTTTAATTTGTACCCATATATTAATTTCTTTTTGTGCCCATATTTTATAAAGTTTTACTTGTATTTGTACCCATATTTTTTTAATTATTTGTACCCATTTTTAATTTTGCTAAATGTACCCATGCTAATTATATGTACCATTCATGTAAATTTTTTTCAAATTTTTAATCTTAAAATGTACTCATTCTTAAATATACCAATTAGTTATATGTAAAATGTACCCTTTTTTTATATAAAATCTATTCAATTTTTTTCTAATCCATTTTTAAACTTATACGGGTACATTCTTTTTTCTTTGATTTGAGAATGTATCCATGTTAAGTTTAATCAAAGAAATTTACTAATTTTATTAAGCCTAATATCTTTCTTTTTTTTTGTGATTTTGAAGAATGTACCCATGTTTTGATACAATAATTTTTTGGTTAACTTTGATAAATGTACCCATGTTTACACACACACACAAAATAATATATTTATATTTTAATATTTTTAATCCCACAAATTACGATTTTTTTTATTTAAAATATCATTAATATAAACAACTATAAATTTCAATTTTTAATTTAAAAAAATATAGTAACGTATATAGAATTAAATTATCACATTAATTTCAGGGACTTGGATCAAAAATTGAAAACCAACAAGGTTTTAGTAAAAAAATATTCATAGCTAGGGACCGCATCTGAAGTCTCCCTATTTTTTTTATATACATAAATGACCTTGCTAGAAAAGACGTTACAGTTTAGACTTTGTAAATAGTAATATTATTTTCAAACCTTTTACAATGGAACCCGCAACCTAAAATTCTGAATCTGTCAGGTTTAAGGGTTTTTCACAATATGACCATATATTATAAAGTAAACATGTGATTGCCATATTGTTTGTAACGAACAACGCGAGGTCTGAGGTCACTAGCAAATTCAATTAAACAAATTGCGTTTGGTAATAACAGGATGGTTTCATATTTATGATAGTACACTTGCATACACATTCATGAGTCACGACTTGGTGTACAAGTAACATAATAGGCTTTTACAAGAAACCCAAGCCCACAGGACGTACAACTAAACCTAGCCAATACGTAGAAGAACTCTAACGGTTCAACTTAACCACCAAAATCTAACATATACTGGATATCCTGGCAGTGTAGGAAGCCGTAGTCTTGGATTCTTGGGAACAATCACAAGTTCAGCCGGCCTATATTTAAAAACGAGAATGTCACGCCATCCAACATTCAGTTATATAGTTTTTATCGCAAAAAGTCTCGATGCAATCAGTAATTACATTCATGACTTTTTAAAGACTGATAAACACTCACACAACCTTAACACTCATGATAAACTACAATTTAACCATAGTTAACGCAGGAGGTGGAGCTGGGATCAACAACCATGCACACCTGTGGTTGCAAAAGAGAACCATAATGAATTCAACCAGTTTGATGGAGAGATTTTTCAATGTGACCGGCACACGAGGTGGTATATCACGTGTCACTATACAAATTGTAGGATATGTGTGTTAAAAAGTTAATAACTTAAAAAATAAAATTTCCCATCACTTACATAAAAACACGTAATGTATGACTCGTGTTCCTGTCACAATAAAAAAATTCTCTAGTGCAATTATTGAAGTCGTTGCCATTATTAATACGTAACGTGGAGGGCGCCAGATGAAGACTGGACTTGGCAATAATACAAAGATTTCTCAGCTTCAATCGGTTCTCAAATTTGGTGTTTCCATCATTCTTCGTGACAGTATTGGAGCTTGGTTTGAACTGCCTTGTCTTGTACATATTAAGGGTTCTTCTAATAACTACTTTGTTGTTCGATTTTATTTTTAGTGCTAGTGATTGAGAAAAAGAGGGATAAAGAATGATGATGATGAGAGATTCTTAAGTGTCTTCAAAACACGGTCTGGTACACCAAATATCATACAAGTGGTTAGATACTTTTTTTTTTTTGGACAAACTAAGTTACTTTTTCATTAAACAAAGAGACTAATATAAGGAAAAGAGAGCCCAAAAGACATCTCACAACTGAAATATAAGCTCAACAGGAAAAAGTAAATACAACACAAAGCCCAAAAGGCATAGCTAAAAAACAACAGAAACCCTAAAAATAAAGAAGAAACCAGCAGCCACCACCAAATCTGATGCACCTCCATCGGAAGGCCACCACCACCAAAAATCGAACCAAAAGCAGCAACCGGATCAACGGAAAATGGAGGTGAGCGAGCCACCAGCACTGTGAGCGCTCCCATAATCCTACCAAATAATGCAAAAAGCACTTTAACAGCCACCCAAAACCCAAGCACGTCACCGAAGAGAAGCAGTCGGGGCTAGTAGTTGTGGACTCACGACGGAAGGAAACATCGGAGCAGGAGAGGTGTCTACAAGTTCCGATCTGAGACAAGCTCAGAGAATTGAGACAAAGCTCAAAGAAAGCCAAAAGGAAAATAGAAATAAAGCACCGCAGGAAAAAAACAGAGGAGGGAAAGCGTGACGTAGAAAGAGGGGGGATATGAGGGTATGGGTAGTGAGTTGGGTTGCACCAGGAGATAAAAGGGCGGAGGGGGAAGGAGGATGACATGAGGGTGAGGGTAACGGGCTAGAGAGGAGAAGAAAAGGGATAGCAGCAAGGGAAAGTCGGCCGACTCCAACCAGAGGAAAGAGGCGGCGACGAAAGTTGGGATTTTTTTTTTTGGGGGGGGGGGGGGGGGGGGGGTTCCTACAAGAGAGAAAAGCAGGAGCGGCTTCAAGTGGTTAGATACTTAAAAATCAAATTTACAACTACTTGTATTATGACACCTGATGTACTGGAGCGTGTTTCCGGTACACTAAAAAAATTCTCGATGACGAGGGAGGAGGGAAAAATATCAAAACTAAAACATCAATGCAAAAACAAGTTAAAAATAATAAAAATTATAAACGAAACAGTTATCAAACATTCTAAAATTGATTTTGATTATCTTGAACAACATAATATCTTCATTCTTTTATCATATATAATGGCAATGTCGTTCGGCAAACTCCATGCACGTGAGAGAGTTTCTCATCCAACAAAGATCTAGTCTTAATGGCTTCCCCGTCCAATATTTTGAAAAATGCACTATTTTTCAAATAAATAATTGACATATGATGAATTGACGACATAAAAAATCTCTACATATATGTGATCAACTGTGAGACTTGTTAATTTTGGATCAATACCATACAACTTTAACTTTTTAAAACTTATTCCACATCTTGAAATTGTGGACATTAAATTTGAATGTCTGTCTAAACCCCATTTAAACAGACATTAATTTGGATATTTTTACTTAAAAGTATTGGAAGTCATTTTCCTTACAGAAAATTGACAGCATGTTATCGACCACAGTGCTTGGAGTGTTTGGACGGCCCCTAATGTCGTTTTGGTAGATATCAGTAGACACATACATAATGAATATTGTCTGGTCACAATTCATCTTTTATGTTTTGAACAGTCTTGATGGGTCAATTTATTTGCAGAAATCTATATGCCAAACAAATAGGACGGTCTATTTTTATGAATTGGACCGTTTTACATTTAACCTAAAAACTATTAATTTCTTCCGGCCGAATATAAATTGAGCTTCGAACTTTAAGTACAAATGACTACTCAATTTTCTTTTTAAATTAAATTGGTTTAATCTTTTAAACTATCTAAATAATTATTTTATATTTCAAAATTGTTCTCTAACGTCACTAGTGTTAAACAATGATATAACTAATGTTAAGTGATGGCATCGCCATTGTTAAGTGATGATTTGAACAAAATTATGAGGGAAGTTTTCGTGATTTCACTAATATGACCATCAATGAACTTTAAATTCTCAAATGGACCCTTTTAGCCAAGTGAATTTAGGGTTTAAGTTAAAAAATGACTAATTTAGAGACTACTCAAAGCTCCATAGATGACATGTTAGTAAAACGCCCTTTGCTAATCTGCCACGTTATAATGCTAGTAACATAATAATACATATACAATTTTTAAAACGATATATAGTTATTTTGAATATTTTCCGTACTTAACCATAAAATGTTCATCGTAAAAAAAAATGTTAAATGGAAAAAATGAAATATTGTAATTTTGAATTTCGTGGGGACCAACCCCGACAAGAATAGCCAAGAAAATTCTCACGTTCATGACAATTTGGCTTTATATTAATATACTTGTTAGACAAAGTTGTTGATGATATATAAACTAAAACAAGAATAAACAATAAAAAAATAGAATTAAAAGGTACCTAATTGTATTTATTTGCTCAACTTTCACAAATAAATTAACTTATTGGCATCAAGCGAATGGATTGATCATATTCTGCGTTAATTCAAGTTTGATGTGCCTAATAAGCCCTCTACAACTACAAATCATTATGTCATTAAGTGGGCTACAGATTTTTTTTTTGTATTAGAAAGGTTGCACATTGCAGTCATATGTGACAGTTCCAAATATATATGCTAACAAATATTATAAACAATAGGGAATGAATTATTAGGGTAAGGGCATGTCCGCTACAAGTTTCCTAAAATCTGGTGGGTGGGAGGAGTTTAAAATTAGAAGGCTTGGAATTAGGGGTGGGTTTAAAAAATGAAAACCGAAAAAGCTGAACTACAAGAAAAACCGAACTAAACTATAAAAACTTGATGTTTTAGATCTGAAGTTGTAGCCTGCTGGGTTGATTGATTCGGCTGAAGTTAATAAACTTTTCATTTTTACTTTGAATTACAGAGGTTTGATTTGGTTAAAAAATAACAATTTTCAGATAAAAAAATCTGAATCGAACTGAGAAAAATTAAATTGAAAAAACCAAACAAATAGTAATTTCAGTTCGTTTTTCGGTTTTGACAAAAAACTAAATGATTAAAACCGAACTCACCCCTACTTTGGACGTTGGTCATAGAATAGGCAATAAAAAATAACAACTAAAGAAAAAAATGTTGGTAAAGGAAAAAATATGTGAGTATTGGGTTATGAACTTTGATCCAATTTGAGATTAGTTTCTAAATAAAAAATTTGTGAGTATTAATCTCTGAAATTGTCATAATGTGGAGATATAATTATTTGTGTAACCTTTTTAGGATTTCAGTCTCTCATTTACCCCATGATATCCTTTATTTTAGAAATTCTAACATTAGTGTTTTTCAAAAAAATCATTGCTCTACAGTGTAAAGAGTTTATAAATCATTATTCGTGATTCTTTTATTTAGAAATTAAAACTCTAATAGAGCAAACTCTCTAGACTTACACTCGAATTTTGAATTTTCTCAAAAGAAAAAGCATTAATAAATGAGTACTCTCTTTGTAAATTAATAATATTCTTCTTGGTAAATAAAAGTAGGATATTCATGGGTGAGCATTAGAATCTGCATCGACAACGCAGAGATGGATTGTCTGCCCTTCCCATCCCATACCCTTCTTATCCTTTTGTATTTCTGTGGTCACAGTTAAGTCACGTCAATATTTTATATTCTCATTATTTTTTGTCTTATTATTTTTATAAAAAAATCAATATGAAATATTGACGTGTCTTAACCGTGACCACATAAATATGAGAGGATGGGAAGGGGATGAGATGAGGGACGGCAGATGATCCAGATCCCCACAATGCATGGTTATGAAAAAGTTGTGTCTGAAATCTGAATGGTCAATTTAGTACTATGTGGGCTCAATCATAGCGGTTGGTGGCCAATTTTGGCAGAGAAACGTGCGACGTCGTTAATATTAAGTCACGTGTACGGCGCAGCGACATCAACGTTGATTTTGTGTGAAAGCTCATTGTCCTCCGACGTGCAAACCAAACCCTATGTTTGTGGGCCTCGTTAACATGCATCATGTTCATGCATGATGCACCTAAAATTCACTGAGTTTAAATCGTCGGCAATCAAAATTCTTTCTGGCCTTTTTGTGATTCTTTCACTTGATTGATACGTGTTATTTCGACTTAATTTAACATTACGTTTTTATTTTTATTTTAATTGAAAAGATAAGTTGAAGAGTTAAAATTATCAAGTGAAATTTAAATAAATAGACTGGTATCAGCAAATGAGATAGGGCAAAAAAAGGCCATAACATTCTTTGAATGCATAAGATTTGTACTCAAATTCTTCTACTACGGCACAACCTCTTTTTTTTTTTTTTTTTTTTTTTTTTTTCCCTACTAACTCACCCAAATCAATATACGACAAAAAAGACATGCAAACTACACAGGTGACAAGAATATCAAATGAATTCTTCATAAGTAAATTGAGCTATGAACGATTCATGTTTAGACTTCCAGCGACGTCTAATAAAGTGATTGCAGCTCAGTTGGTAAAGATCATTTACTTATCAACACAATATTGAAGTTTATTTGGTGCACTTGTATCCAATAAAGAACTTTCACCAAAGTAAAAAAAATATGAATTTGCTTAATATACATCTGTGATTTGTATAATTAGGGTTTAAAGCCTTAGGTATTAAAAAGAAGGAAAAGATACAAAGTGAAAACATATGTGAAACTCTGACCCGAGTTCTCATTTGGATTCATGCATGGACTCGCAAAGCCTAGATGACAAATGTTGAGCATGAGCACATGGACCTTCTAATTAAGTACTTGCTAATAGTTTAAGTTGACCTCCATTAGTTAATTAAATTACAATTATTGACTAATTAGGTGATTAGTATCGATTTTGTATACGTATAATACTATTTTTGTGGGCAAATGAGTACCATATATCTGCTGGTTAAGATTCTTAAGACAACCGTCCATCTTTTTAATTTTGTAATAAGGATCCCCACTTCCCCAGTACAGAAAACGAGAGAGATACCCCCCACCCTAGCTCCCTCCATTTTGCTTCCTTCTTTAGTCACATTATTTTATCAACTTAAATTAAACTCCAGATTTTCTTATTTGCTATGGTAAAATTAAACTCCAGATTTTCTTATTTGCTATGGTATTTTTCAGTGGCTAAAGTCTTATTTAAAAAATCAATAATTAAAATTTAACGGCAATAACTTCATGTTTATCCAATATATCGAAGCAAATTTTCACTTAAATTTAGTATCAAATATTCATGAAAATTTTTGTTGTGTTTTGACTCACCCACAATTGAAGATGAGATGCGAGAAAATCGGTTAAGGTGGTTTGGACATGTGAAATGAAGATTTACAAATACTCCGGTTAAAAAAATGTGATTTTGAGACAGAAGCTCAGGGCAAAATGGGTAGAGGAAGACATAAGAAGGCTTTAAAAGAGACTTTAAAAAAAAATATGAAGTACTTGGAATTAACGTAAAACTTGGATCAAAACTTCAAGTGTATAAGATAGATCGAAGCAAATTTTCACTTAAAACTTAGTAACAAATAGTATTAGTCGATCGAGTGGTGCATGGATAATAAAACGGGAAAGGGAAAGGGAACGCGCACGTCCATAATGACCAAAAGAAAAAGAAAAGAAAGTAAAGTGTCCATATTCATCAAAGGCACCGTGACTAATTGGTAGGTTACGTAAAGGGAGTCAATTACCTTGGCGACGAATCCTTAGAAATGAAAAATGTAAACAAAAATCAAATAGAGGGATACGAACCCGTGGATAGATTCATGTGACACGAGAGCGAGAAAGAGAAAAATAATATCATACTAGTTAATCTCAAAATTTTATCGACTAGTAATTATGTAACACATAAATAAACTAAGAGAATGAAACTAAACATAAGGGGAAATGAAGCGTCCAAACTACTCCAAGTTTCAACAAATTGCCTTCAATTGTAGCATTAGGCCATTTGTTGACCTTTTGAGGCGGCATCTTCTTTATTTAGTACTCAATTAGTTATTGTGACCTAATTCTTATTCCTTTTCAATTTATCTACCTACTTTCGAAAGCTACAAGCGGTCAATTTAAATTTCCAACTCGATTAAAAGTACTCGATAAGTTTATGGGCTTGTTTGAAAGTGTTGTTAAAATGATTGAAAGTGCTTTCAGCGAAAAAAATTTCGATTTTAAAAGCACTTAAAGTGCTTCATGTAAAAAGTCCAGGATTCATTTGCATTTTTACTAAGAATTAATTGGTTCTAAGAAAATTTTCACAAAAAACGTTTTAGCCATTTTAAACCCATTTGTATTAGTTTGCCAGAACACAAAAAAAAAACCCTCAATCAAAACCTCTAAATCTAGCGAATAAAAACAATTTACGTGCATGTATTACTGATATATATATATATGCATGTTAAGGATATTTTAGTTTAAGTTTAAACTTTGGATAAGTTTCTGAAAAATGATGGATTTATCTCAGTACGAATTATATTCAATCGATAGAGACATTTTGTTCTGTATCTATATGTCTTTTATGTCAACTCAACGAGTAAAAATTTGAATATGGATCTATCATCAATTTTAGTATTCCTCCCATGCCATCCATAACCAAGTACTTTATTCAAAATTCCAAGGACTTTTACCAAAAATAAAATAAAATAATTCCAAGGACTTTCATATGAAAAGAAAAAAATAATACTTTCAAGTGTTTTATGAGTAAGCATCTAACCGGTGCTTCGCCTAACGTGGAATGGCTAGCGAACAAGTTCATGAGACAGTTTGACAAGCACAGGCCTAAGAAGAAACAGTTTTGAGTACATCTCAAAGTTCTCCCATACGAGGCTCGAGCCTTATTTTCCTTTTCTTTTTCTTTTTTTGAGAAATATTATCCAAAAAATTAAGTGTTATGTTTATGTATTGTTTCGGTTGAGCTTGCTTCACCATAGAGCTTATATTACACAATTTTAATATTTTAGAGTCTTTGTAAGACTTTTACCATTTCATATTTATTTTCCTTGTGGAGGTAAGGTTTGCTAGGAGTTTGTAACCAACTTTTGAAGTTGTATTCATATTTTCTTTTTCTTATCGTCAAAATAAACTTGTGGTTGCCTCATATCCTTGTTTTAGGAAATTATCGTTGAATAATCCTTCATTTTTTGGTTTGCTAGGAGTCCAAAATAACTTTACTTTTAATGAAAAATAACAAATAAATGTGCAGTGAATATTACCAGGAAAAGGTAAAAATGTGATTTTTCGTTAAAAATGAACAGTACCGGAAATATTTCGTTAAAACTTCATTTTTATAACCTAAAAAGCACTTTTAATTTTTTTAACAAACCTTATTCCGTTCTAAAAGGAGGTGCAATAAAACTTTTAACCCAAGTAATTGCTTTGGCATTTCGTGTGCGACACAAGACATACTCCCTAGTTTAGGTTAATCTAAAATAAATTATAGCTTGTGCCAAAAAGATTATACAGCAAGAAATTGATTTGATTTGATAACAGCAAAATTGTCCTAGTGATCAGTCGCATCAAATATGATAATGGGCACATGCAATGTGTACCAATTGCGTCTATATTTTATAATCCATCGAAAACAAAGTTGCTGCGTGACATGTAGCCTCCAGGTTTGGAAAATTAGAAAAGAAAAAAACAAGAAAAAAAAACATCGAAGAAAAAGTAAGGCTCATTTGAAAGTTTTTGGCTTTAAAAGTATTTGAAGCGCTTTATGCAAGAAATATTTGTTTTTTAGTTTCAAAACTACTTTAAGTGCTTGCTGTGTGACATGGTAGGCTGCAGGTTTGGAAAATTAGAAAGAAAAAAAATGAAAAAAAACACAAATATGAAGTAACCTAGCTTGCCACCAGTTGTCCTTTAAAAAAAAAAAAAAACCGTAAGGCTCGTTAGAATGTTTTTGAGTTAATTTCAATTACGGGTGGGCACGGGCCGGATCGGGCCCAAATTTGGAAGGACCAAAGGTACCGTTTGGTACGTGGGACGGGACGAAACGGGACCAGCCATTCCGTCCCACGTTTGGTGCACTTAAAAATTGTGGAACGGGTTGTCCCATGGGACAAAATTTGGTTGATTTTTCGTTCCACCTCTCCCCCCTGGAACGACCCGTTCCATGGAACACAAATTTATAACATTTTAAGACAAAATTTCTCCTTATTTTTTTCAATATTTACATCATCCGTTCCGTCCCGTCCCATCTGCGTACCAAACAGTACCGGACCGAACCCGCTTAAAAATGAAACAGGACGGGCTGGGGGGGGTGTTGCAAATCTGATCATTGGAACTAGAAACAGGCCGGTTTGGGAAGGGTCCACGGTCTTTTTTTTTTTTTTTTTTTTTTTTTTTTTACCGATTTGGATTGCCTCCTAGACTCGCTTATCCTCCAGATCTTCGACTCAGTCTCCAACATCAAGAACGCCACAGGTCTCGTAGAAGTGCATCTGCAGCATGTCGGAGAATGAGTGGTCGATCGGCGGCTGAGGGTAGACTCTGAAGATTCGATGGGCCAAAGCTTTCGGTGAAGAAGGTGGCGACTTTACACCTGCTTATGAATCTGCCAGGTAGTTGATATGGGTCACGAGAGCTTTGGCGAGGTAAAGTTGTTCTGCTGGACGACTTCCGCACAGGCCATGATTTGGGAGCCTGGGCTCGAGATTGTTGTCTGAAATTGGAGCCTATGCTCAAGATTGAGGTATGAGACGATAGAGGAAAAGAGATACAAGGATGAGAGATCGAGGGAGGAGACTCGAAGTGGTGTCAGATACTCGGATTCAAGATAGAGAGAGGGTGAGGGGAGAGCTGAGTGAATGGGTCTGAGAATAAAAGAGAGAGGGTGATAGAATTAGAGGGTAAAGATTTAAACAGTCCAGGCCAGGGCCCGTTTTCTCCCATTTTTAGAACCGGCTCGTCCCGTTATTTACCAGGAATCGGCATGTCCCGTCCCGTTTTGTATTTATAATTTTTGGACCCGCCCTGAACAACATGGATTCGCCCTGACCCACGGGTTTAGGACCTGTTTATCCACCCCTAATTTCAATAGTACTTGAAGTATTTAATGCAAGAAATATTAGTTACGTGGAGTAGAAGAATGCATATTCTGTAGCTTAGTAAGTATATTATATAGAATGAAGTGTCGATTTAGTCCCTAAATTATTACCTTAGTGAAAATTAGGTCTCTGAATTATTTTTTCAGTAAATTAAGTCCCCAAATTCATTAAAAAGTTGCTAATTTCATCCCTACTATTATATTCAAAGCTATTTTGTCCAATTTTTCTTCAACTTAAGTCACTTGACACACTTTAGAGTGTAATACCGTCATTTTCTCGCCTATAAGCCCTTCACATTTCATATAGGTTGCGAATCTAACATCTAATTTACCTTCCAAAGTTAACTTACACTATTTCTTATGAAAAACTACCAATTTACCTTCCAAAGTTAACTCCATACACTATTTCTTTATGGAAAATTACCAATCTACCCTCTAATATATGTATCACATGCAAGTAACGTGGCTTAAATTGACGGAAAATCGAATATAGTAGCTTTGAATATAATATTAGAGATGTAATTGGCAGATTTTTATAATTCAAGGATTAATTTTTCTGAAAAAAATAGTTTAAGGACCTAATTTTCACTGAGATGATAATTCATTGACTAAATTGGCAATTCATTGTATTATATATTAACATGCCCATTCCCTTGTGATTTCTGAATCTTCCAATACAGGATCAACATCTGTCCTGCACACTGGACAAGTCTTATTAAAACCAATTAATCCGCACTGCCAAGGTCTTTAACTTTTAGTAGGTTTGGTTAATTTGCAGTTTGTTATTATTTTTTCATCATGTTGGCAGTTTGCACACAACTCATGTCCGACGGATGAACTGGTGCTCCCTCACTTTTTTGAACTTTTGTGAATTTGGGTTTTAAACCTCGATGATCTGGAAAAATTTAGCATGCATATGTGGGTTGTTTGGTGAGCTGATTGAGATATGTTATAATAAATTAAAACGGTATTGAGTCTAATTTTTTATTTGTTGTGTTCAAATGTGAGATGAATATAACTGGACATAATTGGTTATGAATTCATATAGAATAGTTTATCTAACCGATCTTTATACGTAAATTACAAATCTTATCTTACGTATCCCTGTCAATTAAATCTTATTCCTAAAGCTCAATCTCATTCAACGCATGTCATTCCAACTATTCTGAGAGAAACTTTGGATTGATGACGGTTCCTATAGTAATATACTAAGATTTTTAGTTATTGGATTTTTAACCGTATACGTAACTCTTTGTTTATTCGACATAAAACAAGGTAGAAAAGTTTCGTAACAAATATGAGTATTGGGTAATGAACATAGTCCAGCACATTCAATCTGGTCAAATCAACCGTGCCCACGAAGGACTTGATTTGACAGTCATAATGATTTACAAAACCTAGTCAAAATATCCAACTGAAATTAATACACCATAAATCTCCGCCTCCCCCGGTTCAAGCAAGCTAGTGACCACCAATATTAATCCATTAATTACAATTAGTTAATTAATCAATTAAAAAATTCAAAATACATTAAGGAAAACTAATGAAAAAGGCTTGAAAACTTTGAGTTTTAACGATAAGGACAAAATAAAGGGTAAAGTAAATAGTACCAGGTTTGACTTTTTAGTGTAAAAATATGATTTTTCGTTAAAGTGAATAGTACCGCGGACTTTTCGTTAAAACTCCCAATACATTAACCAAACCCAAAACCCATCAAATCACCCAACTATTAGCAATATATGATTTTTTATTATAACAATATATTTATATGAAGAAATAAAGATTTCTGTTAAAATAATGTTAGGTAGTTTAAATTTTTATTGATATATTTAAATTATATAATTTGTCAATGATAAGAAATAAATATATTAATCAATACTTACGTGATAATCTAATCATCAATAATCACGTCATATAATTTAAAAATCTAATTTAACTAATAGTCACCCTAACGTTACTTTTTGGGTTAAGTCACGCAATAAACTAATCATAAAATATTGATATCGACTCAAAATCTGATCAATGAAAAAGAATATCAATCGATTAGACGACAGACTATTATAATTACTTTTCCATAAAATACCAAATGATAACCGTTATACTATTCAAACAGGAAAAGGCACGAAGGGCCGTTTTGTAATTACCGCCAAAACCCAGACCCTATTTCGGACTCCCGCACAGCTTAAATACCCGCAACATACAAGAGTGAGACCGCATCACAAAAACCCGCCACAAAGCGAGTTGCCGGCGATTCCAACTCGTCCGACTCAGAAACTATAAACTCACTCTGCTTCTTCCGACACAGTTCCGACAAATGGGTTCGGAGCTGTTTTTCCGAGGGCACGAAGCCGACCAACATGTGGCGGACACCTATTCGCCCAAACGCCCAAAGCCGTGGGCCTCCGTGACCCGCCCGATTCAGTACTTGCTCCGAGGGCAGCGCCTCGTTTTCATCCTCGTCGGCATTGCTATCGCCACCGTAGGGTTCACCCTCCTCCCGTCCTCCACCCCCCGCTCTCCTTACGCTTCGGGCAATTTCCCGATCTCGAACTACGTCCGGTACGACTTCGATTCGTCGGCGACGACCCAGTACAAGCCGGCCTACGAACGCAGATTCGGGTTGAATAGCTGGGCTTCTAGCGGGAAGGTGCCACTGGGGCTGAAACGAAAGGGGCTCCGGATCGTCGTGACGGGCGGGGCCGGGTTCGTTGGGTCGCACCTTGTTGACCGTCTGATTGCGCGAGGCGACAGCGTGATCGTGGTGGACAATTTCTTCACGGGAAGGAAGGAGAATGTGATGCACCATTTCGGGAACCCGAGATTCGAGCTCATCCGACACGACGTCGTTGAGCCACTTCTGCTCGAGGTCGACCAGATCTACCATCTGGCTTGCCCTGCCTCCCCTGTTCATTACAAATTCAACCCCGTCAAGACCATTATATCCTTTGCTACTATAATTTCTTTCAACTGATCTAATTCACATTTTCTTAGAGCAGATATTCTGTCTCAGCCAATTGGTCAGGTGGTCACCACTACTCGATCAATTGGCCGAGACAGAACAGTATCTTGGCCAATTGGTAAGACGGTCACACCTCTTTCGATGTGACCGCTTGACCAATTCGCCAAAGTGACCGCTGGACAATTGCCCGAGGCGGTGACAGGAACGCTGTCGTGTTCAACGGGCTTAGTTCACGTACGATTTTTGTTTCATTTTTTGATATCATTATTTGGAGGCCTTAATTTTGAATTTTCGGAGATGCACAAAACCAATGTGGTGGGGACTCTGAACATGCTGGGTCTCGCAAAGAGGATTGGAGCGCGGTTCTTGCTGACGAGCACCAGCGAGGTGTACGGCGATCCTCTGCAGCACCCGCAGGTTGAAACCTACTGGGGCAACGTTAATCCAATCGGTGAGTTTCCTACAGCATCTCGTTTCTCTCCGTTTCTTAGACGTTTGTACCTGTCGTTACGGCGCACGTTAGCGGCGAGATGCGTGTTTAGTCTAACATGCGCGGAACAGGAGTCGGAGTGTCTGCGTCTTCGATTCGAATCAAGTTTCGGATCCGGTCGTTTTCTTAAAGAAGTCAAATGCACGTTGGACACGGTTAGTGGGGCCCACGTGGCCGAACGTTCCTCAGATCCGTTCCGGTTTCCACGGTCAATGAGATTACCCGTGATTTTCTGGTCCACTCATCGGACGGTGGAGGACTAATGCGTTCTCCACGCCCCGCCGTGACCAAAGGTGTTGGGCGGTAAAATGAGGAATTAGGTGGACGGCAGGATTGTAAAACCGACAGGTGTCCTTTGGTTTAGAGAAGGTCTAGATCTGACAGGGTCTACTGAGTTTTTGGTCCGTTACCTGACAAACAACGTTTGATTGTCTGAATGGCTGACAGGTGTCCGAAGTTGTTACGACGAGGGAAAACGTACGGCCGAGACATTGACCATGGACTACCACAGAGGAGCTGGTGTCGAGGTATGTTAACATTTACCGTCATCACATTTACCCATAACATTTAGTAATGCAAAATTAATGTGATGTGAACTTTACATATATCACATTTATCGGTCACATCAGCCGTCCTATACAGCGGGGTTTATAAACGTCACGAGTTGTTTTTTTTGCTTAAATCTTAGATGTAATGTTTTCTGTTTGAATTTTCGGATGTTGTTGCAGGTAAGGATTGCTAGGATTTTTAACACTTACGGGCCGAGAATGTGCATAGATGACGGCCGCGTTGTTAGTAACTTTGTTGCTCAGGTAAATTGCTTGTATATCGGATTATTTTTCGTTGAAACGATGAGCTCTTCGTTTTAGTGCTAAACGCGGGATGGTGGCGATAATGCAGGCGTTGAGGAAAGAGCCGATGACTGTTTATGGTGACGGGAAGCAAACGAGGAGTTTCCAATATGTTTCCGATCTGGTGAGCGAGTCTACTTTAACACAATACTTTAAGAAGTTGGTACTGTTTACGTTTGCTTTGTTGCGTCGCGCCTAGCTTGGTGGTTTACTTTTATATTCCGAATCGCTTCTTTTTAGGGTTTATAGTATCGAGCCATGTGAAAATTTTACAATGCGAGATTAGAGACTAAGATTGTGACTAAAAGATATTAGTGAATATTATGTTGCCAATGTGCATGGAACAAAGCATTTGAAATCGGTTTGTGAACCAAAATTTGTACAGATTAGATATATAATTGGGAGTTTTAATGAAACATTCCCGGTACTGTTCACTTTTAACGAAAAATCACATTTTTACCTTTACCTGACACTATTCAATATACCTTTAAAAAAGGCTTTTGTGCACATGCTGCGCACTTGAGCACTGATGCAAGCAAAATTAGTCAATGTTGTGCATTTTGATCAGTTTCTTCGTATGACGAGTAATCATCGACATGCGTTTCTTAATACCATCTTATGTTGGTAAGTCTGGGTTGACTACTTGTCTGTATTCTTGCACCATCGTTGTTTGCTCGGAGGAGTAATATGTAAGTTTCAAAATGAAAACTAGTAAACCTCAGAAAAGCAGGATGTTCGTGTCATTCACGATGTTTCTTTTGAAATGCTTATAAATATGTTGGAGGAAGTAAATAGTCCAATTTCGGGTATCTGGTGCCCGGTAGTGATATGTTTTAGTAGATATGGTATCACAATTCTCGGCAGACTTTTCTTGCAAATGATATTTTCGTATATGCAAGTGTGATTTGGGACAGAACACTTCGTAGTTGGGCATTTGGGGTGTGCTTTCAGCTGTTACGCTGCGAAGCGGAAAGTAGTTCCCTGCATAAGTGATTTTCTGGTTTAATACCGCTTGCTGCCGATGCTGAAAAGTACGTAATATGACACTGCCGTTTTGTGTATGGCAAATATATAACAGGTGGAAGGTCTGATGCGTCTGATGGAAGGTGAACATGTGGGACCTTTCAATCTCGGAAACCCGGGTGAATTCACCATGCTCGAACTTGCAAAGGTAAATTAAGATCAGATGAAATCCCTAATCAAATGTTGCAACTTGATAGTTTTCTGGTTCATCATTTATTTAGTATTTTGCTGCTTTGTTGGTTGGTGCTTGCAGGTGGTGCAAGAAACAATCGACCCGGAAGCAAAAATCGAGTACAGGCCGAACACAGAGGATGACCCCCACAAGAGGAAGCCTGATATCACAAAGGCTAAAGACTTGCTCGGCTGGCAACCAAAGGTGTCCCTTCAAAAGGGTCTCCCTCTCATGGTCTCCGACTTCAGGAAACGCATCTTCGGTGACCACAAGGAAGCTGGCGCTACCACCGCCCTGTAATAATCCTACCGATGTTAATGTCTTGGCATGGCATGCCAATTGGCACATATACCTGAATTCTCGCTTGCAAACCGGCAATGGGGAGAGACGGTTCCTTTCTGTCGTTCTTTCTTTCCCCTCTCCAATATCCAAACAAAATACGGCAGCAAGGGTCTCACGGCGGCGGTAGTAGCAACAGAAACAGTAGCATATAAGTTCCAGCACTCGTTTTTATGTCATCTTTTGTTCGTTCTGTGTTGTTATCGTCTTAAAGCTTAGTAGAACAGCGAGAGCTTCTCTTTTCCGTCTTCCTATTCTTTTCTGTGCAATCGGTCTCCATTAGAGGCGGCGTTGATTAGATTACAAAATTTTTAATGATATTTACTTCTAAAAATACGATACTCATTAGTGAGAGTGTCCGATATTTGGAGATGAATTATTACAGAGGACCATGAAACATCTCTATGGAAATGCCATATATATTGTGTTACATGAGTAAAAACGGCAACCCTTATTTCCAATGCCTCCCTTTTGCGACGCTTCAGTTCATTTCTCATCCAGAGGAAAATTTAAGAGCGAGGGCTACATTGCCGAGTGATGTAGCAATCTGCGCCCCTTCAACCCGCAAAAATACGATGGCGTCCGCAGTCGCTGCTTGTTTATTGGTGTCTTGTGTGGTGGTGATGCCGTGCCGTTCATTTTCAGAATGGCATTCTTAAACGTGTGGATTGGTTGCACCACGACGGAGTTGTCATCACTCGTGTGCTTCTCGAGCCAAGTTATGATGTCTGCAAAGACGATTTGAACGTTCCCATCTGGCTCTCCCGACGTTAGACCATGCCACATTCCGGGGTACAATTTTATGGTCTTGTCTGTGCTGCTGGCTTTCCCATACAGTGCTCTGCTTACTTCTGGGTCTGTTACTGTATCTGCCTCCCCATGCAACACAAAGAATGGTAGTCTCACCTGCCCAGATTATCAATCTAATATTAGTTGGCTAGGAAAGTGTATCGGCCACTCTTGCACCCAAGATCGAATTCTTTCTCCGTAAATCAGAGTAATTTAGAATGGAATATCGCCTCGTCGAAAACATATTGAATAACATGGAGGCAAGAAAAAACCTCATGCAAAGTGTCTTCGAGGCTCATGCTAGCTCTCAGCATTTCCAGTGCTGTTTTCAGCCTCGGCTTGTCTTGATATATCAGTTTGTTGCTCCTTATCTGAAAGACACCATTTAAACATTTAAATTCGATCCCATCCCATCTAAAATTTTGAAAAAAAAAACGTTACAAAATTGAGGCTATTTAGTTCCTGCAGCTTTCGCACAAGTTTCACTTTCGTTCCTGCATCTAGTTTTGCAAATTGGACAAATTCGAGATAATTGTTTAACTTCCGCTAAGTAAATTTGACGGACTTGTACCAGGGACGTCTTCGGATTGGTACAATTTGTAAACTATAAAAGTATAATACAACGAAGTGGAACTTTGCGAAAACTACAGGGACTAAAAATGTAGTTTTGTCAAAATTTAAGGTAAATTTAGTTGTTACCTCTTCGCGCTTTACAGGATCTTTGAAGGCGGAGTCAATGATGTCTTTGGTAGGTACTATCTTCCATTTGGGAATAATCTCCTCCACTCTGGTTAATACATTGATCACCAGCGGGTGTGGCTTGACCTTTTCTGATATCTGCCAAAATTTTGTATGGAATAAACGATCAGTTTAATTTGGTAAACCAAGCTTCACCAACAAAACCAAACTCCAACTTACACCCAAATCGTTTGTTTTTGTTTTATTATTTTTTAGTTTTTGGAAGAAAAAGCGAGCAGAACTATACATAAAGGCTCGGTGGTCGGATTAGCCGAGCAAAACTTACACACAGTTTAACTAAATGTAAATGTAATGTGTGTTACCATTACCTTACACATGGGTGCGACAAGAACAGCTCCATTCCAAAATGTGGGATCCTTCTTGTGAAGCAGTAGAGAAACTGCCCCTCCCATGGATTCTCCATACAAAAACCTACACTTGTCTCGGTACTCTTCCTCGGCTGCGATACCATTTTAAAATTGCATTCATTAAAAACTAAAATTACTCTGTATCTGTATCTTCACACTAAAAGATTTTGTAATGCAATTGGATACGTACCACAAATCGACTTGAAGAATTCATCGCAATCGTCGACTATGTTTTCAAACTTCTTGATGTAACATCTGGCCCCTCTCGAACGTCCGTGGCCCTCGTAGTCAATTCCGAACACGGCATATCCCGCGTTAGATAGGCGGATTCCACACTCTGTGTAAATGACCATAGCAGATGGGATATTTTTATGTCGAGAGAAGGCCTCTTCATGAGAAAAATTTGCATGCATAAGTACTCGGGACTCGCTACATACACCGTCTCTTTCGCACAAGTATATTCATGTGAATAGTATTTGAAATATATGTGATTGAGATGTTGCATGTAGCGGAGGCGTGCAAGTACTTCTCGTTGTGCTAATTATAAAATAGACATAATATATATATACACACACATACGTATGAACAACTTATCAGGTAACTCGCTCCACTGTTCACAAAATGCGAAGTATGTCTTTGTATTTACCGTTTCATCCCGACGTAGGAAATGTTTAAAGCTCAACATTTTATAAAAAAATAAGTTAAATAAGAGGACACTATCTATCCCGCTCCATGGTTATATATATATATATATATAAATACATACTGAAAGTATGACTTTAGCCTTTAAAGTTTAATTTTCTCCATATAAAACCCGGCATAAATTTTTTACTCTAATAAAACCCATTGACTATATTCCACATCAGCAAATTTATTAATTATATTAGATTTTACACATTTAAAAAAAATTGATGCCTAAAATACCCATATTTGAATGTTTGATGTATACAATTAATTCTATACGGATTGTAAAGAAGATTTAATGATTTTACAAAAATGAAAAAATAATAAATTTTGTTGCCTAATATATAATACAATAAAACATGCCATATATATATATGAACTGAAAGAAACCCACGTTGTGCCCCAAATAATTGAACATAAACCAAACAAAAAAACAAAAACCAGAAAGGTGGGATAAATGATAAGGTCAGCAGTCGCACTGTACAGTAGGCATTGGGAATGTGAATGGGATTATAGTGCCCCAAATAATCCAGCGCTGGATGGGATAGGAGGACATAAAGGGACAGTGCAATACAAATGTTCGGCAATTATTTAAGCATGTCCGCACTTTGTTTGTTTTCTAATTCCTATCCCCTTTCTGAATCGCAAGGTGCCAATGCTATGAACAAATGCAGAGTAGGAATAGAGGTGCAAATGGAGTTACATGCACCTGTTTCCCAGAAGATTATCATCTACTTTTTTATTTGATAACATGACCTACTAAACATACTTCTTTTTGCGGCAGAAGTGTAGTGATTTTCACACTTTTATTTTGCATTTACATCGAGTGTTAATTATTCTTGATTTGTTTGTTTATCAATTTAATAAGCTAGAAGATTAAAAAAAAAAAGTATCGGAAGAAAAAAAAGCAAAATCACTTTCCTTGCACAAAAAGGAATTTAATAAGCTAGAAGATAAAAAAAAAGTATCGGAAGGAAAAAAAAAGAAGCAAAATCACTTTCCTTGCACAAAAAGGAAGTCCATCGGTTGGCTTGAAACATTTTAGCTAGTGAATTGGTTTGCCTAAATTTGGTTTTGCTTTGCATCCGCTAGATTTACTTCTTATGCAGAAAAAGGTGGAGATGGAGAAAGGTGAAGGTTACCCTAAAACTTATTACTATTGAAAGAGTAAAATTACGTATGATAAACACTTTCTCGATCCTTGCAAAGCGGAGTCTTACCTTTTGCTATTGAAAGGGAAAATAATGTCTTGACACTACCAATATTTAGAAGGAAAATGTACTGGATAAATTCTTTAAGATTTACAAAAATTAACCACTAACTGTCACATTATTTGATCTACAAAATACAATCTAAGTAAATGATCTCCATTAATAAAATTTATGAAGAAAACAAATTAATTGTCGACTTATTCTATTTGTATAAGCGTGAGTTTAAATCCTGTCAGTGACCAATCTAACATCTAATCTAACAAAATCTATCGTTTGACAAAAAAAAAAAAAGTAATGGTAATGGAGATTAAGAAAGAAGAAAGAAGGAATGAAAAATGAGGAAGATGAGTTATTTAACATGATATTCATTACCTCTCATGAAACCACTACACTCCATGCCATACCCTGCAACTCCATTAATGAGCACCAATTAATATCCGCACATAGCCCCATCAAACAAGGATGCAGATTCGGGCATGGTCAAAGACATAAACGGTGTATTCGCTCGAAATCCGAGTCGGAACAAAAGAACGGAGAGAGAGAAGAAGAGTACCATGGCAAAGGAACACAAGGGCCTTTGGAGAGGAAAAGGGCAACCACCTGCAAGTAAAAAGCTGCACTCCTCTTGAATTCCTTATGTAAACCTTCTCTCATTCAAACATATATTTACCCCCATCAGACAAAAACAGTATATATATACATATATAATATGTAGAAAAACATATGTGCATATCAACATTGTCTAATTCAAGCAAACACATATATATATATATATATATATATATATATATCTGTGTGTATATGCATGTATATATATATATACACTTACTTCTTGATATTTTCCCTCCATGTTCACGCAAGAGAGAAAGTTTAAAGAAACGAAAACGACTAAGAGATCAAATGGATCCCATGTTTTTTCTGCAAGTGACGATGATAATTTGGAAACACAGGGTTGGTGAACAGCAACGTTATAAATTATAATATTAGCCAAAAGGGAAAGAGATTCTGAAAGAAGATGGCGAAGAAAGTGGAGACTCTGAAACAGATGATGAGAGAGATAGAGAGAAAGAGAGAGAGAGAGAGAGATTGACGGTGGGTAGTTATCTGGAAATGTCATTTCTTTTCCGAAAGCTTTATAATATAGTGAAGATGCGTCCTGCGTTAATGTTATAGTAATGTGATGTACGCGCTTAGCTCAGCATAGAGTCTATCTGTGTTTTTTAACTTGAGATATTTCAAGTTTCACTATGCTGTATAACGATCCAAAAGTTCATTGTAAGATTTAGTCTAATATTCAGTACCCTCTAGTATCATTTTACTTCAGAAAAATAGGACGAATTCGTGACACAATTTTTTTTTATACAAGTTTTTGTGATTGTTTATTTCGTTATAGATTTTAACGATTTAAACCGTCTATTTTTTAGAACATCATTGATAGATCATGTTCCAAAAAAAAACCGAATTTGAAACTGTATGATGGTTGAATTAAGAGTTTAGAGTTTCTTTGTAGAACATGGCCGTATTCTTCTATTTTCTTCACTATAAATGAATGTCTTAATTATTTTAGATTGTCTAATTTTTTGCAAAAATAATGTATGAAAATGTTTTAAAAGATGGACAGTTCGAATCATTTAAATACGTTACGAAATTGACTTTAGAAAACTTGCGTCAAAAATTAGGTAAAAGAATAGTGTCAAGGATCGGTCCGCTTAAAAAAATATTCCCTCATTTGGACCCAAAAGAAATTTGTCTTCATTATCTTGGTAAAAAGTGAAGCCAAATAAGCATTAATGTATGTTTAGCATTAGTTGTCAAAAGAAAAAAAAATTCTGTCAATTAAAAGACGTTGTAGAAAATCTTAAAAACATTTATAAGCTACATAAGTGTTTTTCTGTAGAAAAAGCATTTGCATTTGTAATAGAAATTATTAAGAGAATATTGGCACTTCAAAAATCTCATTCTACATTCCTCACAAGTGTATTTTTCTTTCCAAATATAAAAAGTTTGGAGCGTAGAAATACCAATAACAATTTTCATTATTAAATGCTTTTAATATAAGTACTTTTCTTTTGACAAAATCACAAACATTCACGAGCATGAGTGATTCGTACAGATCTGTGCTCATATCATAAAAATTATTCCCATATTTCCTTTATTATTATTTTTTCTGAAACACCCATATTTCCATTTTAGCCATCTTTTGGGTGATGAGTTTTGTGGTTTGATGGCTATTTATTTATTTGTCACCAACCAACCAAGCACCAAACATTTTAAAGTCATTTCATGTAGTTGCTCTGCACCAAGTTAATATGTAAATCTACCATTTGGTCCGTTTCTACTTTTTAGGGTACCCTCATTTAATTTTTCACCTCTTACCAACTTCAAAACTTTAATTTTAGGGATTTTTTTTTTTTTATTTGTTTTAACAATCTCTGGGCCTAGCTTTGTGTGCGCCACCAGTTATATCTTGGATTGCGACTCTCATTTTGCTTGAATCTTTTACTTTATCTGTTATTGTTTACCTGATTTATTTGGGATCTTGTACTAGTTTTTAATGTAATGAAAGTTCTCTTGCTTGACCAAAAAAAAGAGTTTGAGTGCTTGATATTTGTCCCCGATTTTAGGTCGGCCAATAATTTCAACCCTCATATTTTAACCTCGTCGCCTTATGAAAAGAACCAAAATCATCGTCATTTAGAGCATCTCTAATTAGGAGACATAATATTGAGACGTAAAATCCACATTTTAGCCATATTTGCCAATTCCGCCCCCCTAACTCATAAAGAGCTGCCAAGTTCACTATAAACTTTAATTTTAGCCGATTACCCCCTGAAATTGCACATCAGAGAGCTTTCGGGCCGACAAAAAAAATGTATAGTACCCATTGGCATTTACGTACACATATACCATTAAAGATGCTCTTAGGTTTTAGTTTACTGCTTTAGGCTACACCTCCAATGGATCCAATTCGGACGTTTGAACCAACCCAAAATTCGAATGCCCGGGAAGATCAAAACGCAATATACCGACCCGCCAACTCGTACTGTAGTGTCTTCCGACATGTGCCACAGCCAATTTGATTTCAATCTTACTACTTGACGTTGACGGTTCACCCTACATTCCTGATTGAACAACCCCATAACCCCCACACCAGAAATAGCACTCCAAAATATTGTCACCACCTAATCACTTGACCGCGTATTCATTCAAGCAGCGACGGACTTCTCATGGTTTCTTCACAAAATTAGGTTAATAGAAGATTGTCACTTAATATTTAGCCTAGGCCCTCCCATTGGTTCCTAACTACCAAACTACAACATTTACAATCTGCTTATTGTTAATCCTTACATATCAAGCAAGAACCGTATCGAAGTCAACTTAAACAAAATCAACGATGCAAAAAAAAAAAAACGCAATGTTCAACTGTAAATAGTTATTTTATATACTTGGTTTTGAGACAGTATGAACCTACGCAGATTGTAAAAGCTCTATAATATTGCAGTAAAGCCTAAGTTGACTAATCATAAACAGAGATTTTGCCGATTCTGTGTGTTTTGGTTCTTTTTAGTTTTTCGGTTCTGAGAAGCAGGGTATCAGCGTATTGTATAATGCTCACCTGGTTTGGTTTCACCCAGAATTCAAAGACCGAAGGGATGTATCGGTTGAAAGGCTTTCATTTTCGGTTAGGAATATATTAGAAGGAACATCTGCAACAAAATTGAATCTTTATTATCCGATCTACTCATGTACATGAAAAAATAAATGAAGGGCATACAAAAGAAGTGAATTGTCGATCAACAGTCGGTTGGTTCATAGACGCGAAACTTTAGAGATAACAGAACACATTTCTTTGCTTAGTCAAAACTAATGCTAGTGATACAGACAAATGGCTCCGTAGATGACGGATATAAGCAGGGGAGAGAAGAAGTACAAGATGCAGGGAAAGAGAACAACCTTGCTCTGCGCTCCCCCTCCCACACAGTTTTCCACCAAGAGGCAAAGTTTCAAACTGCTCTAGCGTAGTCAGTGGCAACTTTGAAGGCAGAAACCAGACAAGCCATAGGAATCACCTGCGTCCAGCTTCGTGTCATAGCGGCAATGGCTCCCCCTGCTACTGCACCAGCAACCAAACCATTCACCTGCCAGAAGTGGGGAAAACACAATTCTTTTAGCAGGCCATCATGCTTTTCCACATCACATTATTCTTAAGGTTACTATTGTCCTTCTGTAGATATGCAATGCGATAAAAATACAATCATACGAAAAATGTAAGCTGCCATTTCATGAGACTGGAGAGTTTAAAAGCTTGCTTGTCATGTCCTTTAGCTTAACATTTAAAGCTTGAGTATTTAGAGACTCAACGAAGATACAAAATCCGGTGCACCACCAATCTAGACAAATTATCAAGTGCAACCTTTGCAAGTTTTATGTATAAAATGACATCAAAACGAATCCAATATCCAGCCGGCTAGCTGGTGAACTGGCGTTGCCAGGAAATACGTTAATGCAGCAGCAATTGTGTGTCCCGGACACAATATAGAACTGGAGTGCAAGAGCTTTTGAGCAATGCAAATTGGATTATATAGCGGAAATCACTAACAAGCGCTTTGTTTGAACGAGTAACCAATGAACCTTTGAACATTCTAAAAGCAAATTTTCAGCAGAGATTTACATTACAAAGAAACAATGCTAGAATTTTACAAATTGACTTCCTAAAACACCGATTACACGAATTCGAAGACAATGTCAATGGCTATACTCACTAACCCAATCGTTCTTTCCCCGATATCGTTGAAGCCCGCAGTGAGTAAGAGAACAAATTCCAGCAACAAGTCCTTCAATCCAATGCCGCTCAGAACATAACAAACAGAAAACCAAAACAAAACAAACCAAAAACAAGGAGCGTAAGTGATACATAAGAGCTTTTACCATATTGAACTCCAAACGTTCCAGCCGACTTCGCCTGCTCACGGAACCAAAACAAGTGTATCACTCAGGAAATTTTACTAAGAACACAAAGAAAACATATTTTTTCACGAAAGAATCAGTACCACAAAAGCCACCTGAGCTGCTCCGGCCAAGCCTAAATCCTCCGGAAAAAGATACAGCGTGAAAAACCCAAAATTAATTTGCCATTTTTGAGAAAATAAAATTGAAAAGTTTGGAAATTTACATTGTTTACGAGCATCGTGGGGACCGGCACACAAGCCCCAAATTGCACCGGCCTGAAATTAATGGGATTTTAGGAAGGAAGGAATTGGGAGAAATAACAATTGGAGTAGATTGGTTAAAATTCGGGTTCGGAAGTGGTTGGGATTACCGTTCCGATGCGGAGGATCGAATCGACGGTGACGGAGGAGCAGGGCACGACGTCGTACGGCTCTCCCTCCATCTCTCAGTTCCGCTCCCGCTTTTCCCAATCAAATTCAGTTACTCAGGTACCGAAACGACACCGTGGATGGTAAATTCGTTAGCAATCCGACAGGAAACGAAACGTGGAACGACAACGTGAGCTAATTCATTTTATTTTATAAATGACTTGCATCATTAAACATTTAAAAGGTGATGTCGCGATATTTCAACTTAATCATGCGATATTACGTTAAAAATTTAAAATACGTATTGTTGTATTATTAATATATGTTGTAACTATGATGTCTAGAAAAGTACAGATAATTCATTTATTTGAGAAGTAAATTGTAGCTATAGTCCCTGAACTTTAACTCAATTGGAGAAATGGTCCATCAACTAAAAATCCATTACCATTGGTCTCTCAACTAAAAATTCAACTAGAGAAATGGTCCCTTAATTTTAACCCAATTTTAGCAATGGTCATTCCAACATAACTCGTTTTGACAAAAAATTTGACGTAGTTGATGAAAATGATCATAATTACACACTTTGATGAGTTGAGATACCATAATTATATAAATGGTTATTCCAACATAACTTATTTTGACAAAATTTTGACTAAATTGATGAAAATGACTATAGTTACACATTTTGATAAGTTGAGAGACCAATGGTAATGAATTTTTAGTTAAGGGACTATTGCTCCAATTTGATTAAAGTTTAGGGACTATTACTACAATTTACTCTTTCTTTGAGTTAGGTTGGTTGCAATGATAGTACACGGGTGGGGTTTTATCTTTTCTCAAATTGTACTTGAAGTTATGAAATCAAATCAATTTATATATTTTGTTTGGGACAAGGAAAAGCCACACTTGCAATTTGAAGACATCGATATTGTTTAGGATAATTGGGAGCTCTGTGATTACTAGCAGGAATGAGTTCGATTTGTGCGGTTTAGGAATATGAAACATTGGGGTACAAGTTTGGCTTGAAGATTAGCATGCTAACAAGTCCCACAAATGCTTTGTCATCAAGTTATAAAACAACAAACAGTCCAAATTCAAAAGAAATAAATTGATATGATTTCAAAATCTCAACCCTCCTCGTAACAGATGTTAAAGATTTCCCAACCCTAGAGTGCGAAAAATATAGAGCTCGTTTGAATGTGTTTTTGAAATAACTGAAAGCGCTTTGGAACCCAAAAATATTTTATCTAAAAGTGTTTTAAGTAATTTTCAAAGCATATCCAAATAAGCCTGTAGTTAGTCTCATCCGGCTTAGAAATGAGTGGGCTGGGCCCTGGGGTAGGCAGGCTTAGACGTGTTTGCAGTTAGCTTTATGCTGGGCCTTTGGGCCCGTACCCGAAAGATAAAATAAAAACCCGCGAATCCAAAACCCTAGCACTCTTTTATTCTACTGAGAGCCAACCCTAAACAGTCGCAGCTCCCACACACACGCAGAAGCGGGCACAGAGAGAGAGGGCGGAGATGAGTCGTGGGGCGGCAGCAGGGACGAAGGGAGGGAAGAAGAAGGGAGCTTCATTCGTGATAGACTGCGCGAAGCCGGTGGAGGATAAGATCATGGACATCGCCTCACTGGAGAAGTTCCTCCAGGAGCGGATCAAGGTCGGCGGCAAGGCCGGTGCTCTCGGCGACTCCGTCACCGTCTCTCGTGAGAAGAACAAGATAACCGTCACCTCCGACTCCAACTTCTCCAAAAGGTACCAACACACACTTTCCACTTTCATTTATTTATAGGTAAATTAACGAAATGTTAATAAAAAATGACAAATAAAGGTGCAAGTAAATATTATCAGGAAATGTGAAAATATGGTTTTTTGTTAGAAGTGAACAATACCATGAGTGTTTCGTTAAAATTATCTTTATTTATTTATTTGCACATACCATGTTGCTTTATACCCATTTGAAGATCTGAATTTTGACTAAAACCCAATGATTCAAACCTCATATTCTTGCATTTTATATGCTTCTTATAGGGTTTTGTTAGAGCAAATGTTTAAGTGTTGATTATTATATAAATTGAAAGTTTTAACCTTCACCATGGCTCAAATATTTGGATTATTGTAAATTCCATGAATTTAAATTCGCAGCTGGGCTCCTTTAATTATGTAGGATTTTGCAGTTTAATTAGTATTAATTACAATTAGAAACTTGATAATGTGGTATTGCTGTTGTTAGGCTGGTTGTCTTTCATTTGTCATGCTTTGTGTATAACTTATAATCGTCATATCACTTTGAATGTGTGTAATGCTTTGATGCCGGGTGCTTTGCGCATAGTTTTCAGTCGTTTATTGTCTCCATAACTCGGAGTTATAGTTGCATTTTTATGAATGTTAGTTGAAGTTCAGCACAAAGTGTGTGAAATTCTTAAATCTTGACGAGTAATGGTTCCATTTAAATTTTTTTTTTTGGATATTTATGTCGATTGTTGAGCAGTAATTGTCTTCTGTCTTCGTTTGTGTGTAACCTTTGTATCGCTCGTATCTCAGGTATCTTAAGTACTTGACGAAGAAGTACTTGAAGAAGCACAACGTGAGGGATTGGCTTCGCGTGATTGCATCCAACAAGGACCGCAATGTTTATGAATTGAGATACTTCAACATTGCCGAGAACGAGGGTGAGGAGGAAGACTAAAAGCTTTGTCTCCTGTTTTGTGGCATTACCGGTTGAGCTTAGTTAATCTGTCTTATCTATCAACTTCTGTTTCAACTTTTTTCGTGATTGATACCTCGTATGAAATTAAGCTTCTTTTGAGACACCGGTTTGGAACTTAGAATCTGGTTATTATGTTATCTATGTGCCTGGTACAGTACGTATTTCTTTGAGGGATTTGATTATGGCGGATTGATTTTATCTGCGGTGTATAATGCACAAGATGCTCGGAAATTTTCACCTTCGTTGAACTTCACTGCCCCTTTCCTCTTCGCACATCCGAAGGCAACTGTGCCATCGATACTTATTAATCTCCGGAAATTTAGTTCCGAGTTGCAGGCCTGCATCGGAGAAGAAGGGATGCGTTAGAGAATACGGGGAGTTAAAGCTAATCAAGAGCTTAGACTTTCGGTTTCTATTCTCTATGGATTTATTAATTCCACAAAATTAGGTTTTTAGCGTCAAATATTTCGATACTTAAAATCCAAAACTGAAACTCTGAACCATCATTATATACTCTAAATAACCCATCATGTCAATAAATAAGATCAAAATCTTTAAAGAATTACCCTACGTACAATTGAGCTTAGCCGAGTTAACATCTGAATTTCACTTAGTACCAGGCATCACGGTGTTGAAGTAACTCATTAGCCTAGTTAGTTGATCAATGCGCTTTATTATATGTATCAAAGTCTGAATTTCACTTAGTATCAGACGCTACGATGCTGAAGTAACTTATATCATACTCACAGAAAAAACTTGAACGACCTTCGACAAAAAGGTACATGTACTCAAAACCGACACAGGTGGGTAAATTAATTTAATTTCAGCTTGGATATAAAAAAAAAAAAAAAAAATTAGAAAAAGAAAGAGAGGAGAGAGTGGAATGCAACCCCTAAATTTGAATTGTTTCCCGCTATGCAGCGCCAGAAATGCGAGCCTGCACACAGACAAAGCTCATATCCTCCACGCACCCAACCCTTCATCTTTCCCATCCAACCCCCGAATCCTTCGTTTGGAACAGCCTTATCCGAGCCCATGTCCAATCCACAGTCCCATCCCATCCTTCCCCACTCTCCGTCTTCCTCCGCATGCGCTTACACGGAGTCGAACCCGACGACCGCACCTTCCCTTTCCTCCTCCAGTCCTGCCATTCCCTCCCTCACATCCGACCCGGAAAACAAATCCACGCCCAAGTTTTTCTCTTCGGGTTCACTCACGACCCGTTTGTCCGCACTTCTCTCATACATATGTACTCGTCCTGTGGGAGTTTGACGCTTGCCCGTCAAGTGTTTGATGAAATTACGCAACCGGACTTACCGTCATGGAATTCGATTATGAATGCCTATTCGAAAGCGGGATTGATTGGTGATGCGAGAGAGGTGTTCGATAAAATGCCTGAGAGAAATGTGATCTCTTGGAGTTGTATGATAAAGGGGTACGTCGTGTGTGGCGCCTATAAGGAGGCACTTGCCTTGTTTCGTGAGATGCAAAAGGTGGATGTGGGTGGCGTGAGGCCTAATGAGTTTACCATGTCGAGCGTGCTATTGGCTTGCGGACGGTTGGGTGCGCTTGAGCATGGAAAATGGGTTCATGCTTATATTGACAAATCGGGGATGCAAATTGATGTTGTCTTAGGAACTGCGTTGGTGGACATGTATGCCAAATGTGGAAGTATTGAGAAAGCAAAATTTGTTTTTGATAATATGGGTCCTTACAAGGATGTGATGGCGTGGAGTTCATTGATTTCGGGACTGGCCATGCATGGACATGCTACGGAATGCCTCGAATTATTTTCTGAAATGATAAAGCTCGGCGTGAGGCCTAATGCTGTGACGTTTGTGGGTGTTCTTTGTGCTTGTGTACATGGAGGTTTGGTGAGTGAAGGGAAGGACTACTTTAGGAGGATGGATGCGGAATTTGGTATTAAGCCTTTGATCCAGCACTATGGTTGTATCGTTGACCTTTATGGAAGAGCTGGTCTCGTTCGAGAGGCACTGAAGGTGGTGCAGTCCATGCCAATGGAGCCTGATGTACTTGTATGGGGGGCTCTGCTGAGTGGCTCTAGGATGCATAGGGACATTGAAACGAGTGAGATTGCATTGAAGAATCTAATTCAGTTGGATCCCACGAATAGTGGTGCATATGTACTTTTGTCAAATGTGTACGCAAAGATGGGTAAATGGAGTGAAGTAAGGCGTGTGAGAGATCTCATGGAGGTAAAAGAGGTCAAGAAAGTCCCCGGTTGTAGTTTGGTTGAGGTAGGAGGTGTTCTTCATGAGTTTTTCGCGTGTGATGATTCGCATCCAGAAACTCAAGAGATATACATGATGCTTGACGAGATTATGAATAGGTTGAGAATGAAAGGCTTTGTGGGAAATACAAGTGAGGTGTTACTTGAACTAGATGAGGAAGGCAAGGAGTTGGCTTTGGCATACCATAGCGAAAAATTGGCAATTGCATTCTGCTTTTTGAAGACAAGTCCAGGCACACCAATTCGAATTGTTAAAAACCTGAGGATATGTCGTGATTGTCATGATGCCATGAAGATGATTTCTGAGGAGTTTGGTCGGGAAATCGTGATCAGAGATTGCAACCGGTTTCACCATTTCAGGGAAGGACTATGCTCTTGTAAAGACTATTGGTAAAGAGACAAAGTGTGCTGCAATGGACATAAAGAGATGAAGAAAGCCGTAAGGGCTGTAAGAGGACATGGTGATACGAGGATAAAGCTGAAGGATCAATTGAAAACCCGACACAGAGTGCTGATGATCTTCTTCTTCCTGCTTGGCTCGGCTCGCAAGCTTAGCCCTCGTCAGTGTGAGTCCTCGCTCAATCCCTATTTAATTATACATGAGGCATGTATTTACTGAAGTCCGGTAATTTCTTTTCAGTGAGAAATTTGAGAATTGCATCCTCGCTCAATCCCTATTTAAAATTCATGCTAATTTTATGTTTTCAACTTAGTTTTTATTAGTTTAAGGTGGTGTTATTCACACGCACATTTTTTTATCATTTGATCATCTTCAATTTATTTGATCAAATGAACGAAAATTATGAGAAGTATGTGTTAGGTAAAAAATATTGCGGAGATAGCAAGTTTGCAACACGTTTAATTTATTTTGACTTCATCATGTGAATTAGAGAAATAATAACAATAGTCAGATTTTTGATTGCTTTGACATACTTGCCTGATTGTTTTACAAAATATTATATATATATATATATATATATATTAAATATTATTTAAATTTTAAGTAAGCTATTGCCTAGGCAAAACTATCTATGAACACCTTCGCCTTCCAAAATATTATCACAAAATATATATTGTCATGGTATCTTTTTCAGCATATTAGGGTGAAGAAAAGTGATTAGAAGATTTGAACAAAATTAAAATCATATAATGATCTAGTCTTGCTGAATGTATATACTATATTGTGATTTGGACATTTGAAATTTCATCCAACGGTCCACCTGTTTTGATCCCTTAAAAACTATAATAATTTTGGACCGTTAGATGAAATTTTAAAGTTCCGGATCACTTGATCCGGTGGCGTTAAATGAAATCCGGTTTGAAACATGAGTACAGATCCTCTTCGGATCTAAAAAAACTGAGACTTTGATCCAACGGTTATAAACAGGAGGCCTATCTAAAAGTTATAATAATTGTAACCGTTAAATCAAATTTCAACGACCTGAATCATTTGATCATTAAACCGAGTTTTTTTTAAATCCGAAGAGGATCTGTACTCTTGAATCATGTCTATACCCGCCAACTATATGCTATCAAGATAAGATAAATGTCTAGTCTGTCTTGGTGGCGTCCCCCGAGATGTCAATCTGTACGGATTACGGATATCCTAACTACTAGTTGTCCTGTCTGTCCGCTCCAACCGGATATGATTCTTATCAAACCTCCTTTCCATATTTTCACCTTCCAATCATTCCAAAGTAATCCCACGTTTGAATTTCATACATACCATTGATTTCGCTTTTCGACTAATTGTTGGGATGACTTGGGTTCATATAATCTCATCTTGTCTACTTATTAGCTATTCTCCTGTTTAGTGGTATACTGAAAGTTCATGATTATTGGTTTTTAACTCATTAAAACATGTGGTTATGGTCATTTTCGTCGACTAATCCAGAACAGTCAAAATGAGTTATGATGGGAGAACTATTGCTACATTCATGATAAAGTTGAGGGACCGTTGATACAAGTTTCTCATTTGTTTTCTATTTGTCCTTTGATTCTGCCTCACTTGTACGACACGTGACTCATTTGAACGGTAGTTCTTACAGAGTTGACGAAATGACCATAGCTACACCATAACCATTTTGATGAGTTAAATGACCAATAGTCATGAATTTTTAATTGAAAGATCATTACCCAATTCAATTAAAATTGAGAGCCCATTGCTACACTTTTCTCTAATAATTTTTGTAGATTTTTTAAAGACCGATTAAAATCGTGATATACAGTTCTTGTCAAAAACGCCAATGTTGGGTTTCCTCTTCTCTTTATTCATGCTCTTTATATTCTTCCCCTTCCCCACCACTCTTCTCCGTCCCTCCATTTTCCTCATTAAACTTTTCCTTATATCTCAAGCACAAGAGTAAAAAATCAATAACTAAAAACGAAATAATTATCGAATGACGCTTTGAGTTTTACAGTTGCCGACCGACATTGGTCGATGAGTACAAAAGCACAGGTAGAGGATATCTGTTATTCCCAAGACAACATATGAAAAATGAGGGAGGCAAATCTTCACATTCTCAACCATCTTATTTGGTAATGAAAACAAAGTTTCAACAAGGAATAACTCTTTCAAACGAACCCTATTACAACATCTAACTGCTACATCTTGGAAACTTACAACGAGATGAAAATACACCATATCTCACCATTTCGTCGTCCAATTTTAAGTTCTTCTTAAGCAAGGGCACCCGTACATGCGGTGGCTGGAGCAGCGTTGAGCTGTTTCTTTGTGGAACTGCAAGTGACAAATCTGCATTGGCCGGTCGTGCAAAAAATTCAGTACAGAATGTGTAAAGAGCCAATCAGGTGACGGTAGATTTGAAGATATGGAAGACAAGATGAAATAATAGTTTTCGTGTGACTTGAGCTTTCATGGTCTGTCTATTTACCTGAAGAAATCCCTCCAAAGTAACTCAAACATCAACCAGTTCATTCCACTGCCACCGTCATCATTGCGGTTTGAGGAAGCAGAAATAGTTCTATCAATCGTAAAATTTCATTTAGTAGTGAGTAGCTTAAATATCGAATATAAAATTTAGAAACTATAACATCATTCAAAAGAGAGGCATTCGCACACCTGCTAGAAGTTTTCTTTAGCTCATCAAACATACTGCGAGGAGAGAGGCATCCCAAGACCAACCATGGAGAGACTTTGCACGAAAAGTTGGCACCATAGATGCTATTATGGTTTCCATCTTTGCCCGCCTTGGGTGGCTGTGCTTGGCACTCAGCAGCATACTTTTTGAGCCTTTCTAGGGCTTCAGTCTCCCCTCCCACCACGGAAGCAATGGCAGCAGGCCTTCCATCCTACAAGACAATGGATGAAAATATTGTCACTTTCTTTAGGGACATGTCAAATAACTCTATAAGAAATAATGAAATCCGAAACTAAAAGTTTCCAATAAATGGCGATATGTTTGCTCTTTGAAACCATTCTGAGCAGACAAGCAATGGAGAAAGATCGAACTGCTAGCTAAAAAAAGTTATAACTGTCCAATTCACAACCGTTCAAGGCTCAAGCTATACAAACTTACAGAAGAAGCAAGAGCCGAAAAAGATGAATAAGTTTTTGACAAATCTGATCGATACTACTCTTTTCATGCCTAAAACCGAAAAATTTCTTTTCTTATTCGTTCCCTTGTACAACGATTGCTAGAAATAACTCTAGCTTAATCTTTCCATACTAAGATCCCACGAAAGGCTTTATAGTTCCATAAAATTGTTCATCACTACCATTGTCCTGCTGCGAAAGATTGCTTATTTCTAATTAACTTGCAACCTCGACATCGTACACTCTCAAAACATAATCATATCTAAGGATTCTAAACTAAAAATCTCAAACTCATACTTCAAAGTTAAAACTATGACAGATTTGTTAGAAAAGGAGGAGCATTATCGAACTATGACAGGTTTGTTCGATACTACTCTTTTCATACTCATTTCTCAATCAATCCCTCGTTCAACCGTTTGCTAGAAACAACTCAGGCTCAATCTTTTCATACCAAACTTGTTCATCGTTTCCACTGTCCCGCTACGAAAGGTTGCTCATTTCTACTCAGTTCACAATCTCTGACATCATAAATTGTCGAACACAACCATCTCTAATCACATTTCACGAAAACTAAATGATCAACTTAAACATAAATTCATACAAAAGATCCGAAACCGAAAATACATACCTGAGACGTAGTAGCAGACGGATTAAGCCCCAAATCCATCAATGTTGGAACATCACCGGGCTCCACGTCGCCGAGAGAAGGCAGGCCCTTCATCTGATCCAAAGCTTCAATCGTCTTCCTCACCTCCAATCCCTTCACCTTCTCTCTGAAATCACCGTATTGCGTCGGCATATCCTCCAGCTTAAACGGCAAATCCTCAACATGGTACAGAGTGCTTCCCCAAAAGTACTTAACCTCCACATTCTCCTCCTTCATTGCCGCCTCAATCTTCTCCTCCTCCTTAACTTCGTCGCGCGAAGCCTCTCTGTGGGCATAAATGGCGTCGGCGCCGATCGCCTTCGCCAGCTCCACCAAGACAGTCTCGGGCTTCCCGATTCTGACTACCAGATCGGACCCTCTCGCCTGGAGATTCTTCCGGAGGTCCGCCACCGATTCGACCAAGAACGTCGCCCGGTACGGGCCGGTCTTATCGAACCCAGAAGAGGATTTTCCGTAGTCCCTCGGATCGAAGCAGTAGACGGGCAAGACCGATACGGACTCGTTGTTGGCCGAGTTGAGGCACTCGTTGTCGTGGACGCGTAAATCGTTGCGGAACCAGACGATGGAAGCTCGACGGATTGCGGCCCCATTGGAGGGGTCGAGGGGGCGGCGCGGACCCAGAGAGAGAGGGCTCTGCAGGGGGTTGGCGGCAATGGTGGACTTGAAGGAGAGCTTGGACGGAGTTACATTGGCGGTGGTGGAGAGAGAGAGGTGGGCAAGGGACGAGGCCTGCGTGGGGACCTTGACCTTGGTGGGCTGGGAAGAAAACAAGGTGGAAACCTTGGGTTGTTGGAAGAAGTGGGTGGGAAGAATTGTAGAGAGAGAAAGTGAGAGGGAGGCGGTGGCGAAGGGAGGAAGCCCGGCGGCGGAAGGCACAATGGCAAGTGGGTTTTGTTCCTCAGGCGATTTGGATTCTGCGCCTTCTGGGATTTGGCGATTGGTGTCCATTTTTTCTAGGGTTTTGATGGAGAGATTGAGAGCTGGAGGTTGAAGGAGGTAGAAGATAAGCTAATCGCTGGTTTGCTTTCTCAGACTCCTCTCAGTCTCTCAGTCACTCTTCTCTCTCTCCCCCTCTCTCCCTCTCGATTTGTCCGATTGTGTGTTTTGTTCGCGGTTGGTGGCATTGTGTGATTTTTAAGGGCGATTTGGTCAAAAATTACATCAAATTCATGGTTCACATTCGCCTTCACCTAACATTTGTAATAAGAATTTTAACAAAAAATTTTCGGTACTGTTTATTTTAACGAAAAACTACATTTTTATACTAAGAAGGCAATCTTGATACTATTCATTTTACTTTTTATTTTATCTTATCGTTAAAACTCAAAAATTTTAAACTATTTTCATTAGTTTTTATTTTTGTAATATTTGTACTAACTTTTCAACTTCAAGCAGCCCTCAATGGTTGGGGAGGGGTTTTTACATAGTGTTGTCCATATGTCAAGTCATTTATAAGTATTCGCCCTTAATGCGTGTTTGTAGAGTCAAAAAATTGATCTACACTAACTTTACATTCAACTATACAAATATATACTCAATTGAAATATTTATAAAACACCATTATTGTAGCTCATTGAATTTGGTCAATGTACTTAATCCATGTTTATAGAGTGAAAAAATGGATTCATTGATCGATCCACACAAGATTTGGGATTCTGGATCAAGAGTCCCAAAGTGTTAGGTGCATCATTCTTTTTTATTTTATTTTTTTTGGGTTCAAAGTGTTAGGTGCATATGTCCCTTTAAGATTAATTTATGAATTGACATTTTAGGTATCCTAATAACTTACTCAAACCCATAAATGATTTTGGACTCAACAATAAGAGATTTCAAAGAAACAATAAACGATGAAAGTTGTTACGGAATTATCAAAAAGATCATAACTTCACGTGTTGGTAAGTTATTAAATTCACAACACAAACTAATTCTCACAAACTTTCAATTCAAAAGACCAAAGATTCAATTCGGCCAAACTTGAAGGACCAATACTCTAAGCGCTGGTTTGGTACTGAGGTGATTCTGAAAAAAGCTGGGAGCTTTTTTGTGTTTGGTAAACATTCAGCTTCAGCTTTTTTTCACAGTTTTGGGTGAAAAAAAACAAAAAACAAGAAGCTGCAAAACCCAACTTTGAAAAACCGACTTTTTTTTCACATCTGTTTTACATAAAAGTTTATCAAACACTATAATACTGTTTTTTTTTCTTCAAAAAGCACTTTTACAAAAAAGTTTACCAAACACTCTGCTTTATTTCACAGCTGCTTATTCTCACAACACAGCAGAAGCAGTTTTTTTTTCAAAGCAGAGCGATACTAAACCAGCCAATTATCCCAAAATTCGTTTAACGGCAGTTAAACGCGGTGTCGTTTTGGGATTTGCTGACTGAAGGTCTGGTGGTTGGCGCGCATCGCGCTCCATGCGCAGACTAAGAGGCTGATCATCGTTCGGTCGATGATCGCTGCCATTCTTTCGTACTTTGTAGGGCGTTGCAGCTGAAGACTAATCTGAATTGTATGGACTGTTTGGCGGGCATTGCACATGCCCCGGCTACTGCTATCTTGCGCCGGCCGGTCCTCTACACCACTTCAAGAAGAAGGGATAGAAATGGCGGGTTGAAGTTGCGAGCCAAAATCGTCGAGGAAAACGACCCATTACTTCAATCTGCCATTGATTCGGCTTCTCTTCGTTTCCGGGAGACCCATCGACCAAGTAAACCCATATCCTGAAGAGTTTCGTATTTGCCATTTTGTTTTTTCATTGGGTCATTTCGTCAAACAGTTGGATGATTCGTGTTGTGGGGTTTCAGTGACGCGCAGAATATTGAAAGATGAAATTTTTATATAAATTTGTGCAATTTATAAGTTTTTGATTACTAATTTCATGTGCAGAGCCTCTGTTTGTTGATCCGTATGCTGGTTGCTTTGTTCCTCCTAATGCTCAGATGGACATGATGCAATGCTCACATCATTATTGCGTTGCTACTAAATTCATGGACGATAAGTTGCTTCGAACAGTAAACCATATCGATGGATTAAAGCAGGTAGTTAATCTTTTTCTTGAAGTAGCAATTCCTACCTGACAATACTTGCCAATCACAATTCGACTTGTGTTTTTGATGAGTTATTTCCGCATATGTGTCGAAATGCATCTTGTAGAAAGGAGGAAGGGCTCCTTGAGTGTCTTTTTTTTGTTTAAGTGGAGATCGGTTAAACTTCATGGACTTGTTCTTTATCACTCCTTCAGGTTGTTTTGCTAACCGATGGAATGGATACCCGCCCATATAGGCTTAGTTGGCCAACTTCAACCATTATATTCAATGTTTCTCCGGAACTGGTGTTCAAAAGAGCAGCTGAGAAGCTTCAAGGTGATTGCAAACTTACAATGTGAACTATTCGCAATTAAGAGTAGTTAAAGATTTGCAGCCTAGTTGAAGTAGGGAATTTTTGTTGTGACATTATCCCAAGTTCTTTAGTTTTTGCACATCTTAAGAATTTACTCTCATATCGTGGGAATTGATTATTTTGTTGGTACAGATTTTGTGCCATTCGAAATCCTCAGAAAGTTCAAACTTTTCGAGATTTGTTTTATTATGCATTTTCAGCTTGTTTTTATTAAGTAGGCAATGCAGAAATTTCTTATCGTGCTATCTTTAATCCCTCAGGTGTTGGGGCTAAATTTCCTAGAAGCTGCTTATCCCTTCATGTTCCTTTGGAAACCTCCGACATACAGAAAAGTCTGCGTGCTAAAGGGTTTAACGGCAATCGACCTAGCATTTGGGCCATGCAGGTATCTATCCGCTAATCATTCGTTAGTTATATTCTCGCGTGTAGCTATAATGGTTAGTGTTTTAGTAAGTAGGAAAATCATGTTGCTGTGTTATTGCAGGGGCTGCCCTTGATGACATTAGCAAGTTTTGAAGATATTTTGCTCACTGTAAGTGGTTTGGCGATGAAGGGATGTTTTTTCTTGGGAGAATTACCTGCTTGGTTGGCAGAAACTGAAATAGGGACCAAGGTCAGTTTGCTTATATAAAGTGCGACTCAATATCGCAATTGCTTCTCTGTCAATAAAGAAAGACATCACCTGTTTCCTTTTCTCGTCGACAGACTAGTGCAAGGACATGGTTGGAGAAACTATTCATGAACAATGGGTTTCGGGTGGACATGATTTGTTATGATGAAGTTGCAAGGAGTTTAGGCAAGGAATTAGCACCGGGAAGGTATAAGAATATACTATTTTCTGCAGAACAACTGCGGTTTTCTGATGATCAGGTAACATGCTACTCAATTCGTCCTCTTTTCATATTCGGACTTTGTAGGTTTTTTCCCTGCATTTCCTTGAAAGTTACTAATTAGAATCCGTACCATTTGTCTGTCAGACGCTGAACTTTTATTGTTGACAGATGAAACTTGGAGGAAGGAATTCCTGAGAACCGAGGAAGAAGGGGACGAGGAAGGTTTCGAAGAGCTCTAATACAACTAGGTATTTAGGCTACGGGCCTTGGATGACAGATTTTGCTTCTTATTTTACGGTCTTGCTTTTAACCACGCCACATTGTAAATAATTTGTACTCAAATTTTGGTGGATCTTTCCCTTGCTTTGTATAATTTTTTTATGTTAATAAACTTGTTTTATTTGTTACACGCGTACAACGAAGTCTTATACGTAAAGTACTCACCATTCTACTATCCATAGAAGACGAAGAAACAAGGTGGTGAAGCTGAAAAACGATAGTGGTGTTTGAGTTGATAACCCTAGTCTAATAAGCGGGATGGTGGACGCTCATTTTGTGGATCTGTTTACGTCGACTGGGCAGCGGGACTGGGGTGAGATTCTTGAGTGTATTTCTCCAAATGTCACGGCTACTATGAATGAGTGTCTCATCGGTCCGGTTTCGGTGGAAGAAGTGAAGGGTGCGGCGTTACATATGGGGGGGTCGAAGGCCCCAGGACCTGATGGGTTCTCTGGTATATTCTATCATACTCACTGGAATATACTTGCCGCTGATGTTAATGAGCTTATTGGGGTTTTGATTCACGGGCAGGTTAGTCCAGGTGGACTCAATGCTACTCATGTGGTGCTGATCCCAAAGGTCCTTAACCCAGAATCGGTCTCCCAGTTTCGACCAATTAGTTTGTGCAATTATTCCTACAAAGTTCTTTCCAAGGTCCTGGCGAACCAGCTTAAACCCTTCCTCCCGAAGTTGATTTCTCCAAACCAAAATGCTTTTGTGTCAGGAAGGCAAATACAAGACAATATTGGTATTGCCCAAGAACTCTTCCATTTTCTCAAGACTAGGAAAGCTAAATGCAAATGGGAGTTGGGGATCAAGTTGGATATGCATAAGGCCTATGATCGGGTGGAGTGGGACTTTTTAATGGCAGTGATGGAGAAAATGGGGTTTGATAGTAAGTGGAGACAATTGATTCTTGGCTGCATTTCCTCAGTAAATTTCGCCATTCTCTTGAATGGACAACCGGGGAAAAAATTTGCTCCTTCCCGTGGATTAAGACAGGGCGACCCGCTCTCCCCTTACCTGTTCCTGTTGGTTAGCGAAGTCTTGTCTCTCAGCATTCAAAGATATTGCGATCATGGCTATCTGCGGGGTATTCAAATGAGCTCTCCGGGTCCTACTATTTCACATATCTTCTTCGCTGATGATACTCTCATCTTCCTGAAGGTGGATGAGGCAACTTGTCAACAATTAACTCAGGTGATTGATGATTATTGTTTTGCCTCGGGCCAGAAAGTTAATAAATCCAAGTCTAGTGTTTTCTTTGGTTCTAATGTTCCGGTGCGGGTTGCTACTCAATTGGCGGCTATGCTGGGTATGGAAAGAGTGGGTGATCCTGGCTCTTACTTGGGGGTTCCTGCTATCTGGGGCCGTTCAAAGAAATCTAGGCTTGCTTATATCAAGGGAAGACTTCTGGAAAAACTTCAGGGGTGGAAGAAAAATTTCCTTTCTCACGCGGGAAGGGAAACGCTTATAAAGGCGGTGGCGCAAGCCATCCTGGCTTACCCAATGAATCTTTTTAAGTTTCCTACCTCCTTTTGCAAGGAGATTGATGCTTTGATATCGAACTTTTGGTGGGGGCAGTTGGATGGGGAGCATCGGATTCATTGGATTGCTAAAGATAAACTGGGATGGGCGAAAGATAAGGGAGGATTGGGTTTAAGGAGCTTTGAATTGTTTAATGATGCTCTTTTGGCAAAACAATGTTGGAGATTACTTGAGGATCCAAATTCTTTATGGGCATCAATGTTGAAGGCTAGGTACTTTCCCAATTGCTCCTTCCTTGAGGCAAAGAAAGGCGGAAGGGCATCGTGGGTGTGGTCAAGTCTCCTCTCAGGTAGAGAATTATTGAATAATGGAGCTCATTGGCAAGTCATGAATGGTAAAGACATCAAAGTTTGGGGTGATCGTTGGATCCCATCTATCCCTGCGGGTAGGCCTTCCCCAATGGGATCGGTGCGGGTCTCCAGGAATCTGAGGGTGGATGCGCTTATTAATTCGGCGAGTGGGGAATGTGATCTTACTTTTTTGGAACCATTTCTTGTTAAGCCGGAGCTTGATGCAATCTTGGAGCTGAGCCTTGGTGACCCTTCTTTACCGGACAGGTTAGTGTGGCCGCATGAGAAGCGTGGGAATTTCTCGGTGAAGTCTGGTTACCATTGGGCTGTCAGTCGTCACCTGCTACCTAATCAACCATCGGTGTCTCTTATTCCTGCTGCCTTTTGGAATCTGGTTTGGAGTATTGAGGCTCCTCCAAAAATTAGGATCTTCTTTTGGAAGACTATTCATGGGGCGCTTGCTACTATGGATAATCTTTTTCGTAGGAGATCGTCTCTATCCCCTGTCTGCCCTATCTGCAAGTAGAATGCCGAGACAATGGAGCACCTATTTTTACTATGTCCGTGGGTGGAGGCCGTTTGGTTTGGTGGAAGTTTCAATTTGCGAGTAAACCAGCTGGAGTTCTCTTCTTGGGTTCAATGGTTGCTTCAGTTGTTTGGCTCGGTCAGGGGATCTAAAGAGGTTAGGTTGAACTTGTTTTCGTATATTGCTTATTCATGTTGGCATATATGGAAAACTAGATGTGATTTCCTGTTCAACAACTATCAAGTTTCACCTCTGAGGGTCATCTCGGCGACCTCCCTCTCGGTCTCTGAATTCCAGGTTGCACATTTGAGCTCGTCCCTGGGGTCAAATTTGGCTCCGCCAGTTTCTGTGGAGCGTGCTAGGTGGAATCCGCCGATTGCGGGGTATGTTAAAATTAATGTGGATGCCAGCTGGGATCGGGTGGGTCGGGTGGGCTTCACGGGGGTGGTGGCTAGAGATGAAGGTGGGAGATTTCTTGCAGCCGTGAGAGGTGAAGGGAGGGCCTCAAGCGCAGCAATGATGGAGGCTTTGGCTATTCTACATGGGTGTAGGCTTGGGAAAAATCAAGGGTGGGAGTTGGTTATTATTGAATCCGACTCCTTGGAAGCAATTTCTTGCCTGAGGGATTTGGCTAAGAATGGTAGTTGGGATGCTTTTCCTATCTTAACAAAATGCAGTGGTTTTGGTAGGGAGTTTCTTGATTGCCGCTAGTCTTGGGTTCCAAGACTGGCCAACTCTGCGGCGGACCGCTTGGCGTCGCGATGATGTAATGAAGCATGTGATCGGGTTTGGGTTGTAAGACCTCCCTCTTCTCTTGTCCATGTTTTAAGTTATGACGGTCTGCCTTGCCCCCCTTAATTGGTTTTTTGGTGTACGAGGTGTGACGCTCTAGCATTAGATGCAGCGTCGAGTTTTACTTCCCCTTGTATCGCTTTTTTCTAGATTTGGGTCTGTTTGCCTCGGAGTAGGCTCTCTTGTTTCTTCTTGGCATCTTTGCCTTCTATTGATTTGATGATCAGTTTCCAAAAAAAAAAAAAAAAAAAAAAGAAATTCAGGGAATATACACAAACTGAACCGGTTACAAACTTGTTTACAACACGATAAATTCATTATATCCTACGAGTTGTTCACACATTTATATACAACGATTCTGAAGTATACAACTGAAAACTGAAAAAACTGCATGCAACCAAAACTCGAGTTTGGACTCTCAATCTTAACTGCAAGCTGCAAAGAGCCAAGGATTCCAAGTCACCAATCAAAATTACCAACCTAATTGCCATTTGCCATTTGGGTCGAGAAGTTGGAACACGCATTGACGTTCATGGGTCTCTCACTCACAAGTCAACGAGCATGGTCGGACCTCAGAAAGCTGCCGCGTGAAAATCTCTCTTGAACTTAAGAGGAAAAGATGAATCTCCAGCGCACACATGACATACTGCAGAAACTAGCAGGAGGCACCTTTGAAGCAGTTGAGTAGAAAAGATGCCACTGTTGGTTCAAAACAGAAAGTGTAGGCCGTGGTCTGACAACATTCAGCACGCCTCTCGCTGTTGCCTGTTAGAAAGAGGAATAACGAATGGTTAGGAAACTGTGGTGCAAAAATTGAAGAATCTGTGATGAGCGTTGCTATATGGGATTGATTACCTCAAAGAAGGAGTTGAAGTTGAGACGCATCAGAAACCGCCTCAGAAATGGGGCTCGCTGGCTCCCAACAAGCCTACTACTGCGCAATATCGTGTATAGGGAGTTTGATTTCTTGTTAAATTCCTGAACAATGCACAAGAAAACAATTTGAATATGAAGTCAACAAGTACTAATCACAAAGCCATGTCCTTAATACACAATGAAGTCTAGTGAAAGCGTAACTTGTAACCCAAGTATCAAATTATGCAGGGATTAGTCAATTCCCATGATAGTTGCAGCAATATGTGGAAATTATTCTTCACAATATTTCAAGAGAATATTTCCGCAAACCTCGATAATGTGTTCCAATTCAGATGTATTTGCACTGCTTTCTTGGTTCTCGATGTTCCAGCAGAACTGAAGGCAAAGTTTCATTATGCTGTCCAGGATCCTCGATAAAGAGCCAATGTCTAAGAAAGATTGTGAAATTAAAGCTGATAAATACCTGTAGGCACCGATTCTGTTCTATACTGCTTGGTTTTCTCCATCAGTTACATGTATGATAAGAATAATAAGAGTGAAGAAAGTACAGAGCGCTTTTCTTCTGCATAGTTTATGCACACCGAAACTCTGACAATTATGAGTATCCGGAAGTGAAAGTTAAATGAAGTAAACCATAACCTGTATATAAAATTGAAGATTTCTAATCAAGAAAGCCATATGCTCTCTAATACGCCACATTGGTCTAGATCTCTGCCTTCGCTGCTGAAATACTGAACACTTTTCATGATCATTCCGATGCTTGGCAAAATCTGTGTGATCTTGTTGCATCACAGAGGCCCACGATTTCTCCAGTTCCATTTGTGTACGCTTGAGCCGCAGTAGATACTGGAAGAACCTGCAGTACATTTTCTGTTAGCATGCATGCGCATATAAGAAGTTCAATAGTTCAGATAATAATCAAATATTTCAGCGAATAGAAAACCATTACAAAATTTTAAGGACTGTTTCCCAGCTTTATTGAAACTAAAGGAAATATGGAAGAAATAATGGCATCCACTAGTAGCAGTAGCAGTAGAGTCTTACTTAGAGAGCACCTCTGGAGTAAAGAACAACTGTAAGGGCCAATCAACAGAGTATTCAAGAGCAATTCCATCCCAACCGTCAAGAGATATTTCTGAGGAAGCACTTGGGCCTGATTTCCCATCTGCCTTTTGTAAATCTCCTTGGGAGGATTTTACTGTCATTCCAAATGAAGGCATCCTAGCAGATACAGACAGATAACTGAATAAACACTTTATGAAACCTCATAGTGAAATGACTGGTAAGAAAATGGCTATATGGTCGAAATTAATGTAATTTAGACACTAGGAACAATCAAATATGGACTTTAACCTTAAAGATACTCTTGATAAATACTTGTCTTCCTCACCTATAGTCTTAATTGCAGCCTGCATTGGAAGTATAGCCAAATAAGTTGATTCAAACCACTAGAATTCACTTGAAAAATGAGCCATGTTGACGCAATTAATCCCTCACAATTTCAAAATAATCTTACCAGCTGAAATGGGACCATAAGGTCAGCCTCTGCAGTTGATTGGCGAGGAGGTAGGCGCATCAATTGGTGACTCTCTTCAAGAAAGCACTGGCATAATGAATCATGTCTAATTAGGAAACACTCTAGGTGTTCACAAGAATTAAGAGATAGCATTTTCCAGTTTCATTTATACGTTCAGGGAAGGAATACACCATCACCCCCGCCAAAACAAAATTTGGACTGTCTGTACTTAAAACATAGAAGTCAGCAGTCTTTAGATATATTCCATCTTTACCTGAAAGAAATCTCCTTTTGCTAAAAGAAAATAGTCTTTCAGTGCCTTCAGATGGCCATTTAAGTCAGCGTGTACAACCACAAGCTGCAGAAATTGAAGGAACACATTAAATTTTTTGTTATAGAACATGGTGGGACCAAATTGTTCACATTCAGCACCTGCCAAAGATGACTGGCAGCAATAGCCCTAATTGAATCGACAGCACATTCAAAAGATCTTTTGTGAAACTCAGATGACTCCTGCACATAATGAACAAATAAATTTACCCATAATTGAAGTTTGTAGTAAGAGATATCGCTTACATAAGGACACAAATATAAAGGTTGTCAAGATAAATCTTATACACCATCTTTCACAATAGCGGTGGCATGATAGAGTTAGCAAGAATACAAAGTGATAATAGTGTTAAAAGAAAACCTTTAGTTCCAAAAGCATAGTTTCAATCTTATCAGCTTCATACTGTGGAAGCAATTCTTCTCCAATCAATTCTTTATCCGCAAAAGGGTCTTTGAGGAAAGGAGATTTTCCTGAAAATACTTGAACTTTCTGAGAGCCTCTAGGCACCTGCTGAGGATATACAATGTCCTGGAGCTGAAAGGCATGACTCGGATTGCGAAGAACCCTGATAGCCTTTCCAGAAAATAAAATTGATTCTGCAACACGCATATGGATATACTCGGGCAGCATATCCTACAAAAAGAAAAGGTAAGACAATGCAACGTGTAAGTATCAAAGTTCCAAAGTTCCAAACTTCGTTTCTTTTTGAGGCAGTATTAACAAAAATTGAAGTCCTTGTTAAAGGGGGAATAGGAATAAAACATCAGTTCTTCCATGCATACATATTGTATATATGCAGTAAACCAGGTCAGCCATACCAAATAAATATGAAATCCCAAGTGCCAATCTGTTAAAGATGTATCACCCGTTGACATCCGTGCCAACTTTTCAGAAATGTCCGGATGAGATGAGCCCTGCCCTACATCCTTATCTTCCTGCCTGAAACGTGATACAACCAATGAACTGTTTCCAAGTTGCGTGTTACTAAAAAATGTAACAAAATAGGAAAGACAAGGTGTGGAAGTCCCACAAAAAGGGACAAAGCTAAGTTCTTAGTAAAGGAATATCTCCAGTCTCCACCTCCTAATGAAAAACTCTCCATGCTGGTCTTGAAGAATGCCATAAACCACCCACGCCGCAAGCTGGTTATACATGACCTGATGTGCATGCCAAAGAAGCCTATGCTACCAACACACAGAAATAAACGCATCCGAAACTATTCAGCTAACAATCCATTCCGCCACTAAAACATAACAAACAGTTACTGACAGTTATTCTCGCGTATACCTTTGAATGCAACTCAGGAACTCCACAATGGCATCTTTTGTGTAAAAGGTTAAGAAGCTGACCATCACGAATGTCATCGCGCTCAATCTCCAGAACGAGCTCATACAGCGGCGGCAAAAGCAGAAAAAACTAGCAAAAACCCAATTCATCAATTAACAATGCAGCACCATACGAATTCAAAAATTCAACCTTGTTGAGGCCTTGAGTTACGGTGGCCCAAATCGGGACGGAGTCCGCCAACAGTTTCTGCTCAATGTGGAGCACCGAGGACCGATATACAGACAGTATCTCCACAATGTCATTGGCAATGGCCCTTTGATAAACGCTCGGCTTTTCGTTTTCGGAGGCCGCAGGACTCGCGTTGGCAGACCTAATCCAGCTTAAATTCCGACACCGGAAGGAGAAGCGGTCAAGCTCCCTGTAGTAAAACCCTAATGTGATGATCTTCTCTATGAGAGCCCTGTAGAAAGAGAAGCAGAAAATGATGGGTGTGGAATTGGAATATGGGAAAATTGGAGGGGTTTAGGTGAAATATATTCGGGGGTGTATCATGTACGTACCTTTCGCTGGGTTGGATGAAAGAGATGTCGCAAGCAAGCTTGAAAGTCGGCGAGGAGGAAATCGGAGCGTCGATTCCTAGCGGCTTGGAGTGCTCTCTGCCGTCGATTATCAGATCGCCGGTGTAGCCCAGCAGCGCGAGGAGCAACTCGTGCAGCATTGTTGCTTCTTCTTCCTCTGAATTCGAATTGAGAGATTGGTTGGACTCGAACGCTGGGCGGCGGGAAGATGGAGACGCATAAAACGGCGCCGTTCGGCGCGGTAGTTTGGCGGGCTTTTGGACTTTCAAGCCTTTTAAGCGGGTTTTTTTTTTTATTCGGAATTTAACTATACTTCTTTATATTTACACAAGTAATATTTTCCACGATTTAAACTTGGCGACGGAAACACACTTCTCTAACCAACCGTTTACTTGAAATTCGAATTCAAGAAAAATGAATTAATAAAAGGCATACACGAGAAGTTAAAAATATGTTAAGAGTTAAACAATTGTTATATGACAAAAGATAAGTGAAGTGCGAAATAGGGCACCCCCCCCTCCAACAGGATTAGCAAGCTACGATGACAAATACTTGAAGTGCTTCCTACTGAAGCTTTTGAAACTCAAAAATAATTTCTCTAAGGGTGAAGTGTCGATTTAGTCCCTGAACTATCACCTCAGTGAAAACTAGATCCCTGAATTATTTTTTGGGTAAAATAAGTCCCTAAATTCATTAGAAATTGCTAATTTCATTCCTACTATTATATTCAAAGCTATTTTATCTAATTTTTCGTCAACTTAAGTCACTTGACACACTTTAGAGTATAATACCATCATTTTCTTGTCTAGAAGCCCTTAACATTTCATATAGGTTGCAAATTTATGTCTAATTTACCCTCAAAAGTTAACTTACACTATTTCTTTATGAAAAACTACCAATTTATCCTCCAAAGTTAACTCCATACACTTTCTTTATGAAAAACTACCAATCTACCCTCCAATGTGTATCACATGCAAGTAACGTGACTTAAATTGACGAAAAATTGAATATAGTAGCTTCAAATATAACATTAGGGATGTAATTGGCAGATTTTTATAATTAAGAGACTAATTTTTCTGAAAAAATAGTTTAGGGACCTAATTTTCACTAAGGTGATAATTTAGGAACTAAATTGGCAGTTTACCCTTTCTCTAAAAGCGGTTTCAGTTAATTTAAAAACACTTCCAAATGCGCTAAAACGTGTTTTAACTTAAACAAGAACAAGTCAGTTAAAATAAGAAGGAAAAAGACAATGGTAAAAAGAAATCCTCTTCAGAAAATTTAGTTCCAAGAACTTGTGAAAAATGAAAACACAAATACAACAACACAGCATGTATACTACATGCAACATAGGAGAACAGAAAATTGAATTTCAACCAGCACGTATAGATTAAGTATCCCCGCTCGATCTGTCTTCTCTTCCCACTCTTTCATCTTCCAAAACGTAGAAAATTGATGACGCTTACGCAATGGAAAGAATGGAACTGGAAAAAATTACCCGAAAATAGTTTTGCATTAATCAACTCTTGAGCTTAGTCTTCACCTTTGTCACAATTTTGTTGCTACCGCTTTTACTTTTGTTACTCTTATTCCTCTTTTTCTGTTTCTTTCCACTCTGTTTGTGATCCTCTACTTTTCCTTGAGGATTCACCTCCTCAAACTCGACCGGTCTTATAATTACACCGGGTCTCTTCATCACCTGCACACAATTGCATTTAAGGTGAGGAATGAGAAGCTCCATAGCATCCAACATCCAGCTTAGGGACACAAAAGATGGATCAAATGTTGTATTGCAGAATTCATCAATGGATGCAAACTCAAGCATATCTGTATGGTATAGTAATAGATGTAAAGGAGTAATAATTCACTACAATAATAGTAAATCTCCAGTAGAATTGTAACAAGGCACTTACTTCAGGCCGATTAAGAGCTCCAACGGCACTTGCAGGGTTGAATTCAGGACCCAGGGGCATGCGAATGCTCTGTTCAAAAACTTCTTTGGATGTGAAAGGGTAAGGTAATGTTTTTGTAAAAAGTTTCTCCGCCTGTCAAATTCAAATACAAAGGACCAGTTAAGCACCAAATACAAGCAGAATCCCAGACACTTGACCATTAACCACTGCTCTGTCTACTAATTCCTATCATTCAATGTTTCCATGTGAATTCAAACATTAATTTGTATGGGATATCACCAATTTAATGAAAAGTGAATGCTACTAGGAAAAACGCCTAACCTTTTTATCCAACTTTTCCGAGATAATAACACGTTTAAGATGTGCATCCTTCCTCTTTTTAAGGGTTTCTTCTCTCTTCTTCTTGGCATCTTCGTGTTCTTTTTGCATCCAAGAAGGTAAGCCTTTCTTTTTCTGTACATGAGTCCACTGACCCCAGCCAGGGAGTAAAGTAGGCTTTTCGGGTTCAGGGTTTTCCTCATTCAGAACTTCCTGTTTCTCTTTCTCAAATTCTTCCTCTACATCATCCGCTGCAAAGGCTTGACGAATTAGCTCAGCTTGAGAAGGAAGGCGGTATTCATCTTTTGGATCTGAAGTAAGAAATCCATCTACCATCTGCCCCTCACTATCTGCATCACTATCCTCATCCAAATCCTCCACATGTTCCTGTAATGGAAACATGTTTAAAGAGTTAAGCAGGGCAATCAACCATAAATGTAGAAAATCCAAATTTTCTATGTAAAGAAATCGTACTTGCAAATTTTGATTCTGCTCAACTGATTCCAGGGGACGAGTAGACTTTTTACCATTTGCATCCATGCTATTGCCACTTTTTATCTGCACACATCACACAAATACTGGTAATTACCAAAAAGAGAGGGGGACAGGGGCATATTCATCAATGAAAGACAAAAACTAACCTTTTTCCACGAGCCTGAAGCAAAAATAGAAACCTCATGTGTTGTCTTTGGACCTGGGGCTTGAACAATATCACCGAAGTTCTGTAACACCACGAAATAGAAAATTTCATGCTCATGGATCAAACGAGAGGTCTTCAAGAAGTACAGGAAAAATTAAGAAACCTCTTTACCTTGAAAAGAGAATCGTTGTGATTTTGAGAATCTTCATGAAGTAGCGCAGCACTAATGTTGACATCCTTGTATAAATCACTACTATTGTCTTTCTCGACATCAACATTTTCTTCGGGCTCCAAGTCATCTTCACTATCACTATTAGCATAATAATTATCTGATCTCATTTTATTGTCTGCTTTGGTCTTATTACTTGATTCTGGAGCCTTATTTTTAGATCCATTGAAGACCATTCTACCACTTGGAGGGCCCACTTTCAGATTATCTGCCCCACTTGAATCCTCCAACGGGTTTGACCATGATTCATACTCTTGAAGAGCAAGTTTAGCTTCTTCAGCAGCTGCCTCATTCTTTTTTTTCAATCCACGCACCTATGCCAAAACAAACCAGGAAGAAAATTTAACTTACACATATAGAAGCAACTGACTAACAGCCCCTTTGTTCTGTGATAGTTGTACATTGCTACTAGATCTTTTAATATTTCGAAACTAGCAAGAAAAACCAAAGCTTTACCATGAAAGGTAATGAAAGCACTCCTGAGTTAGGCACTTCATCATCATCTATTAGCACATTACGTGTCTTCTCCTTTGCTTTATCTAACAGCTTCGCTGCCCTAGCATGGTCTGAACCAGGTGAATATACATCTATATCATCCTCGTCACTACTGTCATCACTGCTGCTGCTACTACCGTCTTTCATAGAATTCATTTTTCTTGTCAGCTGAGCATGCAGGTGCTGCTGTTCAGCTATAGCAGCCCGAGTACCTTCATCTTGGACATCTACACCACGCTCTTTGATGCGCTTTGTCCACTTGGAGCTACCTTTGTGCCTCAGAGTCATTCTTTCCTGGATCAAGTTGACAAGGGCCAAAAAGTTAACCATGTCTTGTTGCTTCTATAATCAAGAATGTTTCTCGAGGAAGTAATTCATTAAACAATACAAATAATCTACAACCTATACAAGGGGAAAAAGCAATCACCTTTGCTCGTTCATACTCTTGCTTCATTGCAAGTTCTTTAGCAGCGTCTGGATCCATTTGACTTTGTGCAGATGTTGCTTTCAATCTATCTTTCTTCAACAAACGATGATAAGTTTTGGATTTGATCTTTTTTATGTGTTTTGACTTCATTTCATGACGGAAGAGAAGGCTGCGCATTTTGGCCATTCGATTATGGCGGTCTCGTTCATCTTCAGCGGATACCTGGGAAGCAAACAAGAACAAGAAAAGGATAAAGTAGTTTATTTTCACTATAGACAGAAAAGACCAAAAAGAATAAATAGTCACAGAAACATGAGAGATTATTGACAACCAAACAGAGGATACAAAAGGCTGAAAAAGTAAATTAACAACGATGGTTGTAATAATCAAGGATGAACAAAGTGCAACTTCGTTACCGATCAAGTTAACATGAAGGTTTTATCAACTATCACATTCTCATTTCAATCATCTCATAGAACTTTTAGTGTCACGTCGACAGTTGCCCGATGAATTAGCAACTGTGAAAGCAATAGGTGACACTATGTTTCCGAAAATTATCTTATAAGACAATAAATTCAATAAGTGTACTAGCCTGTGAGATACATACCTTATTTAATTCAAGAAGCCTTGAACCATCTTTTAGGTGAGCATCTTTAACCTGGTCATCATAAACTAATGAAGCAATCTTCTTCTCAAATTCAGTTCTAGGTTTGAAATCAGATGTCGTTGAAGCTCGTAAATCCATATCATCATCAAAATATATGGTAGGCGCCTCCCTGTTCCTCTTAATGATTGGTTCCCACTTTCGCAGTTCTTCCGTTGATTTTTCATATGCTGCCATCCTCTCCAATTTCTCTTGATCTGCTTTTGGAAGTGGAGCTGGAGTAGGAACTGATTTCTTTTCAAGATGATGTATTCTCTTTCTCAGTTTGCTATAACCAGATTTTCCATGGAGAGGGTTCAGAAGGTCTTCAATGCTAACAGGCCCTTCACCATCCAAAGTATCACGAGTAGGGTTATACTCAGACTCGGGATATGCCTCTGATACAACAACATTGGTATTTCTCTTCTTCTTCCCTGACAAAGACATTATATTCACAGGCAATCAAGTCACTAACGAATATCCTCAAGTCATGGACAGTTAACTCTGAAAGCATAATCAGTGATTTTAAACAAATCCCATCTTCGAAATTGCATCAATTTAGTTCTAAAGATAAACACAAAGTAAATTTGGCTCTAAAGTATAAGCATTGTCTTACCTTCAAAAACCGGGATTCGTGTGATTCCTTGCCTTCCATCATCATCATCATGATCATCCTCATCTTCACCACCACCCTCTCCAGCCTCCCCCATGTCATTGTCATCATCCTCAGATGACACATTTTCATCCTACAATCAATACATATAGTATGAATGACAGAAATTCAAGAAAACCGAGCTCAAATTCATGCTATTATACAACATAACGACAAGCTCTGCAAAGTAAGATATATCCTCGTCGTCGAAGAACACGTTTCGTCCTACGATAAATACGGTTAGTGTTGATAACATAAATTCAAGAATAAATAGCACAAATTCATGCTACCATGCAAATTAAGAACAATCACTACAAAGAAAATATTACAAAAACATACACGAAAAGAGACATTGTAATCCGATAGTAGCGAACCTCAAATTCATCAGGAAGCTGATACTCGAGGTTCTCGACCGGGTCGAACCGGCGGTTCCTCCTTTTCTCCTCCTCCGGCAGCTCCTCTTCGTACTCGTAAAAGTCCCGGCCATAAACCTCCGCCTCATCGGAATCAATATCTTCATCTTCGATAGGGTTTAAGCGTTCGACCTCCTTTCGGAGAACGTTGGGCAAACGTGGGCCTTTTCTCTCTCTTGCGTCGGCGCCTTTCTTCTGCTTCTTGCCGCCGGGCTTGCCTCTCTTTCCCTTTGCCTTGTCTCCGCCGCCGCCGTCTATGGATTTTCGCTTCGTCTGCGCCATGTCGTATGTGTGAAGAAGGGAAGGCGCGGTTTCGGGCGGCGAATTTGCAGCTTATTTGCGCAGCGACGGTGAGCAGTGAGGACTGGGCAAACCTATTACTCTGCCTCCAATAAAATTACAAATAAAATTAAAAATGAAGAAAATGAAAAATTGACCCAACCTAGGCTCCTTTTTTAGGTTCACATCTGGGCCCATGCTCGGCCCATGTATGTTTCTTTTTCCAATAAGAACCCAATAGGTTCACATGCGTGTGTTGAAGTGTAGCAAGTGACGTAAACATAAACAATTGTATTAACATACATATTTAGTGAAACGTTGAATTTTTTTTTAAAGAGTTTTAACGAAACACTTTTGGTACTGTTCACTTTTAACGAAATATCATATTTTTACCTTTTTCTGGTATTATTCACTACTCCTTTATTTATCATTTTTCATTAAAACTAAAGTTTTTTTGAACTTTTCGTTAGTTTTCCTTTATTTTTAATCATATTAAATAATCCATGTGATCTTGATTAGGGGTGCAACTTGGGTTAGGCCAACCCAAACCCGCCCATGTTCAACCCGAACAAGCGAATTTTTTTTTATAGTTATAACCCGTCCGAGCCCAACCCAATTTCAACCCATTCATTGATTGGGTTGGGTTGGGTTGATCATTTGTCCAATCCAACCCAACCCGACCCCGACCCGATTAACCAAACCCGATTGGGTTGAGCTATGCAACATGTTGCTCAATGACCTTTGCACCTTCGTGGAGGATTCACTAGTGACTTTTGATGGATTATGATAGAAAAGTGCATAGAGTTGCAAAAAGCAATTGTTTTTCTGGCAACCACACTTTGATTTTTCTGCAGGAGCTTCGAAGGATAAGACTTGAGTTGGGTACTAGCTTTGGACAATGAAGTGTTCCTCTCTTTTTCTTTTGGTACTAGCTTTGGTATTTCTTGTATTTTAATTCAAACTTTGCATGTACCCCGATTAAAACTTGAAAAAGTTGAGCAACCCGAACCCGCCCAAGTTCAACCCGAACCTGAAATGTAAAAGTTGGATTAAGGTTGGGTTGACCTTCTAACGCACCCAACCCGCCCGAGTTACACTCCTAATCTTGATTAATCATCGTACATGTGTTCATCTATAATAGTGTTTTGGCAATCCAAAGTCATCATCACGTGTAGGGTAACAAAAGCGGTATATGTTTTGGACCATCTATATGTATTAGGACTTCATGGGCCTTGATCGATAGCTATTTTAAACTGTCACGAGAATCGAAGCCTGGCCCATGACCCGAAAAGACTCGATGCCATCTTTATAAAATCCAAAAACCCTAGCACGCTATACCTTCCTACTGCCGCGGGAGAGCGAGAAAGAAGAAGATCCGGCGATTTCATCAGGTTCTCCCTTTCATTTCTCTTTCCCTATCTATCATCCTGTAGAAATCTCCAAACGAAGATCCAAGTGTAAATCTGCAAATGCTTAGATCTCTAGGGTTTATCGTTCCTGCAATCCTGTGTATTTTCCTTGATTTTGGTTTTGTATCGATTGCGTTGTAGGTGAGCCATGGTGAAGCACAACAACGTTATCCCGAGCTCTCACTTCAGGAAGCATTGGCAGAACTATGTCAAGACCTGGTTTAACCAGCCTGCCAGGAAGACCCGCAGAAGAACTGGTGAGTGACACTATATTTCTTTCGAGTAGAGTTTGCTGAGATTTGTGAGGCGTAATTTGTAATATGACTCCCGAATGTTTGGAAATGTCCACAGCTCGGCAGAAGAAGGCTGTGAAAATCTTCCCTCGGCCGACCACCGGCCCACTCCGTCCCATTGTTCATGGACAGACGTTGAAGTACAACATGAAAGTGAGGGCTGGCAGGGGATTCACTCTGGAAGAGTTGAAGGTCAGTTTGGTCGATTTACGACAATGCTATAACTTTTCGGAATTAGTGTTGTTTCTTATGGGTTGCTGATATGTTGCTTATGGTGTTATGTTTTATTGGAAACTGCTTCGTTTTGTTTTCGTGTATCTTCCCATTGTCGATTAAGAAAAATCGGAAGTCTGAACATATATGGATTGTACTACATTAGGGAAGATGATTTACGCACACCCTTTTTATCGTTCTATGCACCCCTGCTCATTTCTGTCCGTTGATTTTCTTTGGTTTATTCAATCCAATAGCTAGAAATTGATAGGCGTGTGTAGGAGGAGGAGGAAGTGTGTGGAGATCACTTTTCTTACATTAGTTTTTTGAAGTTAAATACTTCTTAGAATAAATACCGAGTGTTTTCACTTTTTAAACATTTCCGGTTTCGTTGGTTTATTCAAGAATGCATGCTATAAGTATGGTCTGAAAATTGGTGTCCGTAATTCAACTTTGGCTTGTTTGATTTTGCTAAAGATTTCAAGACACTTTTTTACGATGATTTTAACAAGCTGTTTACCTTGATTGCTTACCAGTCTGCTGGCATTCCAAAGAAGCTCGCACCAACCATTGGAATTGCAGTTGACCATCGCAGGAAGAATCGTTCCCTTGAGGGACTTCAAGCTAATGTGCAGCGTCTGAAGACATACAAGGCCAAATTAGTGGTCTTCCCAAGACGCGCTAAGCAGTTCAAGGTGATGTTAAGTGTTTGATGAAGATTACTCTCAAGAAAGTTGATTTTTCTGTGTGTGGTATCTTATCTACATGTATAAATTTTTTGTTACAGGCGGGCGATTCTCCTGCAGAGGAGCTTGCCAATGCCACCCAGCTCCATGGCCCCTACCTTCCAATTGCACGTGAGAAGCCTACGGTTGAGCTTGTGAAGGTTACTGATGAGTTGAAGTCATTCAAGGCATATGACAAACTCCGTGTGGAGAGGATGAACAAACGCCATGTTGGTGCCAGGCTTAAGAAGGCAGCTGAGGCCGAAAAGGAAGAAAAGAAATAGAGAACTTTTACCTTTTTAACGAATCATTGGAATCGTCTTCTGTTCTCGGAGGAATTTTGTTTTAGGTTATCTGTTTACCGAACCTTCTTTCTTGGATACATTAATGTTAAGAGTTCGTAATGTCACTTAAGTTCGTGGAATTTAAAGAGTTGATGCTTTATATCTATGTTACACGATTCTTATTGGTCATATTTGGCCTTGTGATTGCACTTGTTTTGGATTTTTATATCTTGAATGTATTATCTTAAATACATCGTTTAATGCATTTAAAGTGATTTTTGGATGGAGAATGACTTATACTGAACAAGTTGTCATTTTGGCATTCGGTTTGAATAATGTAATGTCATGCCCGACATTATATTATTGAATTGGGATGTCTTGATATTATATTATCTAATCGGGATGTCTAATTTGTCCTTCGATGAATCTCTATATGTAAGAGGCTAAAACGCTAAAATGGTCTCTGATATTGAAATAACTCATCAATTTGGTTCTTGAGTTTTAAAATCTATAGAACTGGGTTTTTGAGTTTGTCCACCATCAATCATTTTTATCTTTTCGTGAAAAATTTCTATTAAATAAGGATAAATGACAAAATATCCTCAATTTTTGTTAAATCATTTTAGCCAATTGTTTATTAAATTGAGGGTATTTTTGTTATTTTTGTCCTTATTTAACATAGATTTTTCGCAGAATGACCAAAATGATTGATGGTAGACAAACTCATAGACCATTTCTATCGATTCAATCTCAGGGGCAAAAGTGAGGAATTATGTCAATTTTAGAGATTATTTTGGAGAAAAAAAACCTATAATAATCGGTTGATAAACAAGTGTGTTGATGGTTGATAGGTTTTGTGTTCTAAATATGGTTTGGTATAAACACTTAGGTACATAAATTTCTTATAATATAGTTCGGCACAAATATTTTGGTACAAACATTTTGGTACACTTACTTAATATAATATATTTTGGTACAGTCATTTAGATACACTTACTCATTATGATATACTTCGGTATAGTCATTTACACTTATGTATTTACATATTTTTCTTATGTGTCACTAATTTTTTTTTTTATTGTCTTCTCATTAAGGTTTATTTATAATTGGAAGAACTAAAATGTGCATATTAATAAATTCAAAATTTTAACATGGAGGCATTAAATAAAAAAAAAGAATATTTTTGTTTTTTAAATTTCAATCTTTTTCAAAGACTAATTTTTTTTTTCAAAAAAAAAAAAACTAGATTTTAATATTTAAATAAAATGAAGTTTAGATTAATGCCTAATACAAGATTCAAAATTGAATTTAATCCCTTTTATTTAAATGCCAACATTTATATTCCATGTCATTTTTATTTTATTTGGTAATTTCATGATTTTTTTTAAGTTTACATTAATTCATTATAATATATCTCGTATAGATATTTAGGTACACGAATTTATTAAAAATAAGCAAACAAACTAACTCATTATAAATCTATTTTGGTACAACATTTAGTTATACTCACAAGCAACAACTAAGATAACCAATTTTCTAGGTTCGTCGAATCACAAATCGCGTACTATAAACGAAAATCAACTTACAGAACAACGAAGACTAAAATCAGGGACTCAAAAGCTTAAGATTGAATCACAGTCCACACTGATAATGATTATAAACCAAAGATCATAGAAAAGAACTGAGGATTCGATCTAGAGAAAAGAAGATTGAGAGAAAGAATGGAGAAATCTATCATTCTATTTCTTCCAGCTATTTTTTTTTCTTTTTAAAAGAGGGAGACAATTGGTGATAAACCACAATTATCTACCATTTCCGAGGGCCGATAAGATTCACTGAGGTATTTCAGTCTCCCTTTGACCACAAATCTAACTTCTACGGTCTGGCTTCTACAGCTATTGACTTGTAGGTGTATCAGACACATCAATCTAGCAATTGTTTCCAGAGCATATTTCCTTCTTGTTGTGACTGCTGCTTAATCTCCTCAGCCAATCTCACCCTCCAAATCCTTCCTTCAAGGATACAAGTTTAGAAATTTCTGCATTAGGGTGGACAACTATGGGCGACTAGGATATTTTGTGAGCACGATGCACCAGTTTCAGGAATAGACCATTGACGCGTTCTTTGCTTTTGTCACTCGCTTGTTCAGTTTTGAGAGCCTGAGTCATTTCCAAGCAAAATTGTTGAAGATATGGGACTTGTGATCACTGAATTTGCGGCGTTTCTGAGAAATAATGACAAGACAATCATAAAGACTCTCCACTATTGTACACTGCCGTTTGCACACTTTTGTGTCAATCACAATTTTTCTATCTTCATAGTTTCGTATGCATGAAAGATTACAATCGTTTTTCGTTTCCAATCTGGCCTCAACCACTTTAGTGAAAACAAAGCCCATAGTTTTCGGTTGTGTTTAATGTGAATTGTCTAGCCATCGACAATTAGTTTTGCGATCTCTTCATGATCTCAACACATGTTTGATCTTTTGGGTTTAACAAATCTGGAAGCTAATCAGTAGTAGCCACGTAATCACATCAAGTTCCTTTCGGACGACTTTTTCTCGAACATAATGATAATCGCATGTGTGCTTGATAGACTGTATTTGAGCAACTGCTAGGGTCACAACATAGACGTGGAGGAGCAACAGATAAGTCAAGGTCTCGAAAAAGTTGTCTAAACCATGACAAAGTGGCTGCAGTGTATGACAATTGATGATATTCTGCCTCTGTGATGGAGCGAGAGACACCCCGTTGTTTCTTGGAACTCCAAGAGATAAGAAAGATTATCCCCTAATAGATACAATAGCCACCTGTGTATCGTATGATCCCCAAGAGTCACCATCGACAAATGCCGTGAGTACTAAAGAACTGGGAAAAACATGTAGGCTCAACAATATTATTAGATAAAACAGTATGAAAGCTGTATTTAGGATTGGGTTTCCTAATGCTATCCATTACTCGAGTGACCATTTGGTGGTGACTGAGAACAGGGGAAGTAGTTCGTAAACTTGCATTCACAGGTGAGGATTCTAGGATAGGTGCTACGGTAAGTGGTGGGGTAGGGTTGGTTGTGGAGATTTGTGATTGAGTTGGTAAAGGGGTGAGGATAGGGGTAAGTGTATAAGGGAGTTGCATGGAAAGGGTAAGTTTATGGGAAGATGAGACGGTGGAGATGGGGTTTGTTGAGATGGGAGAGTTGGTGTGGGTTGAGTAGTGTAAATAGGATTAGGATTGGGGTGAGGCGGTGGACTCGATGGATGATAAGTTGGGGAGAGATTCACTAGGTTTTCTACTAGATATTCAATCCCATCCGATGACGTAAAATGAAATCCATCTCAAACAAGCGAAGTTTCATTTTATGGTCTAAGACATAAGCTGGATGGTAACACCCAATAATAATATTGATTCTTTAGTTTTCTCCAATATCGCATACACATAAATTAAAATGTAAGGTTATTGTGAAGTAAAGTTCTAGGTAAAAAGATTCTAAATTGCAGGTTGTATTAGGTTGACCATATTCACTTAATTTGTATTATCTAAAGAAAGAGGAAAGCACCAACAAAGCCCTCAATCCAACGCTTGTTTCTTATTCCCCAATATCTCATACATTTATATTAATCCTTGTACATAGCACATAACTTGTATTGTATGAATGATGCATACATCAAAATAGCATGAATTAATTATATCTAGGAATTAACATGGATCACGCGGTGTTAATTTGTTTGAACAAATAGAAATTTATATCATGAAATGTATATGTCCATTCCAATCCTAAAGATTATCACTTGAATTGCATTTCACTTGAAATTTTAAAAAACTGCATTGCCGTGAGAGCCAATCCTTCAGCCTTGTTACGTCTGGGACATCTTTCTTTGTTCTTTAAAATGCTCCAGAATCTTATAGTTTACTGGTAGGTTTACCATGTCACACTGCAGATTAATAAACTAGGGTCCAGAAAGTTGCATACCAGTAAAAATATAAATAATAATAAAGGGACAAAAGAAAAGAAATGAAGACAATTGAATTGCATGGAGCATACCTTGCATGCATGTATGCACGATAAAGAAAAAGTAAAACCCATTAACTACTTAAACAATAATTATTGGTACCAGAGGAACTTGGAAGAGCAAATATATAAGAGCATAAGAAAGACTTGAAATTAGTTACAATTGTTTAAGTGGTTGCAAATATTACCTGCATTGTAATAGTGAGACACCAGGAACTTGCATGGTTATGAACTCTGTGAATTTTAGAAAGACGCAATAGGTAAGGAACCGTGTTGGAGAAGGGGAGCACGTGCAAATGACTTATCCATACGCATTTGAAAGCGTAGCTAATGGGTTTGCACGTGCCCTGCTTCTCCAACAAGGAGCCTAACCCGTTTGAACCCTTGCTACAACAATGGAACTCTCACTCACTTGAATTGTATGAAGGAAGAAGAAGCACATGTATTTATAGCTGCAAAATTGAGAGAGAGAGAAAGAGAGGGTTTAGATCTCGTGTCATCATGGTAAGTGATGAAGGGGGAGCGAAGTAATAATTAATTAAGATGAAGGTACTGCAGTGCATGGCAGGGAGGAAAAACCTCCGTCGAGCCATGACGTGCCATGATGGTATTATTGTAAGTGAAGAAAATAACTTAAAATTTCAAAGTAGAGATATCTGAGGATAGACCAGAGTGAGTCCTGCCTGCCTTCTTTTCACAAAATCCATATATATACCATGGCATTAATTTGTGTTGTTCCTTGGAGTCTTGGAGGATTCAATTTCAATGCCCTCACACAAACAACACAAACACAAACCTTTAAAAGTTCAATCTCTTCCTCCGACCCTACCAATATTTTTGAGAATCCAATCTTGTTTAGACCTTTAATGCTAGGTAGCTTTGGATCAATAATCAAGAATCTTGGGCCATGATGTTTCCCTACACATATTAGATCACAAGAAAAGCTTATAATCTACATTGTTTCGGTAATGTTCTAAGTCAATCATGCATGTGTAATGACAATGCGTAACAAAGCTTAAAGTAAAGTTATATTGCATAACAGTCTTGGATCAATCAAGAATCTCGGCCACGATGTTTCCATTCCAAACCTCCCTAGATTACGAGAAAAACTTATAATCTACGTTGTTCTAGAAATATTTCAAATCAATCATACACTATTATATAAAAAGTAATTCGCTCGAGAGACATTGCCACAATATATAACTTCCTCGTTGCACGAAAGTTCATCTCATCATCATCCATTGGAATTTGGGTGGGCTAAGTAGGGGTTGAACTAGCCTTTTCCTTTAGGTTGGGAAGAAATATAGTGCAAGCATGGGATGATATGGAATGAATAATGCAAGGAGTGCACTTAGGGCTTTGCGTGTAAGGCTCAACCTTTTGAATGTGGTATTAATTTTATTTATGTTTTTGTTTGATGAGTTTCTGAAGTAGCTAGCTTCATTACTCCCTTATATACATGATCATTCCCTATATATGGACTAGGCCTCATCTTTTTTCCCTCCCAGAATGTATGCTTCTTTCCTTCATAAATAAGGAACCATTTCATACTTCCCGATCATGGCAAAGCTCCTTCTAATGTAAGCATTAGCTCATGCCATGATATCCCTTGTATTCTGCAACTTTGCAAACCCCGCTACTGCAGCAAGCGTGCGTTTGTTCAACCCCCTCACTACTTTTTTATGCACCACGCCAACATATTATTAAGCTAGAAAATCTTTGATAAGCATCGGGGTTAGCCTAGTGATGAGGGGAAACGAGTGACGGGTAGAGGTAGGTTAGGTTTTAAGGTTCGAAACCCTCCAATGTAGCAAAAAACAATATGTAATTTGCTGAATCCCAAGTCTCAACATTTGACGTCAGTATATTTATATATTCATTTGCGTTTGACCTCTCTCATGAAGTTGTAGATATTATTACATGTTCTTCGCTTTAGCATTATGGAATATAACATACAACTGGAGATGTATCATTTTTTCTTTGATCTCTGATATCACCTAATTTATGGTTTAACATGAAATTCTATTGTGTAACCACTAACATGTCCGACAATGGAAACACCACTTCCCGTCCAACTTGTATGTGTTAAACATGAGTTTAACTTAGACGTAACTTGCTTTTTTTTTTTTTATTTTTTTTTTTTTATTGTGAAGCAGTGTCAAACTAAAATACCGGCTATTGATCTTTTTTTTCTATCTCTCACATTGCTTGTCCACTCTAGCCTCTCTCGTTTAAGTCCGATATCAACCGTGATTTAAATCGACATGAAAATTTGAGGCCACCGTCTTAAAATCACAAAAATGAGTTATGGGGGAAGAAGAACACAGATTCTGGATGAGGTCATGATGAAATCTTAGGTGTAGGAACATAAATACTTGGCGTGTGTTTGCAGCCAGCACTCGAAAAATGGGGTGTATGCAGTAAATGCTTTATTTGGTCGCACACTCATGTATGTATTGCAGCCAACAGGATATTCTTCGGATCCTCTTTATGAGGATCTTGGAGATCCGTAAATTATGTTCGTTCATCATGCATTGTGCGGTTATATTTCCTTAGTACTATTTGTGATTAATTTTATGTTAAAAAAATTAAAAGACCGCACAATTTACAATGAATAAACACAATTTACGAATCTCTAGACTCCTCACAAAAGAATCCAGAAAGAATCCGTATTGCAGGGGTTTTGAACGTAAAACTCAATCATGCTTCCTTTCCTTCCTTCCCCGTGAAGTTCAATTTTTTTCCACCATACTTGATGGATATGTTTGGCTCACTCTTGAAAGAACAACAATACAAGATGTACTTGTTGTGTTGGGTAGGTGCATCTTTATTGGGATTTCCTTATTTCTTTATCCATTTATTTGCTTTAACATTAATACCAATTACCGATTAGCTATTGTTCAACTGATACGTCGTTCAACTTTGTTAAAATTGTATAGAAGAGATTATGCTAATATTTACTGGATTTCAGATTTAGAAAAGTAGTCGAACCTGATAACGTAGGCTTGTAACTAAGCAATACATTAAAATGATTGATGGATGATGAAATCTTGGCCAAGTGAGGCATGATATATTGATAATGAATCTCATATTGATAAGAAGAGGGATTTTGCATGAGCTTATAAGAGGTTGTGCTACTCTTCATATTGCCAATCGGTTATTATGGTGGAATTCTAACTTTCTTCATCGTACCAAAACAGGTTGTCCATGTGTTCCAACGGTCACACGTGTTCCACATCATGCGAAGTCCAACGGTCACACGTGTTCCACATCATCTTGATTTGTGTTGTCCATGTGTTAGGCTTGAAAATTCGCCACATGTGACGGAGGTGTATTGAGAATGAATCTCATACTGATGAGAGCCCTATATTACCAATTTGTTTTATGGTGAAACCCAAACTTTTTTTAAGATGTTTGCGTATATCCTAAGCTACTTAGTTTAATAGGGTGTCCCACCATGGGTGGATAGCAAACTTTTGGAAAAGTAAAAATATTAGGAAAATAATTTTTTCCTTCCACTGAAATTAAGCATTCCTACTTTTTTGTCAATCAGAGTACGACACATGTGCATAATTTTTTTATTTTTTATTTTTTTGTGTTTTTCATGAGTAATATATGCACGCATCAAATAGAGCAGAAGGCTGAAGCACAAAATGAAGTAAAAGTAGATCAAGCACCAAGTAGCTATGAAGAAAAGGCAAGTAGCTCAAATGGCGATTCTTTCAAAGAAGAGTTCGCAGAGGTATTTGAGATGGTATGGGAGAAGATGAAGAAAAAATCTCCATGAATAATAACAGAAGATCTCAAAAGCGTCCAATAGACGCAGTAAATGATGGAGAAGTATTCTTGTATGGTCCGTGTTGAAGGAGATCGAGCTTAGAATAGGAATGTTGACTTTGTTTATATTGTAATTAATTCCTTTCTTTGTCTGTGAAGGTTTTAGCTTGATTGTAGGAACCATATTAGGATGTTATTGTAACTATAAGTTGGGAGCTTTTCCTCTTAAATCGATATCAAATCAATTACATATTATTTCTTCACATGGTATCAGAGCATTGATCTGGGCAATAAACCAAACACAACAAAACCCTAGCCGACCTCCATGGCAGAAAACAAATCATCAGGCACGGCCTCAGGAACCCAGTGGGATAATCCCAATCATCAACTATATCTTCATCATTCAGACCAACCCGGTGCTATTCTTGTGCCGCAGCCCTTGGTCGAAGATAATTACAGCACATGGAAACAATCCATGACTATGGCCTTAACGGTCAAGAACAAAATCGGACTCGTAGACGGTTCGATCGAAGAGCCGAGTGGAAAAGATCCCAACGAATGGCAGCAGTGGAATCGTTGCAATAATTTGGTCCAAACTTGGCTGCTAGGGTCGATGTCGAAAGACATCGCTAGCAGCGTGATCAATTGCAAAAATGCCAGGCAGATGTGGCTAGAATTGCAGGAGAGATTCTCGCATGTGAACGTGGTTCAACTGTTCAACATCGAGAACGAGATTCATGATTGTGTGCAAGGAGGTATGTCTGTGGGATCTTACTTCACGAAGTTGAAGGGACTCTGGGATGCACGCGATGCTCTATGCACCTTCCCGATCTGCACCTGTGGCTCAGTCAAGGAAGTGGCTGCATATTTGGACACGCAGAAGACTATGAAGTTCCTCATGGGTCTCAATGACTCATATGCAAGTGTTCGTAGCAACACCTTGCTGCAAGATCCTTTACCCACAGTGAACAAGGCATACTCCCTCGTTCTGCGGCATGAGGTGCAATCGGAAGTCACAGCAAGCAAAACTTCGACAACACCGGATGTGGCCGTGTTTGCCGTAAAGAATGCCAACCGTGAATCCGAAGGAGAAAAAGGTGATTTGAGGTGCACCAAGTGCAACAAAACGAATCACACTGCCAAGAATTGTCGTGCACACCTCAAATGTGCATTTTGCGGATGGAAGGGTCACACGGCAGACTACTGCCGCAAGAAGAAGGCAGCGGCTGAAGCTGACTTTGGGGCCTTGATTTCCAAAGGGAATCAAGCAGCAGCATGCTTGACAGAAAGGAAGGAGATGAAGTTCCCGTTCACTGCTGAAGAGTGCAAACAAATCTTAAGTGTGCTGCAAACCAAATCATCATCTGCCAATCATGTTAGTAAACCTGCAACCCATGAAGAACTTTCAGGTAAAGCCTTTTCACTCCACTCTCATGGCAAACAGAGTACTTGGATTTTAGACAGTGGCTGCACGGACCATATGATTTATGATCCCAGCATGTTCTCCACCTCGAGGCCCGTCACTAATCACACAGTCGAATTGCCGAATGGATCCATAGCACAAGTGACTTATATTGGCACAGTTGTCCTGTCCCCCACTTTGATTCTTGAGAACGTTTTATGTGTTCCGTACTTCAAGTTGAATTTGATTTCAATTAGCAAGTTAGCCAATTCATCGTGCATTACCATCTTTCTGAACCAATTTTGTATCATACAGGACCTACGTTCGGGGAAGATGATTGGGACGGGAATTGAACGGGAGGGCCTCTACTATCTCGATCGCACCAAGAAAGGAACATGCAATCAGGCACAAACAACTCATCCCATCCTTTGGCACCAACGTCTTGGCCACCCATCTACCCGAGTTCTCCCATTATTTTCTTGTGCTAATTTTAAAATTGCATCTTGTGATACCAATAAGTGCGCAATTTGCCCCTTGGCTAAACAAACCAAACTTCCTTTCTCTTCCAGTTCAATTACTACTCATTCTAGTTTTGATTTAATTCATATAGACATATGGGGTGGTTATAAAATTGCTTCCACTTCGGGTGCAAAGTATTTTCTTACCATTGTTGATGACTACACTAGATGCACATGGATTTACCTTATGAAACACAAATCTGATGCTCGGCCCCTTCTAGTTAATTTCATCAATATGGTTGCCACTCAATTTGATTCCAAAATTAAAATCATCCGTAGTGATAATGGCCCTGAATTCAAAATTGACAGTTTTTATGCAGATAAAGGTATCGTGCATCAAACTAGTTGTATCAACACCCCACAGCAAAATGGGGTTGCTGAAAGAAAACATAGACACTTGTTAAATATGGCACGTGCCTTACTCTTTCAGGCCGGGCTTCCAACTCATTTTTGGGGGGATGCCATTCTCACATCCGCATATCTCATAAATCGCACCCCCACTCATCTTCTCGGTGGCAAAACCCCGTATGAAAAATTGTTTCACAAAACTCCCAGTTATTCTCATTTGCGTGTTTTTGGTTGCTTATGTTTTACTTCTACTCATGCCCAAACTCGTTCAAAATTTGATCCACGAGCATCTAGGTGCATTTTTTTGGGATATCCTTATGGTCAGAAAGGATATCGGGTTTTTGATCTTCGTCAACATAAGGTCCTTGTTTCCCGTGATGTGAGTTTTTTTGAGGATGTGTTTCCTCACCATTCCGCTGCGTCACCCCATACCCACCTTCCCAACACTTCTTCCCCTCACTCTGACCCATTTTTTCCCTTTGATCTGGACTTCCCTTCCGCAGCCCACCTGTCTTCCCCTCTTGCTGGGCCAACCCCAAACCCCGGCCCACCTGACCCTGCTTCACTTACCTCACCCGCTGCAGACAACTCATAACTGTCATCTCCATCCTTCACAGATCTGCCCTCTCCGAACTCACCAACACCGACACCCCTCCTTTCCCCACCCCCGTCGCCCACACCTCCCAGCCCAGCTCCGCGCCGCAGCGGTCGCTCCACCCGACCGCCTGCCTATTTGCAGGACTTTCATCTTGAGACTAGCCTCCCTTCAAGGACCGCTCCGTCATCGTCTACGAACATGGTCACTCGTTCAGGTACGGCTCACCCGCTCTCTCACTTCTTGTCTTATGCTCACCTTTCTCGTTCTCACAAAACGTATCTTGCTCAACTTACCCTTCTTAAAGAACCCACAAGTTTCTCTCAGGCAGTCCAAATACCGCACTGGCGTGCGGCCATGAAAACTGAGATTGATGCTTTGCAAGCTAATGGGACTTGGAGCTTGGTGCCGTTACCACCTCATAAACGGCCGATCGGTTGTAAGTGGGTGTATAAGGTGAAATTGAAGGCTGATGGCACTGTTGAACGTTACAAAGCCCGCTTAGTGGCCAAGGGCTACAGTCAAGTTGAAGGCGTCGATTACCGGGAAACCTTTGCCCTGGTTGCAAAAATGGTGACAGTCCGTGTTCTCCTTAGTGTGGCCTCTCTGCATGGCTGGCATCTCCACCAATTGGATGTGAACAACGCGTTCCTAAATGGCGACCTTGATGAGGTGGTCTTCATGTCCTTGCCTTCTGGTTTCGGACGAAAGGGGGAGCATCGGGTATGCCAATTGCACAAGTCGTTGTACGGGTTAAAACAGGCGTCTCGGCAGTGGTTTATCAAGCTGTCCACTGCCCTCAAGGCCGCGGGATTCCAACAATCACGATCCGACTATTCTCTGTTCGTCCGACGTCGTCAAGGTAACTTCCTAGTGTTGCTTGTATATGTAGATGAAGTTATACTGGCAGGGAACAATTTGGAGGATATAGAGAACACAAAGTTATTCTTGGCTAACCGATTCAAACTCAAGGATTTGGGGCAGTTGAAATATTTCCTCGGCATCGAAGTTGCCAGATCACGGCATGGAATTAGTTTGTCGCAACGTAAGTATGCCTTGGAAATCTTGGATGATGCAGGATTTTTGGGTGTCAAACCTTCTCGATTCCCTATGGAACAAACTATGTCACTCACACAGCTCGATGGAAAGCTGTTAGATGATGCTTCGGCATACAGAAGAATGGTTGGGAGATTAATATATTTGACCATAACTAGGCCAGACCTGACTTATGCTGTACATATACTGAGCCAGTTCATGGACAAGCCACGACAACCGCATCTGGAGGCAGCCCACAAAGTGCTTAAGTACATTAAGCGAACGCCGGGTCAATGGATCCTACTGCCATCTACAGGGTCACTCCAATTACGGGCATTCTATGATGCCGATTGGGCACGTTGTAAAGACACAAGGAGATCAATCACGGGATACTGCATCTTACTTGGGCAAGCACCGGTCTCTTGGAAAACTAAGAAGCAAACAACCGTATCACGTTCGAGTGCGGAGGCCGAGTATCGCTCCATGGCTACCACTTGCTGCGAAGTTACTTGGTTGAAGAACATTTTGAAGGATTTGGGAGTTGATCACACACAGCCAGTAGCCTTGTTTTGTGACAATCAAGCGGCTATACACATAGCATCGAATCCGGTGTTTCATGAGAGAACCAAACACATAGAGATAGATTGCCATCTGGTTCGAGAGAAAATACAAGAAGGGATGATTCGGACAGCTCACATTCGAACCACAAATCAGCCGGCCGATTTGTTTACTAAGCCGCTAAGCTCGACACAGTTTGAAATGCTACTTAGCAAGTTGGGTGTCATTAACATACACTCCAACTTGAGGGGGAGTGTTGAAGGAGATCGAGCTTAGAATAGGAATGTTGACTTTGTTTATATTGTAATTAATTCCTTTCTTTGTCTGTGAAGGTTTTAGCTTGATTGTAGGAACCATATTAGGATGTTATTGTAACTATAAGTTGGGAGCTTTTCCTCTTAAATCGATATCAAATCAATTACATATTATTTCTTCACAGTCCGGGTCTTTTGTTGAAAGAGACTCGTAAAGTTTATCAATTTCGCAAACCTGCAGCAATGCCCATCACTAGTAAAGGGGCAACCTTGATTGATAATCTTTGGACTACTTCTCATGACAATGAGAAAGGTAGATTTGTAAATGCATTAAAATGCACGCTTAAAACTATGTAAGTGAGCTGGAACAAAGAGCTCCAGAAAGTAAAGATAACCCTATCATGAATTCCTTGCTAGGGTTAGATAAACGAGTAAAGAAACTCGAACGTAATCATAATATCACATGGAAAAAGATCCATGAGGTATCTGGTGTAACCAAAGATATACCAGCTATTCCACAGCAGACGGCTAGTGGTAAAGAAATCTCAAATCCGTCGATGGCTAAGTTCTTGCCAAAATCTACCTTTCTCATTGTCATGAGAAGTAGTCCAAAGATTATCAATCGTATGAAGCAAAATGGGAAAAGGTACACCTGAGGCCATGTTCTTGGTATGGCTGGATAAGTCTGCGTCTATGGCAAAGAAGCCCTTTTGCAGCTCCGAAGTTCGTACTAGGTTGTGTAGTATTATTGTTGTTATTCAACGACTTCATTGCACCCTAAGCTCATCTGATTCTTCTAATGTAACGTTGATTAAGGTAACTCAAAAACCTTGGTTCAATCTTTTCTTTTGAATTTATATTTGTTATATGCTTTTCTTACGTGTTTTATGTGCTCTGATATCATGCATGCTTAGTTGTTTTACATCATTACCAGAAAATCCAGAAAAATCATAAATTGCGTTTAAACATCCTGATTCAAATTTCTCTCTTTCTAAAAACATCAAAACTTTCATGATGATAGAAATTCTAGATCTCCGTAACACTTCGGTAATTTATGTAAAGTCTCTTTGTAATCATGAGTAATATTCCAGACCTCACCAGTAAATGTAAAAATTGTGGTAAAATTATATTTTATCCAATCAGAACTGAAACCCGTATAATGGAAGTAATACTAAACCAGTATGAAAAATCCATGAGTAATAACTTCAAAAGAATGCAAGAAGCAGTACAACTAGTATTGGCAGAAAATAGAAATTATATTTCTCAACAGGAAATAGTAATCTTACAGCAGCAACAAGTAATCCAACAATTACAATCGGAGAACAAATCTCTGATTAAGCCTTGTCAAACGGAAAACAAAACTTCCGAGAAGACAACCTTGTATAATACATCTGTAAAAACAGCTTACCAATATAATCAGCAAAGAACCCAGAGTAATCAAGTCTTTAGCTATCCTAATAAAGAAGAAGCTAGAAAAGGGAAAGGTAATATTCATCAACATAATGAAAATTCCCAGTATCCAAAGAGAAATAACTTCGAGCAAAGAAGAGCAATCCCTGTAAGTAACAGAACAAACAGCAAAAATCATTATAAGAAAGAAGAGAAAGAATATCATGAGTAACCAAAGTAACGAAAGGAGTAACGAAAAACAAAGGTAGCAGAATTTGGTATAGAATACCTTCCAGATAGGAAAAAATATAAATCTTTATATTTTTTTCACATAGAAGAAAAATCATTACTACTACCCGAGTATGGGAGATACGTCATAAGACGAAAAATCACATAGAAGTAAAAACTAAACAAAATCCTCAATGGGATTGTAATTTTTTCACAGAAGAGCCTGACAGAGTCACGCACTGGCAGGAGAACATCTCTTCACCCGATACCAGTAGTTTACCAGGGCATTGCGTTCTGGTAGACGAACCGAGTATCACACAAGCTAGTAAAACTAGTAAAAGAAATTCCGCTGAGGGTACTCCCCCTCGTAAACGATCGCGAAGTCCGGTCCCAAGGCAGGGAATTTGCAAGAGAAAAATGAAGAAGACAAGTCGAGTCCATCACCAAATCATAAAAGTTAACAACATTCTCACAAAAAACAAAGATGAAAAATGAAGGTAAAATGTACATGACTACAACACTAATCGCATCTTGCTCTATACATCCAGATGCTAATCATATCTTGAAATCGAAATTCACTTGAACAACGTAGCGCATCCTAATCTGTTCCACATTGTAAACTATGTACTCATTGTACAGTAGTGAACCCTGCATGGAGCACATAAACAAGGTCAATTTACAATGAAGCTGCCTGCCTCGTTTAACAGTTCCAAATCAAATTCACATCCAAACGAGTTCTGGAAAACGATGTATTTCTACCTTCGGGCGGCTTGTATTCTCTTTCGGCTTTCCTAGAGGAACCACGACGCCATCATCCAGTAGCTGAGCTTCTGAAAAATCTGGTTCAGTTCCCCCAACCCCTTTAGTGCTGCAGTATTATGTTACATGCCAAATTAAGTAATGCAATACCCGTTTTGGTTTCGAAAAATGGAATAATGTAACAAGCTCTCGTCGAAGGACAATTCTCTCACACATGAACTTTCAATGCAAAATATCAAAAGCTTACGTGAATAGAAGAAGTTTTATTAACAGTTTAGTTATTACTTATCAGCAATAGATGGGAGGGTCCAATAAAGAAAACAGAGACGCAAACCTTAGTTTTCCTACCGGTAACTTGTCAGCGTCGTACTTAGCACTTAAAAGCTCAGCCATGTCGCCCGGCGCAACCTAAATAAAACATAGTTAAAAAGTGTTTAGAACATTTAGAGCTAAAAAGCGAAGCACATACATGTGAAGTGCAGTCCCTCAAAAGTATCCCGTTGGGCGCCCTTCGAGTGTAGCAGATCAGTGGTACGCAATGCACTGAAGGATATGCTGAAACTTGAAAGGCTACCTCACATTGAAGCAGCACACCAGACGTACAACCACTATAGATGCATAGCAATAATTTGCACTTTTGGAGGACATGTCTGCGAAGTAAACTCCTTTCCTGAACATGTAACCAGTCACTGGTGCTTCAGGTGGAGCTATGCGCAAACCTGGGCTGTCATGGCACATGTTTAACTAAATTATTAAGCAGTAAAAACATTCATACCGTGTCTGCACGAGTGAGCACACGGTCAAGGACGGAGCTAGTGTAGGCCTAGGGGGCGGATGCCCCTGCTCATTTAAAAAAATGTATGGTTGCGTTCCAATTCTCAATAACCAGCCTTAAACTAGTCTACCGTTTTGGATCCCAAATGCCCTACCTGATGACAATTTAATTGCGCCTTCCCGTTTTTCTAACCCTAGGTCGTTAATCCACACAAAACTCATCCCACCACGTACGGCAAAGCAATTCCAGTCCTCAACTTGTCCAGATTTTTCCTCCCCTTTCATTCAACCAAAACTCAATTGAATTTGGAGTGTTAGAGACAGTTGGGAGTTCAAGTAATCAATTATCAAAATTCAACACAAGAATTTTACTCCACAAGGTATTTTATACGACTTTACTTCATTAATTTGTTTTTGGCATTTCAATTTAGAATTTAGCTTTCTAATTTGAAGATCAATGGATGAATGATAACATGATTATTTTTATATAAAGAGATATTTAATGGTATTGGTAATGATATTGTTATGCAACGCTTTCAAAATATGAAAACGATTAGAGGAATATTGTAATATGTTGTATGAAAAACTTTATGGATCAATATATTAGTGTTTTGTTCAATAAATTATTGAGATTTTTAATTGTGACTTTGTTGTTTGAGGATGCCCCCGCTCATACAAATCTCTGGCTTTGTCCCTGCACACGGTGACACACATACACAAACACACACGCCCATTATCATGTATACTAGTAAATTGTTTGAAGTTAATTTAGAGAAAGTCCTGACATAAGTTTTAGGAAGTATCCTTTTCAGTTGTTCAGGTTAACTAGTAACTGAAATACAATTATGGAAAATACACGGCTCCTTGCCTTGGAAGTAGTCATTCCTACTTGCAAATCACAGTCTGACACGCACGCAGAACTTTTTCTTTTTCCGCATAGATGTCAAAATGTGATCTGAAGGAACCAAGCAATTTCCTACAATTAACTTTCAAAAACATAATAACTAGCATGAACTGGAGGAGACTTCACTTCATAGGCCAAAAGCTTACCTTTAGAATTGTTGATTTGCTAAGCTTCTCAAGAGGCAACTTATCAGCATTGTATCCTACCAAGGAAGAAGAATGTGTCCAAATAAGGGAAAAAGTACATCAATTAACTAAACAGATTACACCGAAAAAAACACTCGGAGTGTCCAAATAAAATTATCATTGCGATTTAAGCAATTGAACAGCTTTAGATTATACGAGCTGTGATTTGCAATATGATGTCCTTTTGACAGTGGATCCGACGAACCTATTTCCATCATATGCTGCTTCATCATGCCGATGTTGCAAATAAGAGATATAAACTTTGCAATGCAGAGTCATTCTTTTCTTCGACCTGATAATCATTATCAAATAATAAGGAGCAAGCAAGATAATTGTCTTCTTCATTAGGAAAGACAGATCCTCAGTAATTTGCAACCAAGAATCGATTCAGGAAATAACGAGTATCTCCAGATTTCAGAAATTTATGCAAAGATAAACAAACAGAAGTTGTGGATACTCACAGCTGACTGCTCTTCCTTTTCACTGTAATCCATTTCTATCCACATATAGCGGGATGGGATAGGCTGGAACATTTTTCGAATGGACCAATCATTCCTGGTTTTTTTCATAGAATTTCTGTTTAAACTCATTGATCGCGCTCTCGCAGGATGCGTGAGGAGCTAGCTTGTTCCGACCCTTAACACATACTCTCCCCCATCTATAATAAATCATGAAGCTACCACCAACATCAGATTCTGCATGTTACAAAGAAATAAATGCGGATGAGTACACACAGCCTGAACTCGTGCCATGAGGATCATAACTCATTGGAGCAGATGAAACTTTATTTATGTGACGAAAGCGTAATTGATGTTCTGTAATTTGTTAGACTTTATAATCAGTATTTGTTACAAACTGAAACCTTTCTCAGTCGAATTTTGTAAGAACCACACAGGTGCTTGATTAGTCACCCTAAGGGCATCTACATTGTGATGAATTCGAAATTACGGCAATCCAAAAAACTTGTTGAAGGGAGAAAAGGGTTTACCGAGAACTTGAATCAGATAGAACTTGTTATTGTTATGACCAACATTTGTCTGGTTTAACATTGCATCGAATATATCATCCCCCTGCGTCGAAAACATCATTGGTCAATCCGAATTTGAAACAAATAGAATTGGCATCAATTGCTAAGCATGAAAAGAAATTGACTCCTTCACATAGACTTACCAGCTGCAAAACATGATAATGTGCGTTTATGTCATCTGGTAGCCACTGATCCAATACCGCCGCGCCCTTCTTGGTTGCAGTAACGATCTTCCCCTTGCTGCCATTTCCCTCCTCATCGGCTACTACCACCACTACAGAGCATAACAAAATAAGCACCCAATTGTGATTCGAAAAACAAAAATCTCCACTCGGATAAAAGCTGAGACATCGATTACTAGTCATTTCCTACAAAATATTTCTTGGCAACCAAACACAGAATGCGTAAGCTCAAACCTTGACCTGGAGGAATGTCATCTGAATGTTCAGAAAGCCTCTCCAGCAGTTCTTTTTTCGACCCAGTTGCCGAAACTCGACGAAGAGCAGCTTCTTCACGCAATTGCTTCAAGCTTATGCCCCGAAACTTTTCGATGGCGGCCTTCATTTTCTCCGACCCAGTTGAGTCCCCACCTCCCTCCTCTTCACTTGACTTCCTTCCCCTCTTTCTATTAACCAGTGAAGCTTCTGCGGCTGAACCATCACTTGCGTCAGTGGGTTGCTTTTTCTCCTAGCCAAGAGCGGAATCGAGCCTCCGAACCTGCAGAATATCAAAACAAATAGCAGAGAATTTGTCAAAATCTCGGAGAGAGAGAGAGAGAGTAGAGAGAGGGAGGGGGTGTTGTCAGACCAGGGTGGGTTTGGTTCCGGTGGTGGCGAGACCACGCTGGGCCAATTCGTTCCGGTGGTGGCTGGAGTTGGCCGGTCGGAGTCGTCCTCTTTCTCCGCAGCGTCCGCGGCAAGCGTTTTTGGCGGGCTTTTAAAAGATATTTGATTTGTGGGAAAAGGCCCAATGTTTTGGGCAGGCCCACCTGTTTTGGGCCCAATTAATGCTGCGGTTTGGATAAATAAATAAATAAATTATGGGCACGTGTTGGATTAAAACTACAAACTGCAAAGAAAAAAAGTTGATCAACACAGTAGGAGTAGATTACGCGCGCTTCCCCCTTCCTCTTCCCTCTCAGTCGAACACTCCGCCGTCCCCACCGCCGGTCCGCCGCCATGGATTCGATTTTAAACACGTCGTTAGAAGAAATCTGCTTGGAAGGCCGAAACGGTCTCGCCATATCAACCCTCTGGTCCAGACTCGAGTCTTCTCTTTCATCCTCCAATTTTTCTGATCACGGATTCAAACAAGCCTTATGGGCGGAGCTCCGGTCAGTACCGACCCTCAAATTCCTGAACCAGAAGCAAAATCCCCGGTGCTACATCCCAACGGATTCTTCAATCCAGTCCTTCCAAGACGCCGAGAAACTCGACCTGAAGCTCGTCGCCGATCAGTGTCTCAGGGACAGCTTCCTGGGCCTCTACATTGCCCAATCCTCCGTCGATAACATGTGTTCGTATCAACGCCGAACGCTCGAAAGAGTTGCCACGGCTAGGTATCAAGCTCTCCTTTCAAAATCCAGAATCTAATTTTCCAATTTATTTTCAATTGTTTGTGTTCTGTATGTGTGATATTGGTGATGCGGTTGTGTGTATATATGTGTGATTTCACGGTTTCGATTGATTCGAATATCGCCTAAGTACAATGTGAGGCAAGCAGGCTAAGTGATTAAGTTAAAATATTGAGTAATTAACATCGAAAAGTATATAATTCATCGTCATTGGTGTAGTTTTGAGTTGAATGTAACGTGCTTTGTTTGAACGGATTTCTCGTCCATCATCGGAACTTTCAGGGAAGCAAGTGGTGACCATTATAAAGTTACAAGTTTGGTTTTTCCTAATAAATGTGTACTTATCCGATTTTACGTTGCTTAGCATAAGATGTTAGTGAATTGCAATGTGAGCCGAGAAAACTTGGTACTCAAGCAAGAGATGTTTTTGTTGTTAGACTAATTAACATGGTGCATACAGTTTCCCTCTCTCTCTCTCAGAAAAGTGTCGAGAGATGTGCTATTTTTCGGTGTGGCTCTGAGATAATGATTTTGTAGGTTAATTAGGTTGTCTTATGGTTTACTTTATTGTGAATTTGGGTACTTGTAGAACGGATGGAATTGCACAGAGTCAACTTTCCAAGGAATTGGGCATTCAAGGCGAAAACTATTTCTACAAAGTGAGAAAGCTTGAATGTCAAGGGTTAATTGCGAAGCGACCTGCATTGGTGAGGAAAAAAAATCCTGGCGACGAAGGCCACTCAATCAATAATTTGAGCGTGACTACCAATTTGATATACTTACATCGCTATGCAAATGATTTGTGCGCTCAACAAGAAGTTGAGATCACAAAGGTAGAACAGAATACAGAGAGTTTTGGGAATGCAAAAGAAATCCCTGCAAGTGGAGATGGATTTCCGGGAAATGGGGTTAAAGATAATGTGCTTGTAAATGACTATTTATCAGCAACGAAGGCAGTCTGCGATAAGCTCAAAGAATCCAATGGCAAGGTCAAGTTTCATAAAAGTTTTGGTAGATATGTCAAAGTAGTTCTTTTTACAGTTTATGTTGAATTTGTTTATGTTATTTTGTTGTCAAAGGTTCTTGTTTCGGATCTCAAGAAAGAGCTTGGTTACAGCGGAACACGTTCAGGAAATAGAGCGTGGAGGAAGGTGAAATTGGATTAACTATATACACTATTATTAATCTCTGGATTAGCAATTTTATAAGTTAAACTGATGTTTTCTTTGAATTGTATTGTTCCCTGCATATTATTCTTCCAGATTTGTTGCAGATTGGAAGCTGCTCATATTGTGAAAAAGTTTGAGGCTCAAGTAAATGAGAAGGTTTCCCAATAATCTTTTTAACCAAACATCGGCTCTGGTGTACATGGTTCTTCATTCTTTTATTTGAACAGTCTCTGGGATTGGAAGCCGCTTGTGTTCGTTGGTAATGACTTGATATCGCTTTTGCAATATGGACAGGTTGAGCAATACCTTGTTTTGCTGAAAAAGTTTTGTCCAAAGAGTATCGAGCCAAAAAATCTTGGGCAGGTGAAGATCGTAAAGAAATATCGAACTCCTCGTGTGCTTGCAGAACTTCCGATTGAGCATCAAATTCAAGAATTGATTAATGCTGCAGGATCAGAGGGTATTATTATGTCTAATGTGAGTGCATTGTGTGTTACTCTTTGTTCGGGTAAATGTATTAGCAGTGCTACATTAGATCCTGCTCTGTGTGGTATAATTCCTGCCATTTAGTGTAAGTTTCATTTCAACTACTAATGCATAAAATCAATTTTCCTTTAATGTTTTTCGGTTTTGCTATAAACAGATTTCCAAGAGGCTTGGAATTGGCAGGAAAGAGAGTGATAAGTGGATTGAAAGTATGTGCTCTAGGTTTGGGATGATTAAGAAGAAAGAACGAAACAAAAAAGTCAATGAATATCGAGTTTGGGCCCGAGGGAAATGCAATTTCAAATCAGCCAAGGCATTCCTTAATCAATCAGAAAATGACAACACAACAACAACAACAACAACGCCTTATGTTAGCGGTGTAGATACTCTTGATAGGACAGATCAAATTCAAAATCATTCAACTTTTACAGGTGATACTGCTAACCTGTAAATACGAAAAAATAGAGATTACTGAGCTGACCCTTCCCAGTGGATCTCCCTGGTGTAATGAATCTAACCATATGCATCTCTGTCCTGGATTACAGAAACGGAAACACATGATGCGGCATCAGATACACCACTTTCTGTCTTGAATCCACGTCTGACTTTGACAGTGGACAGTGCCAGAAAGGAAGAAAGCATGCTCGAACAGGTATAGGTTCTTGTCCTCATCCCTTGCCTTGAAGAATTTTCGGGTCATCTTAATAATATTCGTTATCTTTATGTTTGTTACTCATTCAATATATGTACACAGTCATCCAATTATTGCATGTTTATGATAATTGCTAACATCTTAATGGATCCAGGATAAAGGGGATGGACTTCAATCTCAAAAATGTAAACATGCTTCCCGGAAAAGGAAGAGATCTTCTAAAGCAAGCTCTGTAGAATTCACAGAAGTTGAGGGGGTAACTGGAAGGCTGGAAGAGCAGAGGCTTGCCAAATTACCTGTTACTGTCCAAACATTCACGGCAGGAAGAAATCTCTTGTTCACTTTTCCAGGCGAGCATGACGCACATTTGCGTGAGTTCCAGAGGGATGGTCATCAAGAAACTGACCAGGAATCTGGAACGAAAGATACTGAGGGGTGTCATTCGATCTTGAGCATGCATGATTTTTCAAAGTTGAAGCCATCACGTCAATTCAGGTTTTCATGGACTGAAGAGGCTGATAGGTAAGGAAAGAAAATATGTAAATATCATAACCATAAGAACAATCCATTAGAGATAGGATCCTTTTTGTTCTTTCCATGTAAGAATTAGTTTTCCCCTATTTGCATTTCACTGATATTGGTATCGTTCCTTTAGGCAATTGGTTATTCAATATGCAAGATGCTGCGCAACGCTTGGGGCGAAATATCATCACCAGATAAGTTGGGCTTCACTTCCTGACCTTCCAGCACCTCCTAGTACCTGCAAAAGAAGAATGACCTATCTGAAGAACGGTAAGGGAAAATTTAGAAAATCTCTGATGAAGCTCTGTAACATGCTCAGTGAAAGATATGCAAAGCTCTTGCTAAAAACCCAGAACGAGTCACTTAACATATCCGATTACAGACAACTTTCCCAAGGTTCAGTAGAGGAAGGTTATAACAAGAATTGTTCCAGCATCAGCGACTGTAATCAAAGGACAGGTTTTCGGGAAAAACCATGGGATGATTTTGATGATAAAAATATTAGAAAAACCCTTGATGAGATACTTCACCACAGGATGACTAAATTGGATGTCACCAAAAGAGATGGATCTACGTGTGAGGCAGGGTCAGAGCATAATACAAATTCTGAAGAACATGTAATTACCGAACCCCTACACCTCGAATTTTTACATACATTTACACACTTGTCAAATGTGTGTTGTTACGTATTTGTATGCTTTCTTCCTTTTCTTCTCCTAGTTTATGCCAGTATTTGGCTAATCCAGCTTTTTGCTGAAATACATTTTCACCTGCAGGACCTGCAGGGATCTGAATTGATTGCATCATCACTTCCGTGCGATGATATTCAGAATGATAGTAGAGGAATTTCTGCACCGCGATGCGTTCAACACCTTCATCAGAATTTCTTTAAACTTTTGCATGAAGGAGTTGTTAGTGCACCAGTCTACAAATCTTTGGCTGCAGAGCTATTTAAACTTGTCTTCTTGAGTACCATAACAGCACAAGGAGAGAAAAATCTGCCTGCAGAAATCCAACAGCGTTACTCAGAGCGTGATCTTTTAGCAGCTCTCGACTACCTAAGAGATAACAAAATTGTGGTATGTCTTAGTTTCTGTTGATTTTTGGATTGAACATTTAATTGCATTCTCCTGTTCATATAATTCGTAAGTTTTATATGTATTTCCTTCCTGATGAACTTTTATATGGCAGGTTGGGGGTACTGACAGTCAACCTCTATCCCTCTCACCTCAGTTTTTCTCTAACATTTTTAGGTCACCGTTTCCTACTGATTCTGGAAAGAGAGCTGCCAAATTTGCTCGTTGGCTCCACGAAAGAGAGAAAGATCTAACAGAAGGGGGGATTCATCTGTCTACAGATTTAAAATGTGGGGACTTTTTGCATTTGTTTGCTCTAGTTTCTTCAGGGCAACTGTCGATTTCGCCACACATTCCAGATGGAGTGGGAGAGGCTGAAGATTTGAGAAGCTCAAAACGCAAAACTGGAAGCTATGAATCTTTGAACACGGAAAGACTAAAATACTCGAGTGATAATCTTTCCCGCCGGGAAAAAGGTTTCCCAGGAATCATGGTGTCTGTATATCGGACCTCTTCTACATCGAAGTCTGTAAATCTGTTGAAAGATGACGGTGCTTCTAGTGGCGAAAAACACGGCAGTGGAAATAATCAGGTAGAACAAACTGATAGTGTGCCTGAAGGTTTTATGGAAGACAAAATATGTGTGCCAACACTGCCGTGGATGAATGGTGAACGGAAAATTAACAAGATTTTCGACAAGGGACTCAGACGGCGCCTTCTTGGGATTGTGATGCAAAATCCAGGGATGTTAGAGGTACTTTCACTACCTGGAACTATAAAATCCTGTTTATAGCTAGAAAAACAATGTTTCCCTACTTCATGTCCCTGTTGGCTCTGATTCTCGCTTCGTTCTCGTCGTTTCTTACGTTGTAGGATGAAATTATCCGGAAGATGGATGTACTGAATCCGCAGGTATGCCAACCCACAGTCCCTTGCATGACAAGTTTATCTACCGATATATTATGCCCGCTCTTCCTTTCAGTTCAGCAATGCTAATGTTAAAAACTTTCAAATTTCTTACAGAGTTGTCGAAAATTGTTGGAGTTGATGGTTCTGGACAAACATCTTCATGTGCGGAAGTTGCATCAAACTGTTTACAGCGGTCCCCCGCCAATTCTAACGACCCTCATCGGAAGCAGCTCCGCCCCGCCAAAAGAGGTGGTTCGTGAGCATTTCTTTGCAAATTCCATGAGTGCGTGTATGCTGTAGGGATGTTTTAGCTTCGTCCGGCATGTAATTAGAAGTATAGCAGAGCTGTACAGAATACTTGTTTCTTGCAGTAGGATATCGAGAATCTTTAGCCGTGATATCAAAAATATACACCAGAGCATACTAGATCGAAAAATTATGTATATATTAGGTTGTCGAAAATTAAACACAACATAATCCATGATGAATCTTCGATTGTTCGCAGGGCCACACGAAAATGAAACTTTTGACTGCGTAACATTTTTTTTTCCTTTTCTAATATATCCCGACAACAATAATACATCGAAGCATCGTATCTCAACAGATAAACAACATTCCAGTTAAGGATCCATGGCTGCAGCTTACAGGAATAGCAAAGACCTAAATCTTGTCTACTTTTTGGCATAGGTAACCAACATCGAACTCTCCGGTGTCAACTTAAAAGATTGAAGTTCCTGCATTGCTACCGTTGATTGCATCTCATCTCCATACTCCACAAAAGCAATACCTGGCTTCGCTTCCACCATTCTAACCTCCTTAAAACCGGCATACTGGCAGAAGAGCATCTGCAGCATCATGGGAGTTGTCTCCTGCGGAAGATTCTGGACAAAAAGTATGTTGTTTGGTGGAGCAGGAGCCTCAGGTAACTTCACACCACCGGGATACGGTATTTGAGAAAGCTGCACGAAGTTGGTAGAGAGAAGAGAGTTTCAATGAACCAATAAAAACTTGGAATAGATAAACCATGAAGGGTACTACTTGAATGATAAAATTTCCAAGCACTGAATGAACCAAAATTACTTTATCCGCGTGTTTTCATACCAGTTTCCGGACCTTTATACTGTTATACACCTATCCAATTTGTTTATGTTCCAAGAAATTTGTCAATTTCCCAATTATTATAAACCACGTGCAGTTTTTCCACTAAACAGACTTCCAAATCAGTTAAGAGTTGTTTCAGTTCAAGTACGACCAATCACAGCAAATAATAAATATGAACAAAGATATCCAAACAAAAACATAAATAGAGAAGGTATAAACAAAGCTGGAATTGGGAGTAAGTTATCCCTCAATGAGACAGAAAACTTGCTTACCGGAGGTGCTGAACCATAGGTACCAGCAAAAGCCGGAATGGGCATTCCGGCTTGGCTTGCATCATGTTGCTCTTTTCGTTTTTTCCCTGCCACATAATGAACAGAAAACAATCATTAAAAACAAATGTATCAATCATACGTCAATACAGCATTTTGTTCCCAAACAATATATCTTAGGGAGTTTTAACGAAAAGCCTGCAGTACTGTTCACTTTAACGAAAAACCATATTTTTACACTAAAAAGTCAAACCTGATACTATTCACTTTACCCTTTATTTTGTCCTTTTCGTTAAAACTCAAAGTTTTCAAGCCCTTTTCATTAGTTTTCCTTGTATCTTACTGTCATACGGTTTATATAAATGAGAGAGACTTTACCCTTTTCCTCATGCCTCTTCCGTCTTTCGCGTGGAACAAAAGTACCATCAGCCTTTGTTATCACATCCGATTTTGTCTTGGCATATTGTATTCTCTGCATTAATCATATAGCAGTAAAATGATGCTCAAAAACAAAACAAAACAAAACAAATCATACACAACCGAAAATCTTCCAGTAATCCCAATTCATTATATCTATCAAACAAGCATAGAGAATAGTGTTGTGAAACATAATCCATCCATTCAACGAAATGAAATGACACGCCAATGTGCTTTTTCGCCAACAACAACCAAGCCTTATCCCACTAAGTAGGGTCGGCTATATGAATCCTATAACACCATTGCACTTCGTTTTGCATCAAGTCTTCCTTTAGCTCGAATATATGAATGTGTTTATTCACCATTCAACAATAAAAAACAGAATTCTAGACAATGCAAAATACAGCATAACAATCATAAGAATGGCAACGAAAAACCGGCCCTAACCTAAACCTTCCCAATCTCCCCTCCCCCAGCCTCAGCCCTATCATATAGCCGTTCTAATTTACGCGTTCGGGCATCATCAAGACTGACTAACAACCAGAGCTGGATGATGCCCAATTTCCAAATTTGAATTTACAACCACCTAAAATCCATTTTCCCATTTCAATTCACTTGCTTATATATACCCTTTCGTGCACTATGTTCACAAATACAAACGGAATTTCAAAGAACAAAACAAAATCAAAGAAATGTCAAATTTTCCAAATTAAACAAACAGAGAAAATTAGGTTAGAACTGCGTAGTACCATAGGCTTGTCGTAAAAGGGGAAGCCCTGCATTTGGTGAAGGGCTTTGGTGGCGGAGGAGACGTCCTCGAAGACGAGCCAGGCTTGACCTTTGTGCTTGAGCGTCTTGAAAGCCAAGACCTCCACAATCTTCCCGAACTGCGAAAACACAGCCAGAAGCGACTTTTTCAGTTCGTCCAGCTTTATTTTCTCGTTCAGGTTGTTGATGTAGATCGTCTGGTTCGCCGAGACTTCGCCGCCACCGCCGCCACCACCGCCGCCGCCTCCGCTGTTGTTCTCTGCCATGTCTGCTTTCTCAGTGCTCAGTTTCGAATTTTGTTTTGAAGCTGCGGTGGAGACGAAGGGGTTTAAGCTGACTGACGAGCTCGACGGCTCGGCGGGTTATTGGGCCCTAATTTAAGTTTGGGCATATTAATGGGCCTTCACTTTTTGCTACTAGCTAAATTTGAGGCCCAATGGTTGAGATGCTTTAGGCCCAATAACTAAAGCTTCGTTTGGTGTACAAGGATAACGTTGTATTGATTGGTTCGGTGCAGTGGCGAAGCCAGAAATTTTTGGGGGGAGGGGCGAAATTTCAAAAGGTAAAAGGTCCAAAAAAAAATATCGACACCCACATCATTTTAGATAGTAAATAATATTAATGTCGTTCATAATTTGTCAATATAAACAAGTTACAATGTCGTTCATATTTTGTGGTACTTTCCCTAATAATTTGGCATCATTCCTTTGGAACTTAGAAAATCCTCATCCAAGTATGAATATGAATGCAATTAGCCAATTTTAGATGTGTCCTACCAGGCGATCCGTTTGTGAGTGATGGTGGCCGTGTTAGCTATGGTGTGGTGTTGGTCATGCGAGTTGATGAGGGCAACGTGTTGGTGTTTAAGGGAAACTCTTTAATAGAGGTACAGTCCGCCAATACATGTGAGTCTCATCTCTATTAAAGAGATGGTACAAGTAGATGAAAAGAATATCATTTTTGTTAAGTGTGGTATTCTGATAAAAAGTTAACATGTATACTTTTTAGTGGAATGTATATCGACGATGTGAGTACTAATTAATATATTCATTTGATTAACATTCTCAAAATTATGGTTCTTAATTGAATTATATACTGTCATTAAATTCATAAAGTAGATTAGAGATGTCTAACAAAAGACACAATAACCAACTTGACAATTTTTTTTTGAACAAACGATATTATCATTAAGGAGTGGGGGAGTGGGCTAAGCCTCACAATGAGTTAGCAATAATATGGTTCAAATTCACCTTTGGCGTGAATTGAACCTAAGACCTATCACTTACAAGTGAATATGAATACTATTAGACCGTAGCACTAAGTGACAACTTGACAAAATTAAAACAACTAAAAAAATGAAATCGAGGGATAATCACAGCATCAAAATGCCTTCATTTTAAATAAAATATTAAATGAAATATAAAAAAAAAACGAAAAAGAGCCCAAAATGCCTTCATTTTAAATCAAAAGCCGTAACGGCACCGTTCCATTAAAGCCCATAAAGGCACAGTTCCTCTTAAAGCCAATAAACATAACAGCATTGTTCCTCTTAAAGCTAATAAACAGAAATATGCTACAGTTCTTCTTCCTCGCGAGAAGATGTGTGAAAATTTCACTATTTTAGTGCAGGATCAGAGGAATGACGTCCAGAGGGACGGCTTATCGCTCTTAGAGTCGAGTTCCGATGACCGGAGGTGCGACCACACCTCCTTGCATCTCTGTGGCTCGCCACTGCTCGTGCAGTGTTTGTGCAGCTGCAGCAAAAAACAGAGCTTCATTTCCGGCGAGAGGAGGGGCGAGTACTCGCTCCTGGGCTTCATTTCCGGCGAGGGGAGTGGCGGTCGCCACTCCTCGCCCTCACGTGGCTTCGCCACTGGTTCGGTGTACACCCAAGTTTTGTCTCTAGACACTCTTGTTTATCAGGAAACTCATAATTTTCGCTTGATGGCATAATTCTATGTCTACATGTGATTGCATGGTTCTTTTATTTCGTGAAGCAAAATTTGCATTATAACCAAACGTAATATGAGGAATAGTCGAGAAGTTTAGATAAGCACTGTAAAGTGAAATTCAATCGCGAAGTTCATCAGTCGCTTGTTAATCCATGCTATTTTTTCAAAATCATGTTGGTGTCCAAAGAAAATAATGTAATTCCTTCAAAAATTATTAAGCCATTTGTGGTAATTATGAGTTTAAAAGTCTTTTCTTTTAAATAAAATTGATTAATGTCCATAAGCGAAACTTAGGTGTATAAAAAACCACTCACCTATATTGGATACCTCGTTAGAACTTATGTATATTTAACGAGAAATAGATGCTAAGTACTAATTTGAAGGCAGAAGACAGATTAGTTGTAAACAAAACTTATTCCTATTATAACATATTTACTTACTTAGAATGAGAAAGGACATGAATTGGGAAAGGAAAAACAGAATGAGAACGAATACTCTGGTCCCTCAAATTAATCATGCATTTTCAAATATTGGGGTAAGGATTTTAAGGTGTGACACACAATTTTTTTCGACTTAATATGTGTTAATAAACATTGGGAAGGTTAGTAATTCGATTAATTATCATTATTTCGTCAATTCCCACAAAAAAATGAAAGGATTAAGATAGATAAGTTTTATCATTAGCAATCTTCTTCTTCCTTCAATTTAGATAAGAAAAAAAAAATTGACATTAATTTCTTACTTCAACACATTAGTTCATTCCCCAAATCTATTAAAATCCTAGCCACCAAAATAGGCACCGAAGCGTAAGAAGCACAAAATTTAAAGTCGGTTTGGTGACTAGCTAGGAATAGATAAACTTAGAATTGGGTCTAAGTCAATATTATATAGTTTAATTCATCTAGATGACATTTGTAAGACACAATATGTTGAATTGTTGTCCAATTTAACAATTCCAATTCAGGCACTCATTGACTTTGAACTCTTCGTGTGATTCATATGTTACTTCAATTGATTTGAGTTAGAACTTGATCCAACCAATAAAACCCTGAAAATGACACAGCACAGAATGCATGCCAATGACAGAGATGCTATACCTAAAGTAACCTCTTTCCTTGTCCTTCACATACATGTGAGTACATAACTCGGATGCACCGTCAACTTAATTTTTTGTGATAATAAAACAACAATACTAGGCTAACAAAAGTTATACATACTTTTATATTATTAGCACGAGATACTACGATAACAGTACACGTGAACTATGTAAAACAAGTGAGAAATAGGAGATTGTTGTGGAGGTTTCTTGACCTCTCCCACTTGGGGCAGTTGGCTGCACTCATAATTTAACCCCAACCCTTGTGTTCGTTAAAGAGTGGCATTCCATCCACTTGGTAGGCAATGGCTGCTATAAAATAACAGAATAAGGGATGATATGCAAGTGAAAATTGTTGTTTATCCATATTCTAATAGGAGGCAGATTGTCTGCCCTCCTGTTTGGGTGCCCTCCTCATGTCCTTCTATTTTGTGCGGTCACGGTTAAGCCACGTCAACATTTTATATTGATTTTTTTATAGAGATAATAAGATAAAAAACAATAAGAATATAAAATGTTAACGTAGTTTAACTGTAACAGCAAAAATATAAAAGCATGGAGATGGCACTCAAACAGGAGGGCAGACAATCTGCCTCCATTCTAATATCATATAGAAATATTATTTTTTTTTTTTGGCAAAATAGAAATATTAATTAAATCGCGTGCCACATTGTTGAATTGATGGACGTGGCCCGTGGCTTTTTGAAATGTTCTTGAAGTATCTAGAAAAAGCAAATGGTCAAATAATCCCACCACTTGTATGGTACCTTCTTTTGTCTTTGACGGATACCAGAAATATTTCCTAGGGTTTTCTAGATACACAGACAGGACGTCACCAATGAACCCGAATGATTCAGTGCTCAATATTTTCTAGGGTCAAATAATCTCACCATTGCTAGTTGTATGTGTACAACAATGTTTAGCTACTCAAAGATGAGTATGGCTGCTTACTCAATACTCTTCTTATTTAAATTACAGAGTTTTGTGTTTAGGATCTGTTCATATTATGAATCACCTTGTAAATATCAACACTGTAAAAATGAATTAAAACTAGAGTCGTTTAGTCAATCTAGTAGCAAATATATAGACGGTTCGTAATGCTTTTACCAGTTATGTTATACTGTTCTTATACACTTCGTTGACTAAACGATATTAGTTTTAATTGATTTTTTTTTTCATATGCGATCTTTATAGAGTGATTTATAATATGAAGCGCTTTGATCATAAAAACGAAGTTTTATAAACTGACGACGAACAATTTTGAGTAGAAACTCTTACTCATTTTTTAGTATTATTCGTATATGTATATATGTTTTTTATACCAAACAAGCATAATTACAACTCTCATAAATATAAATTGTGCTGATATTACAAGTTAATTATGTTGTGCGATACATATTACCATCTTTGTACAAGTTGGTTCTACTTCGTTACCTATTTTAAATTTTAATACATAATAAAAGTCGCACTCTTAATTTAAAATTCAGGAGAATTTTAACGAAAAGCTTCCGGTACTGTTTACTTTATCGAAAACCCACATTTTTACACTAAAAAATCAATCATGGTACTACTTATTTTACCCTTTATTTTGTTCTTATCATTAAAACTCAAAATAATCAAACTTTTTTATTAGTTTTTCTAAAATTCTGTTGCATAAAAATTATTCTCCATGCGTTCCCTATGGGACGCAGGACTGGAGGAGTGACATGACACAAAACATAATAACAAGAAAATATCTAAAGGATGCATGCATGCATGCATGCTGCTGCTGCTGGTGGCAGCAGCTGCATCGATCTAATTCTTCAGCAGAGCAAGTTGCAGTTAACTGCCGGCGGAATCCGGATGGGGCGCCGCGGTTTCAAAAGAAAGCGGCCTTCTCTTCTCTTCTGCCATGGTATTCCGATTATATAGAACACAAAGATCTCTCGCCCACTTGGTAGCTAGTTGGAGATCTATCTTCATGTCACTTTATATATTCGTGACATTATTAGAAAATTTAAATTATATTATTTTGGGCGGTGTGGCTTTGGAGTATCTCACAATTAACAATAAACATGGATTTGTTGTGATCATTCAACTAATTAAAAGAAAATCATGATTAGATTCTTGTTAACATCTACGTCGACACTACTTAGACCTATAGTTGTGGTCAGGAATAATTCATTTAACTCTATGTTTTGGATCTTTACATAGAAATACTAGATTTTGATTGTCAAGCTTTTTAGACTGGGTCGAAAAATGGAATTTAATTCTAATTTTAATTATGAGATCAAATGATGGCTCGAAATTTCAAATTTTATTATTAAACTTATGAGTTTTAATATATTAAACTAATGAGCTTGATCCCTAACTATTTATAGTAGCAATGATATAGAAATTAAATTCAAGATACTTTAAATATACGAATCAAACTCGCTTAAACACTAAAATTGTAAAATGATTACAAATTTACCACAAATGGGCAGCTGATTTCTACTTAAGACTGACAATTAGTCAAGCACTTATTATATGTAAATTGTAAAATTGTGTGACAGTATAACAATTCTACTATAAAATTTCTTCATTAAACACTAATAGACCTTTTTATCTGGATTGAGATCTACTCCGAACTTATGCATCCGAAGCTCGTCCCCTGAGAAACTTGAATCACTGTTCAATTCTTATCTTCAATCAGCTCATTTTTCTGGCCCACTTTACAAAAACTCAAAAGCATGAATAGCTCGAATCTCTCTCTATTTTTTTTTTGTCAATCTTTCTCTCTCTATTTTTTTTTGTCAATCTTTCTCTGTCTTTTAAACGGTGAAAATGTCTTTTCCGAATATAAAGATCTGGAGTGAATCTCATTCCATTTCATCTCAATCTTAAAAGAAAAGCTCAATCTAAATTATGTTCATTTGCTATTTGTGTGGAGGTTGTGTAATTTGATTTCCTTCTTATTTGCACAGCTGTTAGTTAAAGGAAACTGAAAAAAGAAAACGATAGGTAACCACGAAGACAAATTGGACAAAAGTTGGAACTTTCTTCATCATCACATGATTCAAATCACCAGTAGTCATGACTCGTCTACTAAGACAGACCCTTGACTTGGACCTTTCCATACTTCACGAGGCCAATTTGCCCTAAAACCTTCCAGAACTTTGCCACGAAACTCCGCCACGACTTCTTCTTTCGTTCTCCGACCACGTGTATGCCTCATAATTTATTTTCATCTGTACCACGTAATATTATTATTTTACACTCACAACATAATTAATTTTCTGTCTTTTATGTGTATTAATAAAAAAATGTGACATGACTCCTCTACCAAGACAGACCCTTGACTTGGACCTTTCCATGCTTCACGTGGCCAATTTGCCCTAAAACCTTCCAGAACTTAGCCACGAAACTCCGCCACGACTTCTTCTTTCGTTCTCCTACCACGTGTATGCCTCATAATTTATTTTCATCTGTACCACGTAATATTATTATTTTACACTCACAACATAATTATGTTTTCTGTCTTTTATGTGTATTAATAAAAAAATGTGTTATAGTTGAAAGGAACAAATACATCAAATAATACAACGAAACAATTTATATGATACAGATACATATCAATCAGAAATTTTAAACTATAACGTAATTTTATGTGAACAAAAACTTACACGTAACCTTATAACTATTGCACCAACCAGTAATTATGCATAAAAGACCTTCCATCCAATGACCATTATCTCAAACATTTTAGACACCACACTCGTGTCAAAGAGATTTTGTAGTATGCTCGAAACATGGTGTAATACGTCACATTAGACAATAAAACAGGCACTTGAAAAAGAAAAACTTTCCTCCAATTCGCCGTCCTTTCCTCACCTCTTGACGTTGACTCAGGTAAAAGAAAAGTCGTCGACTCAAACCCCACTCCCTCTCAACCGTCCGATCACACGTTGCCAAAAGCAAACGGAAACGGCTCTTTGATTTAATCCCACGTGGCAACAAACTACAGGTCAGTCGATCTCCCCGCTCCATTTAAACACAAGAAATTTTTAGTTGAGACGGGAACACAAGTGGTACAACACTTGTTTTAATAGGAATTGTGATAAATTTTATTTTTTAAGTTATTAACTTTTTAATACACATATCCTACTATTTATATAGCGACACGTGATATATCATCCCGTGTGACGGTCACATTAAAAAATGTCCCCGTTTAAACAGCGTTTTATTTTGTTTGGAATCCACGCGTCTCTCGTTTTCTTCCGCTATATAAACACCTTCTCCCCCTCTCTCTCAAACCATCTTCGCAATTCCAGAGTTTTTAGAGAGAGAAAGAAAGAGCCGAAGCAAAAGAGCTTCTTGCTTGTTCTCGCTGCTGTAGAAGGTGAAGATTTTCTCAGCTACCAAGCTTTCTGCAGCGGTGTTTAGATTCCAATCTCTTTTAAAAGTTTCAGTCACCGAAGAAAAAACAATGGCTCGTTCTTTCTCCAACGCTAAGTTTCTCTCTGCTCTCGTCGTCGACGGTTTCTCGAGCTCTATCTCCAGGTACTAACCATTTCTAACAATCAAATCCAAGTTTTGTTGTTCTCGATCTCGGTTTCTGTCATGTTTTTGTGACGGTATCTTAAGTTAATCATGTACCGCTGCCGGCGAAGATCTTTCTTTTCTTCTCTGTATTTAATTAGTAAATAATCGGCTGTTAATTTCGGTTTTCTTCTTAAAGCGGAACACTTTCGGTGCACGTCAGTCACGTGAACCCGAAGTGATTAGTTTTAATCGTGATTAATGCTTTAAAATTAATATTAATTAAATGCTAATGATGTTTTTTTCATGGAAATGCAGACGCGGATATGCGGCGGGTTCGCAAGGAGTTGCGTCGAGCGTGGTGAGAGGAGGAGGTGCTGCTGCTCCCAGAAGCGTAAACGTGGCGAAGAAGAATTCCGGCGAAGACACCTCCACCGTCAAGGTCTCGTGGGTCCCCGACCCAAAAACCGGGGTTTACGGACCCGAGAACGGCGCCGAGAAGATCGACGCTGCCGAGCTGCGCGCGGCGCTCCTGAAGAAGCATTAATAAAATTAAAGATGAAAACAAAAACAAAATTCTTGTAGTTTATTGAAACATACGAGGAAGTCTGTACGAGGAATGGGCTGTCGGCGTGTTTGTGTTTGAATTCTTCGGAGTTCAGACTTGGCCGGAAAATATGTATGATTTGTGGTAATAGCTGGTTCCTCCGTCCTCTGATCTGATTAGGGACTTAAGCATGTATTAGTTAACTTTGACAATAAAAGGATTATTAATTCTCTAATCAATCGCTTAAATTTAATTACTATTTATGTCACTGCATATCCTTTTGTGTGATTGTGATTTGTGAATGGTCTTCTGGATTTGGTAAAAGAAAATGGAAGATTATATTCGTATGGAGTATGTCCTAAATTCGATAGATAAACTTAAATTAAACAGAAGATAAATGCTAAGGAAACTTTTTAAAGTGTGATTCTTTATAAATTATCTGACAGTCTAGCAGGCAAACGACTTATGAGGTGTCAGAGAGTAACCCCTTAGCATTTCTCTAAACAAGATTACAAGATTATTAGATTGAAAAATTACATCAAATTTCATGGAAACCCACAAGGATTAAGGATGGAAGAGTTAAAGGAATAATAGTACTATGTTTACCCATTTGAATCGAGGTACCAAAAAAGTTAGAATTAGCTTCTCGATAGAATGAGCAGAATCAAGTAATCTGTAATCAAATTCATTTTTAATTTTTTAAGCATAAAATTACGGATTTTGAGATGTAACTTATATACTTGGGCATCGCAGACATATAAAAGTTAATAATCGGACTTATTTCAATACCAATACTTTAACAAGTGTCGTGAATGGGAGTAATTCTAATGCATGTAAATGAGCATACAATAATAGTATTGGCTTGGAACTAAGGTGGATGCGTGCACGTAATTAAGGAGGTGATTAAGTTGCACACTAAAAGCTCTTAATTAATTTATTAATTTTAGCCTCTGTAAAGCCAATGATTGCGGCAGATGATTGTTCGGCAGTGCGAGTATATTAGGAGAGAGATTTTTCAATATTTTTATCAAACGATGCGGTACACCACGTGTTTATATGTAAATGGTTGGATATGTATGTTAAAATATTAATAACTTAAAAATTAAAATTTTCCACCACTTACATAAAAACACGTGGTGTACCATCCGTGTTCTCGTCACAACTAAATTTTTTTCCTAACCTATGCAACCAGCGGCCAGCATCAAGCGGCAACGTCTCCGGTCGCCATGTGTTGTGCCGGCGCAACCAATTAAAAAAGGGAGTTTGAACGAAAAGCCCGCGGTACTGTTCACTTTAACGAAAAACCACATTTTTACACTAAAAAATCAAAGCTGATACTATTCACTTTACCCTTTATTTTGTCCTTATCGTTAAAACTCAAAGTTTTCAAACCTTTTTTATTAGTTTTCCTTTGCCAATGACCCTGGAAACTTCACCAACTACCCAAAGCAAGTTCCACTTATAAAATTCTTATAAGTGGTTGATAAGTGCATACAGAATAATGGATTGCTACTGTTCAATAACTGCCGACAATTAATTGGCACTAGCAAAAACCCACGCAATGCTATAGGACCGTTTAAGAAGATATTATTGTTGTTATTTAATACTATAATTTAGTGATTTTTTTTTTATTTGTAAGTGAGAGGTCTTAAGTTTAATTCTCGCGCAAAGACGAATTTGAACTACATTATTGCTAACTCATTATAAAGCTAAGTTCACACCTTCCCTTTAGTAGAAATAATATGTTGCTTAGGGCAGATTTCTAAGTCTCAGCTATATATAATTAAAAAAATCGTCCATATCCATCAGTTTTTCAGTTTGCACTTATATTCTACTGACTTTACATTAAGAACTTATGTACAACAAAAAGGACAAGACTTCTAAGATCCAAGTATATACAATTTCAAAAATCGCCCATATTCACCAGTCATTCAGTTTGCACCTATATTCTACTGACTTTACATTAAGAGTGTATGTAGAACCAAAATGATTCACATGCTCTCTTTCCCATGACTTAATTCACTACTTCATTGTTCTTGGGCTCGTCATTTGTTTCAGTGGATTTTAAAAACGTAATTTTATCTTTCATCTTCATGATGTACAAGTGTTTTATCTTCCAAATATTTCTCTACAAGGGTTTCCTGGTTGTTGCAAATTTAGGAAACTGAAGGCGTTAGTGTGGATGATTTATTAAATTTAACTCAAAACATTTGGATATTAAAACAAATGGGGAAGTAGACATATGCTGAATATATCATAGTGTGGTGGCATGTAATTAAATTACCAAATCACTTTTTAAAAAAAAAAAAGTTTAGGTATAAATTCGAAACACAAGGTTCGTGGTTTGAAACCCAAAATCAATTTCAAAACTAATGTGAGGATAGGGTTGGATGAATATTGTAAACATGATAATGGAGAATTATTAGAGTTAGGTCCAAAACTAATGTGATTAGTTTAGGCGCAGATAAAGTGGGGAATCAGTATCAATATGTGTCACCTTGTTTGCCAATTCCAAAGATATTATAAACTTTAGGGTAGGCCCAAATTTGAAGCCACATATACAATGTATGTTGGCCAAGGACAACGCCAAATGCCAGCTACTAGCAGCTAGATGCGGTGAATTGTCGAGTCTTTGCTTTGTTTGAGATAAGTGAAAAGCGGTCACGACAGATACAACCAGTTTCACGTACGTTTTAAACACGATGACGGGACGTTATCCAAACTTGAAGAACTAAGACCATCTCCAAAAACAATGTTAATATAGACATCAAAATTTCGGTGAAATAAATGTTGACCAATAATTAAAATTTCAACGCTCACGTGTCACATAAATTTTACATGTAGCGTATGACTTAACGAAAAATCGAAAGAAATCAGAAAAGTCATCAAACAGGACACGTGTCAACACTTGATAGAAATGATTTATTTAATCTGATTATTTAAAACCAAAAATCAAGTTTTGGAATTCTATAAATAGGAAGCCATTTCATTCATTTCAGGGACCAATTCATATATACATTTCTCTACTCCCAAATTGGAAGAGAATTCCCCTCAAATCCTTGAAAGCTTTGAAACACTAAAAGCTTTCAAGCACCTAACCTCCCAGATTCACAAGAATCCCTGAAGGATCAAGAAAGCTCTCTTCGTTCCTCGTCAAATCCTTGAAGAAATCCACCAACCGTTCATCAAGATCAAGTCCCAAAGGCCCTTGAAGATCCGTTCATCGTTCATCAAGATCAAGCCTCGAAGGCCCTTGAAGATCCATTCATCCTCGTTCATCCTAAGATTAAGCCCCTCGACGGCCCTTTGGATCAACAACATCAACAAATCCACACCACTGTTCATCCCTAGACCAAGCCCCAACGGCCCTTTGGATCAACAGTCCATCCACAAATCTATACCTTACGAAGATAGAATCAGAGGATCAAATTGTAAAAGAGATTGTAACCCAAAAATAATACAAAATATTATTTTGTACACGTGTTCTTATCTCGTTCATTGCAGGAATTTCCGTGTTCACAGTTAAATTATAATATTAAATTATAATTGATGACGGATAAGTCTTACGTCAAATTCAAATTTGTACTTCTCCAATAGAATTGTCAAATGTTATTTTCTTATTAATATGAAAGTTTAAATGGTTTTATCTATTAAAAAACAAATTGTTGAAACAGAAATTTTATTAGTTGAAATATTAATGGAATAAGAAACCCACCATTAAAATTAATTCATCACAAAGGTTTTAAATCCTGTCAGCAAATAACATTATGATTTTTTATGTCAAATATGCACAATAGCATCTTCACCTCAGATTTGACATCTTTTTGGAGATGTTCTTACTAGCACAATGAAAGCTTATGTCGAGCACTCAGACCATGTCATCTATGGGAAAGCTCTCACTCCCACCAGTGTGCGAACTGTTCCCTAGACGAGTTTTCTCCCTCGTAGATAAATCATAATCCTACATTCGGGCGGGAGGTGATTTCTTAGGGTTGTGGCTGTTCTTTCTTCTTTGTCCCATCACTAACGAACTAGAAAGACACACCATCTAATCACAACTTTTTGCTCTTTTTCATCACACGGCTTGCTATTCTTGCCAAAAATTAGGCGTAACCATTGTGTGGAAATAAAACGAAATTAGGCATGTAGGCGTATCAATTTGTTCAATGTCACGAATCATACCTAGAAATCATAACCAAAACCTACTAACGGACGTCGGAAGAAGAGTTTCCGGACGGAGGGCTACGAAACTAAGGCCATCTCCAACCGAAAGAGCTAAACATAGTCTCATTCAAAATTATAGCCCTACAAAAAATTATTTTAAATAAACAGTATTAAGCCATACTCATATACCATCTCCAACTGAATAGGCTAAAACATAGTCTTCTCAATAATTTACTAGTTTTAAGTTTATACTTTAAATTTATTGGTTAATTTAATTTAACTACCGTTGAACGTTTTCAAATCTAGCTGTTTTGAATCCATTATTGCAATTGAAAAGCTGTGCCTCCAAAAAAGAAGGCTAAGAGGACGGCTACATTTTGTCTGCATGATACTCTAATAATGGCCTGATTGACTCCATAGAATTATATCCAGCCATCAGTTGGAGATGGATTTCTGAGCAAACCAGGCTATTCATTCGCTTTTGGATCTTTAGCCCTTGCATGGGAGATGGCCTTATTGTTTTTCGAGACTGTAGCCATTTCACACGAAAAAAAACTGGCAAAAGCCCAAGACCGAGGGCCACCAAATGGAAACCCTTGTGAGGCAAACCATAAGCCCAATTGACAAGGCAGGACGTAGTTGAAAGAGCTTTTCTCCAACACAGCTTGAAAACAGCTACTGCACACACATCTCAAAGTCTCCCCCGAATGAAGTTCTTCAAATATCTAATTGATATCCCAGGTTTTCAATCCTTTTACCCTATTTGTCTGCTTGGAAATTCGACAAGGGACACAATTCTTCTGATATATACTTGAAGTTTTAAACTTTACATCTTTCACCTGCAAAATCTATGCTTAAGGCCACTGCCATCTACCTAATCTTATCCGAATCCTAAATTTTCCCAACTTCCTTTGCAGTTACGACCATTGCCCCGAAATATAACTACAACACAGTGCAGATTTCCTCGGGGTCGGGTTACATGTGTCATGGGGCATTTCCTTCCTAAAAGTTTCTTATACCTTGAGCAAACAAATGCTAAGCTAACATTGATAAGATACCTAGGGTTAGCTCGGCATAAGAGGCAACTAAGTACAAAAACTATGTCGAACTCGGAACTGAAAGATTTTTAAGGGTATTGAACCTGAATTCCATATTCTCGAAAACCAAAATAAGAACTTCCTTAAGCATTTCAGACGATAGATATGCAGCATTTTGTCAGCTACGCCAATGAGTTCACCTCTAACAGTAACTGCAAATAACAATATCCAAGTCTAAAGTATATTCAACAACTTTGAAGGTCCTGTTTTTACCTGCACAGTTGCATGATCAATACAAACTTGAGGTAGATAATAGTTTGTAATCTGCGCATTACATCCCACGGACTCTAAGTCCGTAATGCATACCTAAGCCTAATGTGAAACCTCAAACTCTCAAGCAGAGTACTATTCAACGGTCCTCCTCCATCACCACCTAACTCACATTTCCAAAACTATCCATCCACACAGTAAACTACAATAAAGAAACATGAATCAAACATTCCCTACTAACATAAAATCTACGAACACGCATGCAAATTTGATTACTAGACAACTTGTCTCCTGAATTTGAATGCTAAGAAAGTATAAGACTTGCAACTGAAAGAACAACAGCGAGCAATGCATTACTTGTTTTGGCCTAAACCATATTGCATAAAGCTCGAACAATCAAGATACAAGCTTTTAGCTTTCTACAATCCACCAAAACCGCCATATGCATAATCGAAATTAATCTAACATGGGTGGTGCTATCCGCACACCCCTTTTGTACTCCACACACCCTCTCAAATTCAGGCTGTCAGGTCGAATGAATTGAAGAAGACGCATAACCGAAACATGTCACAACATAAAACCTAAATGAATTGAATTGAACAGCACTATCCTATCATAAAACATCTAATTTTCCACAACAAAACATGTCACAAACGCATAAAACAAAAATGATTTCTGCATAAATGAAAATTATTGAGAAGCATTAAATTCATAATCTTTAAGAAATCAACGTGTGAACAAACACTACCCATAATTCCGAATCCCTAAAACCCTCCTCTACGGCCCCAATTCCCAATTCAAATCGAAGAAACAAGAGGCATTTTAATCTTCCTTACTTGTCCGCCATTGACGCAATCCAACCCGCAGCCGCACTGCGGGCACTCATAGAAATTGTCGATCGGAAACGCCGCCGACGCGATCCCCACCGAGAAGTCGAGGTCGTCGCCGCTCCGGGTGACCTCGACGATGTTGAGCCACAGGAACAGGACCTTGACGCTCACCCCGGTCAGCGAGGAGAGCTTGTTCTGGGAGATTGTGCCGGTAATAGTAGACTTGTACTTGAGCTGGTACGACCCTTCCAAAGAGAAGCTGCAGGAGCCGTTCAGATACGCGCGGAAATTTCCGTTGCCGTCGAGCTCGTATCCCGTGACGCCCTTCGGGAGCAGACCCATCGGAAGGTTAAAGTCTCCGATTGCATCGTACACAGACCGCGATTCGCCGCCGTTGGCAGCGGCGGAGACGGTTGGTGACGTGGAGAACGTTGATAGGAGGACGATGACGGCAATAATTGATGTGCGTGACATAATTTTTTTCTCCCGATTTTTTTTTTCTCTCAAATTTTGTTTTGTTGTTATTTTTTTTTTCTCTCAAATTTTGTTTTGTTGTTATTTTTTTTTTCCGGGAGAATATTTGGTACAGAGAGTCGGTTAGGTGTGGGTTGACTTACAGCGGTGGGGGAAAGACAATTTTGGTCTGAGGAAACGACGACGTAGAGAGGGATTTTGGAGTTTAGTAGGCGGGCACGTGGTGCTGTCCTGGAGAATCTCTAGATCTTTTTCAGCAAGATCACCGAATCAAGTGATTCAGATTTTTGATCCATTGTTTTGATTTCTTAAAAACTATAATAATTTTAACCGTTAGATGAAATTTTAAAAGTTCGAATCACTTGATCCGATAGCCTTGATGGAAGAGATCTAGAAAGAATCTCTTCTCATCGTAGCTGTTACAAGGACCCGACATCATGTGGCCCATGGGCTTTTTCGCCCAACCACTTTTTTCTGCACGTTGATAATTACCCTTTTTTTTCCCTTTCCTTTTTCTTTATCGCGTTTTTTCCCAACCATTTGCAACAACCATTCAAACCAGTATATTCCTTGTTTGTAGTGTTTTTAAAAGATTAAAAACGTTTTCAGATAAAATATTTTTGAATATAAAAAACACTTGACGTGCAAGAAGTATTAATTATATACTTCTTGCAGGAAGCACGTTAAATATTTTTTTCAGAATTTACTTGTATATTTATTTAGAATCGATTATAAATATATTTTCACCAAAAACGTTTTTACCTATTTAAAAATACACTTCCAAACGAACTCATAGTCTAGAACGAGACTTGGCTGCTGAAGATTCAGCAGTATCTCCTGCTGTCAACCAATCACAGTTGGACACGTGTCCAAATTATGATTAAAAAATTCACAACTTGGACACATGTCCAGCCGTGATTGGTTGACAGCAGGAGGTGCAATCAAATTGAACAACTTTTTGTTTTAAGAGTTACACTACTTGCGATTGTAAATTTTTTCATCTAAAATTAAAAACAAAAATGTAGATTGGAGTTTCATAAGTCATACAAAGAAGCAAGTAATATTCACTAACAAGTGATATCATAGAATTTATTCTCAAATCATGTTTAATCAAAGCATAAAACCGAAATTTAGGCACTAAAAAGCTAAAGATTGACTTTAAAGTGCGGACACCAAATTCTTAATCTTTCTTTTCCCGTTGACACAATCGAAACCGCAACCACAGGTCGGACTCTCATCGAAGTTACTGACCGGAAAGTTTGCGGAGCCGATGCCGACCGAGAATTCTAGCTCGTCGTCGTCACGAGTCACGGTGGTAATGCTCAGCCACAGAAAGAGCACCTTAACTTGGATGCCACTCAAGCTTGAGATCTTGTCAGTCTTTATCACACCCTTTATGGTGGACTTGTACTTCAACTTATACGAGTCGATTTTAAATGTACAAGTGCTATTCAAGTAGACTGAGAACTTACCTGTCGAGTTGTCCAGCTCGTAGCTCAGTACGCCCTTGGGGAGAATGCCGACCGGGAAGTCGTACTCCTCGAGGGCTTCGTAAACTGTCAGCTCGTCGGCGGCGAAGGACGACGGGATTGAGATGGAGATCAGAAAGAAGATAATTAGGCTTGGTAGCAGTGTTGCCTTTGGAGACATGGTTTGATGAAGTGTTTGACTGTTTGGTTATGCAGTCTGTAATATATAGAGAAAATATTGAAAGGCAAAACCAAGAGCATTCCATCTACTTCGTTTGTGCATGTATATTGCACGATAGTCCAACAAACATTCTTGCATACAACAAAGCCACTCTCTTATTACAGGAAGACTTGAGCGCAAAATCGAACGCACTGATATTAGAAGATTTATTGGTGAAGTCATGAAGGGACCACGATATAGTCCTAAGCCTATCCTGACATTTTTTCACGCAGAAAACTTTAGAGCTATACATGCTTATGATTTTCAAGGTTGTTAGTTTAATTTCTTTCTTTCTTCAGGTTTGATTTGAGATTGATGACTCTGGTGTCAAGCAATCTGGTGCTTGTTAGCTTTAAGGAGGAAGAAGAAAGGAAGAAAGTCAAAGACGGTTGAGGTTTAGGTTTATGAAATATGATGATGAGAATGACACCTATAACAGACTGAAACGGTAATGATAGGTTGGTCACTACACATCAAATTATTAAGATTAGGAGACCGTTTCAGAGTGAGACATTTGGGCCCTTCCTGGGCTAAAATCTTGGCTCCACTACCGCTAGGATTCATACGGTGGGGTCGCTACAGTGGCGAGGGCAAGCCTCCCTACACGGCTCCCGGTTCTAGACTAAATGAAACCGATCCTACCTAATGGGATAAAATTTAGTTATTGTTGTACAAACGAAATTTGGAGAGAGAATTCGAACAAAAAATGCTAGATGCAAGAGAAAACGTTATTAGCTACTTGAGTTACAAAATCCTTGCTCTCGTACATCAATAAGTTAATATGTATGCAAGCATTAAACCAGTATACTGTAGATGAACATTTAAAGCATGCCGAAACATTTTACGGCTAATTAACGAAACATCTACATAGTGCTAGCTCTACTCTTACAAGCAAATCCACACCCGCACTGCGGACTCTCGTCAAAGTTGTCGATCGAGAAGTCCGCCGAAGCAATCCCCACGGAGAATCGTAGTGCGTCGCCATCGCGAACCACTTCGACAATGTTGAGCCAAAAGAAGAGTACCTTAACGCTGACGCCCTTCAAATCTTTGAGCCCTGCCCTTGGACAAAACACCAGTTATGGCGGATTTGTACCAGAGCTGGTAAGAATTTTCAATGGAGAAGCCGCAATTTCCGTCAAAATACGCCTTGAAATTGCCAGACTCTGTGTCTAATTCGTACCCTGTTACTCCTTTGGGAAGAAGGCCGATCGGGAGATCGTATTCTTGAAGCAACTCATAGGCTGATGGCCCGTCGTCGCCGTAGGCGAACGACGATGAGAGAACGATCAGGAGAACGGTGACGGGAAACACCGACGACGGAGCCATGAGTTCCAGATCGAAGCTTTCTTGCAGCTTTTTTTTGCTTTTTTGGTAGAAGAAGCGAGCTATTCGCAAGTTTTGCTTGTCGCCATTCTCATCAATGGTTTTCAACGCCCGACGTTTATCCTTTTGTCGTGTAAAGTGTGGTGGTCGTAAATTCCGGAAAAAAATTCTCGTCTGATCATTTTCTTGGGGATTCGAGGATTTTGTAATCAGGTTCGTTTATCGTACATCGTACGATCAGAAATTATTTAAAATTTAAAATTTAAAATTAAATATAAATAGTACTTAACGAAAACTGATCGCATGATGTACGATGAACGAACATGATCACAAGATCTCCCAGATTCTTAAAAAAACAAAAAACAAAAAAACAAAGTGTGTTTTAACGAAAAGCCCGCAATACTGTTCACTTTAACAAAAAATCACATTTTTACACTAAAAAGTCAAACCTATTACTATTCACTTTACCTTTTATTTTGTCCTTATCATTAAAACTAAAATTTTCAAGCCATTTTCATTAGTTTTCCTAAAAACAAATCCCGCAAGGATCCTTTTCCGTAAATTCCACCCGACTCTTGGGCTGCTGTTTTCCAAAAGCCTACAGGGTGCCACGTAGGGGTTAGGTGGGAGATCATTCTTGTCTGGATCATGTGTACGACTAATACACCATAATCAAAGGGGTGACAGTGTTCGGTTTGAAGAAGAGATGCTATATTCATTTTTATGACTATGCAAATTAACTATCAGGGATTACTCAGAATTATATCTATCGAGTAACGAATTTTTTATTAGGTCACGGTTATATCCATCTTCATCAATGCAAAATAATTATTCATTTTACTTAAACATTATAATTTAATAGCTACTAACCCAGTTATTAGCTAATTACATCCAAAGCCTAAAAAACATGGACAAGGATCCCCTCCTAAGCATTGGAGGCGGAACCTCCTGACCGGCCCATCTAGGCCATCGAAATTTGATCCAACGGCTGCAATAATTATAACTTTTAGAGAATCCCCCTGTTTGTAACCGTTAGATTAAATTTCGATGGCCCAGATGGGCCGGTCAGGAGGCTCCGCCTCCAATGCTCATGAGGGGATCCTTGTCCAAAAAACATAACCATCTTTCCTTGAGATGTTCATGATAAGGCACATATGATAGCAAATTAAGGTAAAATAGTCCTATGAACAAAAAGGGATGACAAAAATGAATTTCTCATAAATTCACGGTTATATCTATCTTCGTCAATGAAAAATAATTATTTGTTCAACTGACACATTATAATTTAATAGCTACTAACCCCGTTATTAAATCATCAAAAACATAATAATACTTTCTTGAGATGTTCATGATAAGCCACATATGATAGCAAATTAAGGCAAATTAGTTATATTAAAAAAAAATAACGAAAAGTACCCAAAAAAAAAAAAAACTTTAGTTTTAATGAAAAATGACGAATAAATTTGTAATGAATAGTTCTAGAGAAAGGTAAAAATTTGATTTTTCGTTAAAAGTAAACAATAAGGAGAGTGCTTCGTTAAAACTTCCTAAAAAAATGACAAAAGCAAATATTTGTGAATATTAAATTATATATACCATACGGTTTGAATGCGGGAAACGTTATAGATCAGGGACTCCTATAACCAGATTAAAAACCATAACCAAATAATATTCATAGTTTTTTTTCCATATCTCGAATTTTTATCCTTGTATCCATCTATTCAGACAATTATTCACGATTATCGAGTTTAACTGGTTAAATTGCCATCCCTAACCATCACTCCGGCACACTTCTGCATTTCATAAGGGGAAAGGGATCCTCTCCCGTAAAGCACCCATACTTGCTCAATAGGATTGGATATATCGACATTTGGAAAATAAAGACACGATTAGCTTTCATAGAGGGAAAGGGATCCTCTCCGGATCTCTTCCACCTGAGTCAACTGAGCTCAAAATCCGGATCCTTAAAATTTGATCTAACTACTAAAAACAGGAGGTCCCATTAAAAGTTATAAAAACTTTAGCCGTTTGATTAAATTTCAAAGGCCGAATTTTGTGCTCAGTTGGCTCAAATGGAAGGAATCCGGAGAAGATCCCTTACCTTCATAAAGCACTCATACTTGCTCAATAGGATTGGAAGTTAGGGGTGGCAATTTTAACATCTATGCAGACGCATACATGGTTGTCAGCAGAGAGTGATTGGGGAGAGTACATTTTTGCTGACAATTCTTAGTAGTAGCAGCAATGCTATCACTATCACTCTCTCAAGTAGTAGTAATGTTCACCACCTTATTTATAATTGTTGGATGAGTTTAAATTTCGAGATTTATCCATCTATTCACTACCCAAATCTCGAAATTTAAACTCATTTAACGGTGATAAAATAGACTGGTGAGCATCACCATTACTTAACGGTGGTGAGCAACGATACGACGGAAAAATCGTAAAACAAAGTCTAAAGCAAGGTAGTTCAAGCAACAAAAAAGCATCGATATCACAACTATTTTTCAGCGTAGATTCCTAGTCATGGTGAGCAGAAACAAGAATTTGATAGCACTATAGACATCTCGCAGTCAAAAAACCGGTCAGTTGGTGTAGATAACCAACTATCCGAAAACTAAGAGAAAAGGAGCCCTCGAAACTTACAAACATAGAAGGCAGCGATTTATAATTTTTCCCGTGACAAAAGTTACCGCTGTTGCTGCAGCTTCTAACCTCTCAAAACACTCATCCTTTGAGAAATTATGCCATCTGCAAATAATATGTAGCAGGAAGAAAATCTTGACATAAGATCCAGCAACAAAAAAAATCATCTCAAATGTAAGCACTGAAGCAGAACCGTATCAGTTTATAAGTTAAACGAGACTAGCTCTGGCGGTAAGTGGAACAGTTAAAATCACAAGGTCATAGTTTATCCTATGGGCGTCTATATAGCCGATATAAGCTAAAATTTACATCAGGATACAAGCATACAGCATGATTTAGGTCCAAGACTCATGAAATTCACATCCTAATTCAAATAAGGAGGGTATATATATTACATCAACAGAGCCGATAACAAGTGGTACTCGAAGGAATTGGGTTCCACGGAAAAGGGAGGATTCTTTCTTGTTGTCTGCCCCAAAAAAATTCAATTTTCATAGATATAATGCAAATCTTAAACCATTTCAAGAAAAGAAAGCAATACAACAACGAATGAGTAACTACGAGCCTGATACATACAGAAGAATCTTTGCACGTCCCATGATATATTCCGAAGACAACAATTGGCATCCGCAAATAACAAAGTTAGCAACAAACAAAAAATAAAATAATTTCAATCACAATCAACAAGGGAAATTGTAGGGGAGGGGGAAAGGACAAGGATCATACGTACAACTATATAACAAAATCAACTCACATCCTTGAGTCTTTTAATCAATGCATCTAGAGATTTCTTCTGGGGGTTCTGCCTGCTTCCCCGGCTACCAAAGGTTCCAAATCGCCGCTCTGAAGGATCCCTCAACTTTTCTGAAATAAGCACTACTTTTCTGTAGTCCAAGGTATTGTAACTCCTCTCCCTGATTACCGGATTAAGAAAATTCTCTGGATGATTGCTTAAGAGTAAATTAACTAATTGCCTTGACTCAGCAAGTGCCGTTTTCAACTGATTTGCTTCCTCATCTGAGAATAGAGGAGCTTGATTATCAGCAAAAGATTCCAGCAATCGAATATCCACATCAATGCTCATAATTGCATGTACGGTAAACCTCTTAACTGCGTCCCCAAGTAAAGCCCCTATTATCTTCTCCGATATGTGAGAAAGGACATCTTGCAAAACTCGTTTGAGAACCAGAGGAGGCAATATTTGCTGAGCAGTGGAAACCAGAGTTTCCAAATAAATGATCACCTCATTCACATATTCATTCCCATTCGGCCAAGGCTCATCGGCCATCCAGTTCACATTCTCAATCAACGTCATGAACCCATCCACTTTTTGTTTAAGCAACCCAGAGAGCGTGTCTTCTGCTGCATCACGGGCTTTGCATAGCGGAAACTGCCTCCGCCCCCTCTCTACCATTCTCAAGGGCACTCCAGAAAGCTGAGCAGCATGTCGGAAGAAGAAATCACAAGCTCGCTCCATGACAGCCATATTAGCGGCTACTTGCATTGCCTGGGAGACCCCATGGATAGATGAACTGATAAGCTTCAAAAGAGCCCCATCCAAATCCTCACTCAACAACCTATCCAAATACTTCTTCACAACATCAAAGAAATCGAGCTGCCCGCCATACGACATGAAACTCACAGAATCCTCAATAAAGGACCTAACAATGCGGCAACAATCAGGCACTGTCAAACTAAACGGTGCAACATATGGAAAAGCCGGTATGATATCAGACGTCTGTATCTGAAACGAAAGAACATTCATGGAATACTCATATTCTTTCTTCATCAACATCTGATCGAATTTATCAGCGGAAAGAGCCTCAGCAATCTGTTTACGACAATCGGACAACAACAGCTCGTGGTACTTATCCCTGTGTTTGCTCAGAACATCAAGCAAGGGGTCAACCAAATATCCATACCGACGCAATGTCACACCTAACAAGCTCACATAGTCCTTAATCAACAGCAAATGGTTAGCAGTTTGCATCCTAGAAAACTGATCCTCTAAAACAGAACACATTTTACTCACAGCAGTTTCCCACAAATTATCAACCTCTAATTTCGAAATCAAACCGCCACTGGTCCTCACAATTCGATCCTCCACGATGAAAAATCCGGCGATTTGCGCAAAGAAAGTTTGATGCGATTCAAGAAACGGAGTCATGGAAGACACCTGGAAGTCAGAGGTGAGCTGAAGCTTTCGATTCTCGAAGTAATATTGCTTGAATCGGTCTTCAAGCCCCAGAGTCTGGTGTATATGATAGGCTCTGTACAAGGGAGTCAAATCAAATCCACCTCCGCCATTAAAACCATCGTCTCCAACCCCACCGCCGCCGAGTCCGTCCTCCTCCTCCTCCTCCAAAGCGTAAACAGTGTCTCTGAGGCTGAGACGGCTCTGCTCCTCAGCTTGCCGCTGCTTGATTCTCAGATCCTCTTCCCGCTGCCTCGCCGACGAAGCTTGACCGATCGCCAATTGACCGAGGTTCCGACTCACCACGCGGATCTCCACCAGCCAATCGCCGAACTCCTTACTGACCTTTCGTTCGATGTGCCAGCGAATCTCTGGAATCTTCTTCTCCAGCATCCGCTTGAGCGTAGACGACGGCGTTTTGTCCAGGAACTCGGACTCGATTGTGTCGACGCACTTGAGCGCCATGTAGAAGTTGCTGCTGGAGAGATGGTGATTGGATCGGGAGCAGAGCTCCATCAAACGAATACAATTCCGGACCGATTCGAGCGCGAGGTTGACGTTTCGGGATACGTTTCGGGCTTCGACGAAGGCGTCGAGGGAGGAGAGAAGAGGAAGGCCGACGGACTGGAGCTTGGCGTTGGAATCGGAGAGGGAAGACTTGAGAGAATCGACGTCGGAGAGGAGAGATCGGAGGTCGTCGACGGCGAGGATGAAGTCTTGGTAGTGGGCCTTGCAGACCTCCTCGATTTCGGACTCCTTGGATCGGGAGAAGTGGCGGAGGTGCTGGAGCAGCGTCTCGGGCTTCCCGGAAGTGAAGGCCTTGCGGACGAATGGGCCCACATCCTCGCCGTTGGAGATGGAGGAGGAGAGAAGCAGCTGGTCGAGCTTTTCAGCCGAGTCGCCGTTTTCCGCGGCGGACGGAGCCACTTTCCGCCGAGACTTCGTGGGCAGCATCGTGGCGATGAGAGAGAACAGGGGGCGGAGAGGATTTAGGAAAAATGGAAGTGAGAGAGAGAGAGGGGGGGTCGTTACATGGACATTTGGGGATTTTTTTTGTTGTTTGACGGAAATACCACCTGGAGCGAGGGAAATATATGTATGAAGGTCAAGGCAGGCAGGTGCTGGTGGTTGAAGATTGAAGTGGGTAGTTTTGGTAATTAGGAATTATGGTAAAATTCAACGGCGGCTCCGACAGAACAGTGTCCGATGACTGAGGTTGTAATAGAGTGGACCAAGGTGACCGGAGGGACGACAATGAGAAAAACTCTATTTAGTGTTAACAGTTAAACAGCGCTTATTTTAATTTTTACTCGTCAGATCAAATAAATTAAAAAAAATTTAAAAGACATAAATTAATAAAAATGTGTGAGAGATAAAAATAAATATGTAGATAACATCATCTTTGTTTAATAAACAATAATTCTATTATGTTTCGCATATTTTATACTTTAAGCTATTTGATCGTTTATTTTTTTTATCAAAAACTTCCGAGTATTTGAAACCTTGAATCATATATTGTACAACTACCGGTAATTATCATTCAATATTGTAAGCAGAAAGGAAGAAACTCGTGTCGAATAGTGAAATAATGGTTTATATGCAGCTATACATTGTTTTGTAACATGCTTAAAGTTATTTATTGATGGTTTTTGTTACGAGTTATATTCTAAACTATCGGATTATAATGTAGATACACGAAGTTGGAGATCAAAGTTTGGTGTAAAGAACAATGTAAATAGGACATACACGTTGCTCTAATCGACTGGGTAACTTATATCATACCAAATCAGATCGAAGTTTGATTTAAAGAACAATGTAAATAGGACATACACGTTGCTCTAATCAACTGAGTAACTTATATCATACCAAATCATGTCATTCAAAATGAAAGAAAGTGAATGTTATGCAAATAAAGGAATTCAATTGTTTAAATATTGGATTTTTCAATTGTTTAAATATTGGATTTATACTGCATTGCACCGGATTTGAATCTCATCCGGATCTAAATTGTGGGGATCCTAGGGATTCTCACATCCTAACCGTTCATTCTATATCATGCGGCCATAAAGCATTTTAAATATAAAATTAAATACAAATAATATCTAACGAAATCTGGACGCACAATGTACAATACACAGTTATGATATAAAGATCTATATGATCCGTAAAAATGATCCGGAAAGAATCTCGTCCCATTGCACCAAGCAAATGGGTAATGGGTAATTGCATTGCATTGGTAACTTGGTATAAATTAGGCATGTGCACTGCCAGCTTTGGAAAAGGTGGCAGGTAGGGCCACGTGTGATCAGATTGGCCAATGATGTGTGAATGATTACGTTACTCTTTGGTATTAAATATAGGATTGGCATTGGTGAGTTTTCCTGTTTTGTGTGAGGCCAACAAGATTTGAGTTCTACTGTTAGTAGTCCTAGTTGGTGCACGATTTGTAAGTATTTATGTAAATTCATACTGTAGTTGTAGTTAGATGTGAGATTCTTCCGAATTGAGATTGTGAGTATATCCTATCACTAGTGGTAAGATTAAAAATCTCCTTTAAAACTTTTTTTTAGTACAACGATATTTTTTTATACTAAGGAATGTATATTTCAGCTAAGCCGCACAATGAACAATCTAATTTAGTATCAAATTTATCATCTACGAGATTCGAACATAAGGCTATCTCCAACCGAATGAGGGTCAAAATGCTCCCTTTAGCCCTATAGCTCTGCAATAAATTATATTTTAATGAATAGGGCCAGACCATATTTTATACCATCTCCAACCGAGGGGGTCAAAGGGCCATAGGCCAAACATAGTCCTTTGACAAAAATTCATCTCCAACCGAAGGGGCCAAAGGACCATAGGCCAAACATAATTTATTATTTTAATTGAATTAATATGGTTACTTAAATTAAACTACCATATTAAAATAAGATTTTCGGACATATTTTGAGTGCCACTTGTCGCCAAATGAATAAGCCTCAGGATTTCTTATATTTATATAATCTCAATAATTTTTTCGATAGGATTTCGAGTGGCACGTGTTGCTAACGTGAGTAACTCTCCAGATTTTTTATCTTTATGTAATCTCAATAATTTTTTGGATAAGATTTCGAGTGACATGTGTCGCTAAAGTGAGTAACTCTCCATATTTCTTATCTTTATGTAATCTTAATAATTTTTCGGATAGGATTTCGAGTGCCACGTGTCGAGATATAATTGGTTGTGCAAATTTTAGATATGATTCTTATTTACGTGACACTTCTTTTCTTTAGCTTTCAATGTTAATAAATTGACTGGATATTGGGGGTAGAATTCACACACCTCCAAACACCTTCACTTGTTTGAGAACTACCCTTGACACTATCTTCTGAGACCCATATATAAGTCCTACAAAGAGTTTCTTCTTCTTTTCGGGTCCAAGCCCTTCCTTTCATTGCAGATGTTGCCATTTGAAAATTATTGAAAAAATTAAAGGAAATATTATTGGAAGAGGTAAGAGAATATTATGTGAATAATTGAAATAAAATGAGGTAAGATAGTATGAAATGTTGAAAAGTATGTGAGAAATGGTGTAAGAATGACTTAGGTATTTATAGGAATTTAAAAAAAAAATTGTCAAAAAAAATAAATCAAATTCCAATGGTAACCTAACGGCAGCATAACTTCAGCTAGCCATTGGCATTCGAATGAGCTAAGTTGGAGGGCTAGTAAAATGTCAAGCTTGACATTCTGGCGCTGGAAGGCTGGCTGCTCTTGGCCAGCCCTTTGGCTGTTCTCCCATTTTTGGCCAAGTAGGTACCACAAGCCCTTTGGCCTAGACCTCGGTTGGAGACGTTTTTCTTGTCAAAACTGGCTATTTTTAGCCCTATGACCCTTTGACTGGGTCGGTTGGAGATAACCTAAGATCTCTCACTTACAAATGAAGAAGAATATCACAAGACCATAGTACTAAGTGACCCTTTAAAACTTTTTGTTACAATATATATATATATACAGGAACCTTATGCAAAGGGATCCCCATTTTTAGAAAAAAATGGGGATTAGGTGTGGGGCCCACTCCACATCAAATTTCAAAGATCCGAACCGTCTATTTTTCAAGTTCCACCTCATAGATCATCCTTGCAAAATATTAGGCAAATCGGAAATGTTTAAGGCATCTAATTGGGTTCAAAGAAATTAACGAATACTTTGTTATATAAGAAACAATGAAATTTTATCGTGATAATTAAATAGGCAAATGGTTTCGGATCGAATTGAATTTTTGCAAGGATGATCTATGAGGTGTAACTTGAAAAATAGACGGTTCGGATCGTTGAAATTCGATGTGGAGTGGGCCCCACACCTAATCCCCATTTTTTTCTAAAAATGGGGATCCTTTTGCATAAGGTCTTCCTATATATATATATACACATGCCCTTTACCAAGAGGATCCCCATTTTTTTAGAAAAATAGGGACACCTTCTTGACCGTTAGATTGACTTTAATGAAATTGTGTGGTTGAGATTAAAACACAGGCCACACAATCTCAACCACACAATTTCATTAAAGTCAAATCCAACGGTCAAGAGGGTGTCCCCATTTTTTTAGAAAAATAGGAATCCTTCTTGTGAAAAGATTTATATATATACAGGCCCTTTAAGGGAAGGGATCCTCATTTTTTTTAAAAAATGGGGACACCCTCTTAACCATTAGATTTGGCTTTAATGAAATTCTGTGGCTGAGATTAAATCACAGGCCACAGAATCTCAACCACAGGATTTCATTAAAGCCAAATCTAACAGTCAAGAGGATGTCCCCTATTTTTTTTTAAAAATGAGGATCCCTTCTCTTAAAGGCTTCCTCTATATATATATATATATATATGGTTGGGTGTGTTTGGTTGGTTGGATTAGGTTGGATCGCGTCACTTGGATTACAACAAACACCTGCCATTTGGCGTCACCAATTTTACATGAATTTATAAACCATGATTTTAAGTGTCTTAGTTGCGTGGTATATTTCCTCTTGTCATATTTTATCAAACAATTTTTTATATTTCTGTGAATATTTGGTGTTACTTATATAGGTCAGAGAAAAGTTGAAATGCAACTGTGAGTCTTCTCGAATTCTAAAATGATGGACTATCATGGCTTGGCCAGCTGATCCCCTTTTTCAAAGAAACAAAAAATGAATGTTTGGTCTTATATGCATTTTACATATGGTGAACCACATGACATGTTTTGAGTTTGCTTCTTGGCTCTGATGAACCACACGATGGTGGTCAGAGAGAGACTGAAATGCCTCTAACTTTCGAAAGAATAAATTGTTGTGACGAAACCACCAACTGTTCCTCTTTAAAAAAAATAGTGAATACAAACACGAGAAAGGGTTTCAAATTTTCACAAGTAACAAAACTTCAACACAATCTCACTAGTTGGGCTAATCCAAAGAACAACACACAAAAAAAATCAAACATGAAATAAAATTCCACGTCAACAAAAGTAATGAAAAACATTAATAAAAGAAATTGAAATTACACATGGGCTCGTGGGCTTGAAGAACAAGAGAAACAAACGAAGCCCAAAAACCCTTAAAAGTTGCGTAGAAAAAGCCCCATTTATATAAACACCAAGTTCGGCTGTCTCTGCAAATAAACCCTACATCCCCTCCCGCCTCTCTGCCTCAAGAGCATCAAAGGAGCAGCCGCAATGGTAATCTCTCCCTCCAAACCTTAACGCCGCCGTCTCCATTTCCTCCTCCTCCGTCCTCTCTCTCTCTCTCTAACTCTCTCTCCTCCTCATGTCTGTATTCGCAGGGTATCGATTTAGTCGCCGGTGGCAAGAGCAAGAAGACCAAACGGACAGCCCCAAAGTCCGACGATATCTACCTCAAGCTCCTCGTCAAGGTCCTCCCTCGAATCCAAATGTTTCTGGGTTTTGTTACTGATTGCGTTCGTGTTCTGAATTCTTTTTTTGCGGGTATTTATGTTGTTGGATCTGTGTTTTCAGCTGTATCGGTTTCTTGTGAGGAGGACCGGCAGCAAGTTCAATGCCGTGATTCTGAAGAGGTTGTTCATGAGCAAGGTGAACAAGGCCCCGCTGTCCCTTTCCCGATTGATTAAGTACATGACCGGAAAGGAGGGTAAGATTGCTGTGGTGGTCGGGACTGTGACCGACGACATTCGGGTTTACGAAGTTCCTTGTTTGAAAGTGACCGCTCTCAGGTTCACCGAGACCGCCAGGGCTCGGATTGAGAAGGCCGGCGGCGAGTGCTTGACTTTCGACCAGCTGGCTCTCAGAGCTCCTCTTGGCCAGAACACGGTATGTTGATCTTTTAGTTGCATTTGATTTGCCATACATGAATTGCAATCTCTAGGAGGATGTGTTAGAGCTCGTGCTTTTAAAATGACTGAAAACACTTCTAGAAAAAATGTTCTTTCGGTTCCAAAAGCAATTTAAGTATGTGCTTCTTGTAGAAAGCATTTAAGTGTTTTATCAGGATTTATTAGCATTTTAACTAAGGATTGTTTCCAAAAAAAATTTCACCAAAAGCGATTTCAATTTAAAAGCACATCTCTTAGTTGTTGAAATGACCTGAGAATTTGTGATTTGGTTTATCTTGGTTGCTAGTGTTTTAGTTGGAATTGAATGCTCGATTAAGCTCTTTTGTGTATAAGTGTGCGCGAAAAACTTGCCTAGAAGTAGAATCTATTGGAAAGTAGCATAATCTTGTAGTCTTTTAGTCATAAGCAATTTGAAATCGTGTTAGTGCCAGCATCGAATGATGGATATATGTTTCAAACCTGTAGTAAATGTATGTTTCTGGGTTCAGAAATGGGTGCGTTTGTGTTTTGGGCCGTGCCCTTATTAGTAAGGGATATCTTATGATGGCAACCGTATTGTGGTAGATAGTTTAGTGGAGCTTTGATTAGTGGTCGTCGTGTAGTAGACTGTTTCATGGTGATGAGAGTCATGAACTACGTGCCCCCGTATGTAGGAAGCATATAGTAGTGAAGTGAATAGAAGGTGCAAGAGAGTGGTGTGTAGAATTTTGAGCCATGAGCAATACTTTTGGTTTAATTACATGCTTGTGGGATTTGCGAATTTGTTCCAATGTATTCTAACATTGCAAATCTGCAAGAGTATTTTGTTTTGTAAAACGAGACTCATTTCCTCAGGCCGTTCTACGATCTGATAAATCTTGTTTCTATTGACAATTTTTTGTTCAAAGGAATTTGTGAATAATAGAGTTACGTTGATTGATAAATGTTAATCTTTTTCGGCAGATTCTTCTTAGAGGACCTAAGAATGCTCGTGAAGCTGTGAAGCATTTTGGACCTGCTCCTGGTGTTCCACACAGCCACACCAAACCCTACGTGCGATCAAAGGGCAGGAAGTTCGAGAAGGCCAGAGGAAAGAGAAACAGCAAGGGTTTCCGTGTTTAAGCCCGAGTTATCTCCTTATTCTCAGTCGTGTTTTCTTCACTTTTTGTGTTTGATGAACTCTTATGGTATCGATAGCTTACCTTCATCTATATTTTGTTATGTCTACGACTTTTTTAGCTTCGAGAGGAAGATATTTAGATGTTTGAAGGAGATACTGAGATTTTGTTGAATTCGATTTTGGTTCTCAACCATGCTTGATTACTATTCTTCGTATAGCAACTACTGTATTCGAAATTACAGATAAACAATGCTGGAATGCATTCTTGGTTCTTCATTGTTTCTCTTCTTAAAAAGCAGAAGAACAAATGAGGAAGCAGGCTTGAAATGAAAAAAGAACCTCCGGCGCGAATTATATCCTACATTGCCCCCCATCATCGACAATGACGATGAATTTCTTTTCATTGGATCCCTAGATTGGTTCCGTCTTGATCAGGCTGTGTTTCTGGCACATTGAAAAATCTCTTTGTAATTGCTTTGAATGACAAGAGGGTAAGGTAGGTGTCCTAGCATAGACCTGTAAACGGGTCGGGTTTATTGGGTTCAATCTGACCTGTTAAGTTAATGGATCACCCTGTTTCACTCGTTAACACCCATTAAAATTATTATTATTATTTATTTTTGAATAGAATTTATTTTTTGTTGTTAATACTTTAATGAAATTACTAAAACATCCTCAACTAACAGGTGCTAACGGGTCTAATGGGTTGATCCAAAATGATCAGTTATTTAACGGGTTGTTAACAGATTCATCCGTTAGCGACCCGACCCGTTAAGCATCCACCCAAATACTAATATTAACGGGTTGGGTTAACGAGTCGGGTCCAAAATACCAGGTCTACCCTAGCAGTCCGATTAGCGGAACAGTGAAATGAGGCCAGAAGCATAACATTATGTTTGGACGAAGAAATTTAAAATTACTAAGAAATTTTAAAATGATGGAAATTGAAATTTAGAGATTTTATTTTCTAGAATTTGTGAATTTTCTTGTTTGGTAAACCTAAAAGAACAATGGAATTGAATACGAAATTTGTTATTTTTAAACTTTCACGCATAGAAATTGGGAAATGACACCTATTTACATGGAATTTAAACTTGGAAATTGGAGGTCCCAAATTCCAAGTTTTTTTCCACCCGGAAATTCTAAATTTCTATGTTTATGAATCCAAACAAGGGAATTGGTGCATGTCAATTTATAAATTCTGATTTTTACCTAAATTCCAAGTTTATTTCCCTCGTCCAAACATAGTGTAATTGAATATAGACCAAACTCTTTATTTTCATTGTTACATGATGGGGATGATAATTACAGAACCAACAAACCCGAAGGACGAAATTATTCGAGATAAGGAGCACAACAACATAAGGTCGCACCGTATTTCAGACATCATCACGCCTAACCTGTAATTGCATAGAAGTAACTGCAAAGCGAAACAAACTGCCGGAAGCCGGCTTGCTGATCTAGCTAACAGAATTCAGAACTTCTTGATGAAGTCATACACATGCTGATTGACTTCGTCGGGCTTCTCCTGGTTAATGAAGTGAGCTGCATCTTCCATCACAACCACCTCTTGCAAAAATGGCACTTCCCTTTTGAAGCCACCTTTATGTATGTAAGCCTGGACGCCTGGGATATGATAGGAGATGTCCAGGTCGCCCACAATAAACTTAACCGGTACCTTGATTTGTAGCCCTGTCCATGGTGCGGTAAGCTCCCAGGTCCTGCAACAACGAAGAAAATCCGAAATTATTTCCAGTCTAAGATCATGCTTTTGATAAATCAAAGAGAATTCAAAAGGGTATGTGGTATGTACATACAAGTTCAAAGCTCGATAGTAATTCAATCCTCCAGTAAATCCCGACTTGCTGAACTTGCTGACAAAGTAGTTAAGATCCTCTTCTGTCAGCCAAGCGGGCAAGGTTACTGGAGCATCCCAAGATTTTAATCCTTGGTCCTTAGGTATGCATGGAGGTTTTGGACTGCGGAAGGTAAGAAAACGTTTCAAGACCCCTGCAGTACCAATGCTATCAAAATCTTGTTCGATCTCTCCGGGTTCCTATATAACACAAACAACAATTTTTTAACAAAATCAGGAACAAATTTTAACATATTCAGTCCTTCACATCAACAGGGATTACAAATTAGTCCCGAAGGGTCAGATTAGTTATTCTGCAACTGTCTTTCGCAGACGGATTTTCAGCATTGAAAATACTCCAAAACATGAATATATGAATTGGCTATGATAACGCAATATTCTACTTTAAAGCAATCTAAACTACGGGAAGAGAGATATCGTTTCCATTGGGAGCACATCCGCCAACGTCTGCAAACCAAGATTATACATCAAAACAACAGCAATCAGGAAATCTGATTGCCTACGCAATACTAACTACAGTAAACTGCATATAACATCAAAGTTACAATATAAAGGGTGACCCCAAGCCAACAAGGCTCCCTGCTTTGCGAAGGTCAGGAGGAACGTCTATCCTGACGTCTATGCAGCCCTACCCTTGCTTTGCACTGCAAAAAGGCTGTTTCCACGACTTGAACCTGTGACCTTTATGAGCAATGAGCAACCTTTCAGTCGCTCCAGGCTCGTCCTCCCAAAGTTATACTATACAAGAAAATGCAGAGATTTGACTATCTCCGTATGAAATCAAACAATTTTAGAACTTTACTGTGTTTAAGCCCTCACATTAATGGAATATGAACATGGAAAAAGATAACCAAAAACAGCAAAACTAACACAATTTCATATTTTTGTACAGGAAATAAAGGCAATTGGAATCTGACCAAATTAACATCATATGCTAAATCGCAAAAAGATTTGTTGCTTGGCATTCTGTTCGGAGGTGTTCCCTCCCTGTAAGTGAGAGGTATTAGTTTTGACTGTCGTGAGCTGGATAACTGACGGATTGTGTGACTTAGTCCAAATTCTTCGACTTGGTGTGTAAATATATAGTTGAATAAAATAATTCGCAAAAGATTTAAAAAATTTCAGATCAGATCGAAGCAGAAACTAAAAATTGAAGGAGTTTGATCACCTGAAACCTGCAAATGTAGTAATCATCGCCAAACAATGCCCTGGAACCATCGACGGGCTTCCTCTTTGGGTTCCTGGGATTGAAAGGCACGCTCATGTTGACCAAGGCTTTCACCCGGTTGGGCCGGAACAGGCAGAACCACCAGGCCATGACGGCGCCCCAGTCGTGGGCAACCAGGAATACTTGGTCAATACCCAGATGGTCAAGCAGCCCGATGAGGTCTCCGACTATGTGCAAGGCCGTGTAGGACGTCGGGGACGGCGGCGCGTCGGTGTCACCGAAGCCTCGGAGGTCGGGGGCTATGCAGCGGTAGCCCAAGGAGGAGAGGGAGAGAAGCTGGTGGCGCCAGGAGTACCAGAGCTCCGGGAATCCGTGGAGGAAGAGCACCGGTGGGCCTGCTCCGATTGAAGCTACGTGCATGTTTATGCCGTTTGTCGGCACCGTAGTGTGCTCGATTTTCTCCATTGACTCTGGGTGTGTGTGGCGGCTCTCTGTTCTATTGGTATAAAAGATATACAAATATAATACTTATATAGCAGCCGTATGACGTTTTGCTTCGCTTTAAGATGGTCGGGTCTTTGAATTTTGTTACGACCCTATCATTTCTGCAAGCGAAGCAAAACGTCGTCGTACGATTGTCTATAACTTTTATTTATATTTTTTTCGATTCATTGTGTCTAACGAGTAAGGGATGGCTCATCAACGTAATAAATTAGAAGTAGTATTATTCATACAATTTTTTTTTTACCTTTTACATATATTTTTTATTTTTTGTTCATTGCTGCAAAGACTTAAGTATGGTAATTGCACATAGAACAAGCAACATCTATTTCTCGATGAAGTTCTGCATGATTTGGTTAGTTTAGAAGTAAGCTTGAACTTACTTTGAAGTCTGTGGATAGCACCACCTTAAATTGTTTCCTTTCATCGTCTTTAATTTTAGTTTGAAAAACTATTTTGGTACGCTTCATAGTGTGTCTTATTGTGCACTTCATTTTCGATTTTTATTTCTAATATAATCGATATTTTATACTAACTTATACTAAAACAAATTGATAAAGTTTTGTACTCAGACAATCAGGAGGTTGTCGTTATGCGTTTTAAATATATAATGTGTGGTTAGTGCTTTAATGGCTCGATTGTATGTAAATTATTCTCCAAATCGAAACACCATTGATTCCACAGAAATCCATCAGCAAACATTGGTACATTGTACGCATGATAAGTTAGCTTCCTGAATTTATGTGCTAAACATGTAGTGGTTAGTTGTCTTGTGCCTTTGTCCCTTCATTCATTTTCAATTGAAATGTCCGAGTTGTGGAATCAAACATACATTTCCATGACAGTTTCATTTTTTTATTATTTTTTTTGGTGGTAAAGACAATTTTCTTGTTAAGAAAGTTAAAGTTCACCGTAAACCAATTGAAAATGTATGAAATAGTCTAAACGTCTCACAAGAACATCCATGTGTTTATAATTTTTGGTGTATATAAATATAATTATTTAAGCTTAACACGTTAACAAAACACATTTGTTGACATGGAAACAGGTGGGATGTTAGGCACAATACATGGAGAAACATGCTTTGATTCAATGATACCATGAAGATAGACCAAGCTCTTTATTTTCATTATTACATGATGGGGATGATAATTACAGAACCAGCAAACCCGAAGGACGAAATTATTCGAGATAAGGAGCACAACACCATAAGGTCGCACCGGATTTCAGACATCATCACGCCTAACCTGTAATCGCATAGAAGTAACAGCAAAGCGAAACAAACTGCAGGAAGCCGGCTTGCTGATCTAGCTAACAGAAATCAGAACTTCTTGATGAAGTCATACACATGCTGACTGACTTCGTCGGGCTTCTCCTGGGTAATGAAGTGAGCTGCATCTTCCATCACAACCACCTCTTGCAAAAATGGCACATCCCTTTTGAAGCCACCTTTATGTATGTAGGCCTGGACGCCTGGGGTATGATAGGTGATGTCCAGCTCGCCCACGATAAACTTAACCGGTACCTTGATTTGTAGCCCTGTCCATGGTCCGGTAAGCTCCCAGGTTCTGCAACAACGAAGAAAATACGAAATTATTTCCAGTCTAAGATCATGCTTTTGATAAACCAAAGAGAATTCAAAAGGGTATGTGGTATGTACATACAAGTTCAAAGCTCGATAGTAATTCAATCCTCCAGTAAACCCCGACTTACTGAACTTGCTGACAAAATAGTTAAGATCCTCTTCTGTCAGCCAAGCGGGCAAGGTTACTGGAGCAGCCCAAGATTTTACTATTTGGTCCTTAGGTATGCATGGAGGTTTTGGACTGCGGCTGGTGAGAAAACGTTTCATGACCGCTGCAGTACCAATGCTATCAAAATCTTGTTCGATCTCTCCGGGTTCCTATACAAACAACAAATTTTCAACAAAATCAGGAAGAAACAAATTTTAATATATTCAGTCCTTCACATTAACAGGGATTACAAATCAGTCTCGATGGGTCAGATTAATTAATCTGCAACTGTCTATAGCAGACGGATTTTCAGCATTGAAAATACTCCAAAACATGAATATATGAATGAATATATGAATTGGCTATGATAACGCAATATTCTACTTTAAAGTAATCTAAATTACAGGAAGAGGGATTCAAACTTGTTTCCATCGGGAGCACATCCGCCAACGTCTGCAAACCAAGATTATATATCAAAACAACAGCAATCAGTAAATCTGATTGCCTGCGCTATTCTAACTACTGTAAACTGCATATAACATCAAAATTACACTATAAAGGGTGACCCCAAGCCAATAAGGCTCCCTGCTTTGTGAAGGTCAAGGGAAACGTCTATCATGCGCAGCTCTACCCTTGCTTTGCACTGCAAAAAGACTGTTTCCACGATTCGAACCTGTGACCTTTGTGAGCAACCTTTCCGTTGCTCCAAGCTCGTCCTCCAAAAGTTATACCATACAGGATGACTATCTCCGTATGAAATCAAACAATTTTAGAACTTTTCTATGTTTAAGCCCTCACATTAATGGAATATGAACATGGAAAAAGATAACCAAAAACAGCAAAACTAGCACAACTTCATCTTTTTGTATAGGAAAGGTGACCAAATTAATATCATATGCTAAATCGCAAAAAGATTTGTTGCTTGGAATTCTGGTCGGAGATATTCCACGAACAAATAAAAGTCATTGGATTTGGTAGTTCTCCATTGACTGTAAGTGGGAGGTATTAGTTTTAACTGTCATGAGCTGGATAACTGACCGATTGTGTAACATAGTCCAAATTCTTTCGCCTTGGTGTGTAAATATATATATATATATATATATATATATATATATATATATATATATAGTTGAATAAAATAATTCGCAAAGATTTAAAAAAATTCACATCAGATCGAAGCAGAAACTAAAAATGAAAGGAGTTTGATTACCTGAAACCTGCAAATGTAGTAATCATCGCCAAACAATGCCCTGAAACCATCGACGGGCATCCTCTTTGGGTTCCTGGGACTGAAAGCCACGCTCATGTTGACCAAGGCTTTCACCCGGTCGGGCCGGAACAGGCAGAACCACCAGGCCATTACGGCGCCCCAGTCGTGGGCAACCAGGAATACTTGGTCAATACCCAGATGGTCAAGCAGCCCGATGAGGTCTCCGACTATGTGCATGGCCGTGTAGGATGTCGGGGACGGCGGCGCGTCGGTGTCACCAAAGCCTCGGAGGTCGGGGGCTATACAGCGGTAGCCCAAGGAGGAGAGGGAGAGAAGCTGGTGGCGCCAGGAGTACCAGAGCTCCGGGAATCCGTGGAGGAAGAGCACCGGTGGGCCTGCTCCGATTGAAGCTACGTGCATGTTTATGCCGTTTGTGGGCACCGTCGTGTGCTCGATTTTCTCCATTGAACTGGGTGTGTGTTGCGGCTCTCCGTTCTGTTGGTATACAAAGATAATATTTATATAGCAGTCGTATGACGTTTTGCTTCGTTTGTGAGAGGGACAAGTATTGACTTGACCTCTAGGCCTCGTTTGGCAGCTCGGACTGTACTGATTATTTCTGTCGGATATGATAAATAGCCACCAGATAGTACTGACTAAATTAGTCGGGCGTTTGGTGCAGTATCGGACTAATGACCATATTATTTATACTATATTTGGTACTAAACCGGATAAAACAAGGGAAAAAAAAATTGACAAATCTTTGTTTGTTTGTTGAACTTTTCTCATATTTATATCTATTGAAAACCACACAAATCTTCAAATAACAAAAAAAAAATAGTAAATTTCATACATCAAATAGAAAGCCCAGATGAAATCTTTCCAATTGGATTTTGAATTTATAGGAATTGTGCAAATTAATTTTTGTTTTGGGCGAAGCTATGGGGACGAAGGGATGGTGATTTATTGAATTGATACTTTATGAAATTGATTTTTGCCGACTGAACTTGCAAAAATTGCAGTTCAATGATTCATTAATCGATGCTCGCTCACTCAAGTCATATGCCCAAAGAGGATCGAGGAGAAGAAGTGAAAGGTTCAAACGCAAGTGAAGTTGGGTTGCTCCAGATCCTGCAAATCTAACGTCCTGAGAATAAAGAAGCAGCAAGGTGTGGCTTATCAGATGAGGGGAGAGAGGAGAAACGAAGGACTAGAAGACGACGAGGAAGAAAGCAGATGCGTGTTTATGCTTTCAGCGTGTTTTAGAGCTCCGGACAAATAATACCGGCCTTTTGGAGGGGATATATTAGCGGGTGCTGACTGTATTAAATAGGTTGAACCGTTTAATTAGTCGGGCGACTATTTTCTACACAATTGCACCAAACATCCGGCTCCGTATAACTTATCCTATCCGATTCCTTACACGGGCTGCCGAACGAGGCCTTCATCTCAGAAACCGAAGCAAAACGTCGTATGTTCGTTAATAAATTGGCGATAGGATTGTTCACACATTTTTTTATCTTTACACACATATGTTAAGTTTTTATTCATATTTTTTTTCAGTTTGTTATGTCCAACAACTCTGGGATGAGCGCAATAAATTAGGGTAGTATCGTTTATACATTCTTTTTTACATTTTACATATATTTTTTAATTTTTGTTCATCGCTGCAAAGACTAAGTATGGTAATTGCACATAGAACAAGCAACATCTATTTCTCGATGAAGTTCTGCACAATTTGGTTAGTTTAGAAGTAAGCTTGAACTTACTTTGAAGTCTTTGATCTTCTTCAATTTATTATGTCTGATGGTCAGGGATGAGCACAATAAATTTGGAGAAGTGCTGTTCACATACCTTGTTTACTTTTCACACATTTTTTATTTTTGTTCATTGATCTTCTTAATTTATTATGTCTGATGGTCAGGGATGAGCACAATAAATGGGGGGTAGTGTTGTTCACAATATCCATTTTTACCTTCCACCTATATTTGTTTATTTTTGTTCATTGATCTTTTTCAATTCTTTATGTTCGTCGGTCAGGGATGAGCACAATAAATTGGGGTAGTGTTGTTCACAACACCCATTTTTTACCTTCCATACACATTTGTTAATTTTTGTTTATTGATCTTCTTCAATTCGTTATGTGCGAAAGTCAGAAGTAAAGAACAACGTGTGAAAAGTAAAAATTGGTGTGTGGATAGCACCACCTTAAATTGTTTCCTTTCATATTCTTTTATTTTAGTTTGAAAAACTATTTTGATACACTTCATGGTGGGTCTTATTGTGCACTTCATTTTTTTTAATACAATCGATATTCTATACTAATTTATACTAAAATAAATTGTTAAAGTTTTGTACTCAGACAATCAAGAGGTTATATCATGTGTCGATGCGTTTTAATTTAATCACATAATATAATGTGTGGTTAGTGCTTTAACAGTTCAATTACATGTAAATTCTTCTCCAAATCGAAGGGAAAGGGATCCTCTCCGGATCCATTCCAACTGAGCCAAATGAGCAAAAAATCTGGATTCTTGAGATTTGATCAAAAGGCTAAAAAGAAGGGGCCCTATTAAAAGTTATAATAACTTTAGTCGTTTGATCAAATTTCAAAAGTCCATATATTTTGCTCAATTGGCTCAGGTGGAAGGGATTCGGAGCGGATCCCTTTCCAAATCGAAGGACCGTTGATTCCAAAGAATTCCATCAGCAAACATTGCTACATTGTACGCATGATAAGTTAGCTCCCTGAATTTATGTGCGAAACATGTAGTGGTTTGTTGTTTTGTGCCCTTTTGTACCTTCATTCATTTTCAATTGAAATGTCCAAGTTGTGGAATCAAATTTACATTTCCATATATGACAGTTTTCTTGTTAAGAAAGTTCACCGTAAATTAATTGGAAATGTATAAAATAGTCTAACTTCTCACAAGAATATCCATGTGTTTATAATTTTTGGTATTAACATAAACACATTTGTTGACATGGAAAAAGGTGGGATGTTAGGCACAGTTAAAGTTTGACCATAAAGTCAATCACCAATATCAAAGTATCCAACTCTTCCTAATACAATATTATTTTATGTTTGTTGGTAGTTTGCATGGTAGAGAAATATTAATGACACTCTCTCAAAATTAAGACTCTCAATAGATTTTCTGTATTTTATGATTTTTGTACAATGTTTTATAATACTGGCACGAGAATTAACGTTAAACTGTAAGGTGATAAGGAATCCATTAAGAGTCTCACTTCTGAGAGAACACCTTTAAGCCATCTCTAATGGAGAAGGCTAAAGATCTAAAAGCCAAAAAATGGTTTGATTTGCCTAAAAACTCATATCCAACCGATGACTAGGCTATAATTCTATAGAGCCCCTGAGCAATTATTTGGTTAAATGGGCATCAGGCTAGCCAAATGTAGCCCCCTTCTTAACCTTTTTTTTTTGGCTCAGCTCATCAATTGTAATAATTAATTCAAATTCAACGGCTAGATTTGAAAACATCTAATGGTAGTTTAATTAAATTAACTAATAAATGTATAATATAAACTAAAAATTAATAAATGATTGAGAAGGCTATGTTAAACCCCCCCCTTCATTTTGAGATAACATATGACTATGACCTGATACTATTAATCTAAAAGTAAGTTTTTGTAGGACTATAATTGTGGACGGGGCTACATTAACCCTTTCAGTTGGAGATAACCTACTAGACCATTATATTAGCCCTTTTAAATTCAAAGACTAGATTTGAAAACATCTAAACAGTAATTTAATTAAATTAACCAATAACTTTAAGGATAAACTTAAAATTAATAAATTATTGAGGAGAGTTTAGCCTATTAAGTTGGAGATTGTATAAGAGTATGACATGACACTGTTTATTTAAAAATGATTTCTCACAAACTATGATTTTTTTTTTGTCAAAAGATAGAATTTTATTGAATTAAATACGAACGGTTACATTTGCATCCTCTGCTAGAATATTAAAAAGAAATTCTGAACCTAACTCATCCCAGCCAAATCTCCCGCCATGCTTAACGATGTGTGTCGCCACAGAATGAGCTGCACGATTGCATTGCCGAGGGATGAAGCGAAACTTCACCAACTGGAATAAACTCGCCATCTTCCAAATATCTTGGAGATAAACATCCATAGCTACATCAACCGAGACCTCCTGATTGAGCATCTGAATCAAACCTTTTGAATCTGATTCCACCACCAACCGAATACCAGGTACCATCACCGCACTATCAAGTATTCGTTCCATTCCCTCCCTAACCGACTCTGCCTCTGCCATAATGACAGCCTCAAACTTTCCTCCTCCCACCCCTCCCACAAGTTTTAGGGATACCTATGAAATCACGAAGCACCCACCCCACCCCACCCCACCCACCTTCGAATTTTTCCGCCAAGCAGCATCACAATTCAGCTTCAAAGTTCCTAAAGGGGGTTTCTCCCAGTGCACCGCCTCCTTCTCCCTCTCCCCGTCCCCCACATTTCCAGCCCGTGGTGGCCTACCCCTCTACAGTTCCCCCCCATCCAACGCCACTGCTTCCCTAAATTCTTCCAGTTGCTTCCTCCACAACTCCACTGCCGTGTGTGGTAGAATCCGTGTCCCAGAAAATACCACATCATTCCGACACTTCCAGATTCGCCAAAACCCAAACACTACTACCTGTTGCAAAAGCGAATCAGCATCCACCTCATTCTCCAGTCGCTCCACTAATCTCTGCCAACCCTCCAAGAAATCCACCACCCCTATAGCCGACAAATCAATTTGCAAAGACGTCCCAAACCAAAAAGCACGGGCAAACTCACACCTAAAGAATAAATGGGCCTTCGCCTCATCTGGCATCCCACAAAGATCACATTTGTTTATCACCTGAATTCGTCTCCTCTCCAAGTTATGTCTCACAGCTAATGCCTTCCAAATAAATAACCGAAGTTTATTTAGAACCAAAAGTCTTCCATATAGCCCTCATCTCTCCCGCCGAACTTGACATGCCCCCACCGTCCAAACTCTCCATTTTTCACCATCTCCATCGCCACATAATACCCCGACCGCACCGAATAGATCCCATTCTCACAAACTATGATTTTGAACGAGCCTATTTTTAACCCTTTCAGCTAGAGATGGCCTTAGCATTTTTCTTGCATGGCATGCATGAAGTGAAAAGGACAGCATTGACAGTCGTCACCAACATTAATAAAGAGAGTGAAAACATTGTTCATCTGGGGGAAGCAGGATGACAGGGTTTGACTGAATTGAATGCAATCAATAATTATATTTTCTAGATCGGTATCTGGGGAGCAAACTATTACTTGTTCGGGGAGAGTTACGATTTGGTGCATATTAATTGAAATTTGATTAACGCATTCAGAAGAGTTGTGCAGAATGAAAAATTAGGTTCATGATTTATGAACATACAGTATATGGGCCCAACTAACATATTGAGCCGGTTTCAGTCTTAGAAATCTTATGGAGCTATTTTGGGGGAGTGTCTTTTGGCCCAAAACAATCTAATGAGCTTAGGCATCCCATCTGCACTTCTGCATTTTTTACGCAGGCCTATTGGTTTGCTTAAGTCCTTAGTTGAAGAGTTGAGGTGTTGTTGGACTATAAAGCGTTTTCACAATGGATCGAAAATTTTGAGTTTGATAATTTTGATTCTTATAGATTGGGTCATGCCTCGCCCCCAAGTACAGTGACAGGTTCCATGTTTATCCTCGAATTTCATCACTTCTAGACTCAAGTGCCTGCTTATCTATTTTCATTCTGAAGGCGTACATTTCTTTAAGTGACTATAACTATTATGGCGTACATTCAATAGTTCTTAACCAACCATTTCTCGCGGAGTTGAATTATAATTTCACAATAAGTCAGAAAAATTGACTTCCAATATAATTGAGTTTAGTTATTCAGTGTAATAGATTTGAAAAAAAACTGCTTATGCTGTGCTGTGAGAATAAGCAGCTGTGAAATAAAGTAGCAGAGTGTTTGGTAAACTTTTTTGTAAAAGTGCTTTTGAAAAAAAAAGCAGTATTATAGTGTTTGATAAACTTTTATGTAAAACAGATATGAAAAAAAACTGGTTTTTCAAAGCAGGGTTTTGCAGCTTTGTGTTTTTGGCTTTTTTTAACCCAAAACTGTGAAAAAAAGCTGAAGCTGAATGGTTACCAAACATAAAAAAGCTGCCAGCTTTTTTTGATAACCACTTTTTTTTTCTTCAGAATCACCTCAGTACCAAACCAGGCCTAAGTTGTAAAATAGTGCTTCGAAAACTACTAAACTCACGTCTCTATAACTATGCTAAACAGATCAAGCTTAGGTTGCATAATTGTTAGAATCAAACTCACTTAAACAAATGTGGAAGACATAAGTGATAAATTTTGGCTTGATGGATAGATTCTGAAAAAGCCCCGCATTAAAAGCCTGACCAAACCTTGAACCAACAAAATAGTTTATTGTGACCACCAAATTCAAACGTAATATTACTAATTCACTTAATACGATGGTTAAGATTGAATAAAACTCCACGTAAAACTGTGACAGTCAGCACTAAAAACTCCTCTTGCCATTAGACAATACATATCGCATTGTAGCTAAGTTTTGGCATTGAGTATCAAAATGTAGAGCTCGTTTATCTAATCTCTAGTGGCAGCATTAGAATATGCATGCCACTTGTGCCGCCCACAGCTTAAATTCAACATGGTAGCAACTAGCAAAACCAAGTGCTTAAAAGCAAATATTAACTGAATCGGCTTACTGAAAACTAACAAGTTGCACCGCGGAAGCATCATTTGGTTGGTGGGGGCAGGAGTTGTGAAATATTATGTTCTTTGTTGCCATCATGCACAAATTTGGATTATCTTCGGACTTCACTATCCAAATTTTAAGAACTAAAAAATTCGGACTGTTTAAGAGAGAAAAGGGAGATTCGCATCCTTAATTTGTGTTAGGTGGATCTGAAGAATGAGTTAATGGGGATTGTCAGATTCAATTTAAGTGGTCTGAATTTCCTGCTCTTTGAACTTTAGGCAGTGAGATCCGAAGATGATCTCTATCGATCATGCACGGGTCTCCTCTTTATTTCCTAGCCATGTCATCTAATGGTTTGATGATAATATATACATATGTATGTATAATCTTATGGATTAGATAGAATATGAATGATTCAAGTTGATGATGAAAGACTACTATATATTATATTCCTGATCCACTACCGTACTACTGCCATATTGTAAGATAATTCCCACCCATTTATGTTGATGAAACCTTATGTTAGAAGTATCTAATAGTTTTGAAAAATTTAAGTATGACAGTCTAATCTGCTAAATTGTTGAGACATTTTGATCACAAAGTAACAAACATGATGTGTTCTTAAGTACCTTTAGACGCAATATATGTGCAACTTTCAATACACACAGTTCACCTTTTATGAAAATGACCTGACCAATTCGTTGGTCAAGTTGTCCATACGAATGATTCTCTTTATTAAAATACCCCAATGATTTTATTGAACATATGTTTCTATCTAGTTCTCATGCATGCATCTTTTATGGGATACACATGATGTGTATGATATGTTGCATGACAAATGAGTCAGGAAAACTAAACGGAATATATTGGATATTTCAAAACTTGGGAAAAGTTCATACACATCGTGACATGCATGCATATAAGATAAATAACTTCAACAACGGCAGCTAGCTTTCGTCGGCTTTTTCATGTTTGGTTGATCGTGTTTCCTCGGCTTTTCATGTTTGGCTGATTCTTGTGTCGGTTTTAGCAACAGCTGCTATACCTTCGCCGGCGCGGTGTGCTCAACTAATACATGCAGGGGTTGATTTAACCAACTAATCACCAATTAAAACTTGGACAATCTGCAATAGATACGTGGATCAAATAATTAAAAACATTCATTTTTGTATTTGTATTTGAGGTTTAAAGTTAATTATCTTGATACCTCATTATCTCTTGCATATAAAATTCGGATGATCTTTTGACAAAAACGCTTATCTTAGAAGAATGATGTGATAATCATGATACTTATCAAGTTGTTCTATTTATATCGCGTCGGTGTCACCAAAGCCTCGGAGGTCGGGGGCTATACAGCGGTAGCCCAAGGAGGAGAGGTAGAGAAGCTGGTGGCGCCAGGAGTACCAGAGCTCCGGGAATCCGTGGAGGAAGAGCACCGGTGGGCCTGCTCCGATTGAAGCTACGTGCATGTTTATGCCGTTTGTGGGCACCGTCGTGTGCTCGATTTTCTCCATTGAATCTGGGTGTGTGTGCCGGCTCTCCGTTCTGTTGGTATACAAAGATATACAAATATAATATTTATATAGCAGTCGCATGACGTTTTGCTTCGTTTCTGAGAGGGACAGGTATTTGGACTTAACCCCTAATTTCAGAAATCGAAACAAAACGTCGTACGTTTTATTCATATTTTTATCTTTACACATATGTTAAGTTTTATTCATATTTTTTTCAGTTTGTTATGTCTAACAACACTGGGATGAGCGCGATAAATTAGGGTACATTCTTTTTAACTTTTCACACATATTTTTTAATTTTTGTTCATTGCTGCAGAGACTAAGTATGGTAATTGCACATAGAACAAGCAACATCTATTTCTCGATGAAGTTCTACATGATTTGGTTAGTTTAGAAGTAAGATTGAACTTACTTTGAAGTCTTTGATCTTCTTCAATCTATTATGTCTGACGATCAAAGATTAGCACAATAAACTTGGGGAAGTGCTGTTCACATACATTTTTTTACCTTTCACACATTTTGTATTTTGTTCATTGATCTTCTTAATTTATTATGTTCGACGGTCAAGGATGAGCACAATAAATGGGGGGTAGTGTTGTTCACAACATCCATTTTTACATTCCACCTATATTTGTTAATTTTTGTTCATTGATTTTTTTTCAATTCTTTATGCATGTCGGTCAGGGATGAGCACAATAACTTGGGGTAGTGTTGTTCACAACACCCATTTTCACCTTCCATACACATTTGTTAATTTTTGTTTATTGATCTTCTTCAGTTCATTATGTGCGAAGGTCAGAAGTAAAGAACAGTGTGTGAAAAGTAAAAACTGTTGTGTGGATAGCACCACCTTAAATTGTTTCCTTTCATACTCTTTAATTTTAGTTTGAAAAACTATTTTGATACACTTCATGGTGTGTCTTATTGTGCACTTCATTTTCGATTTTTATTTTTAATATAATCGATATTCTACTCAGACAATCAGGAGGTTATATCACGTGTCGTTATGCATTTCAATTTAATCACATAATATAATGTGTGGTTAGTGCTTTAACTGCTCAATTACATGTAAATTCTTCTCCAAATTGAAGGGAAAGGGATCCTCTCCGGATCCCTTCCAACTGAGTCAAATGAGCAAAAAATCCGGATCCTTGAAATTTGATCAAACGGCTAAAAACAGGGAGCCCTATTAAAAGTTATAATAACTTTAGCCGTTAGATCAAATTTCAAGGGCCTATATATATTGCTCAATTGGCTCAGGTGGAAGGGATTTGGAACGGATCCCTTTTCAAATCGAAGGACCGTTGATTCCAAAGAAGTCCATCAGCAAACATTGGTACATTGTAAAAATGATGAGTTAGCTTCCTGAATTTATGTGCGAAACATGTAGTGGTTAGTTGTTTTGTGCCTTTGTCCCGTCATTCACTTTCAATTGAAGTGTCCGAGTTGTGGAATCAAATATTTACATTTCCATATAAGACAGTTTTCTTGTTAAGAAAGTTCACCGTAAACTAATTGAAAATGTATAAAATAGTCTAACTTCTCTCAAGACTATCCATGTGTTTATAATTTTTGGTGTTAACAAAAACACATTTGTTGACATGGAAACAGGTGGGATGTTAGGCACAGTAAATGGAGAAACATTCTTTGATTCAGTGATACCAGAATGTAAGAGGAGGGGATGGAAGATGATGAAAAGAGGAGAGGAGAAAATCTTAGTCTATTGAAGATAGTTAAAGTTTGATCATAAAGTCAATCACCAATATCAAAGTAATACAACTCTTCCTAATACAATATTATTTAATGTTTGTTGGTAGTTTGCATAGTAGAGAAATGTTAATGACACTCTCTCAAAATTAAGACCCTCAATAGATTCTCTGCCTTTAATGATTTTTGTACAATGTTTTATAATACAGGTATGAGAATTGACGTTAAACTTTAAGGTGATAAGGAATCTATTAAGAGTCTCACTTTTGAGAGAACCCCTTTAAGCCATATCTAATGGAGAAGGCTAAAGATCTAAAAGCCAAAAAATGGTCTGATTTGCCCAAAAACTCACCTCCAACCGATGACTAGGCTATAATTCTATGGAGCCCCCAAGCAATTATTTGGTTAAATGGGCATCAGGCTAGCCAAATGTAGCCCCCTTCTTAGCCTTTTTTTTTTTTGGGGCTCAGCTCCTCAATTGTAATAATTAATTCAAATTCAACGGCTAGATTTGAAAACATCTAAGGGTAGTTTAATTAAATTAACTAATAAATTTATAATATAAACTAAAAATTAATAAATGATTGAGAGGGCTATGTTAAACCCCTTCATTTTGAGATAACATATGACTATGGCCCGATACTGTTAATCTAAAAGTAAGTTTTTGTAGGGCTATAATTGTGGACGGGGGCTACATTAGCCATTTCAGTTGGAGATAACCTAATAGACCATTATATTAGCCCTTTTAAATTCAAAGATTAGATTTGAAAACATCTAAACAGTAATTTAATTAAATTAACCAATAACTTTAAGGATAAACTTAAAATTAATAAATGATTGAGGGGAGTTTAGCCTATTAAGTTGGAGATTGTATAAGAATATGATATGAAACTGTTTATTTAAAAATAATTTATCACAAACTATGATTTTGAACGAGCCTATTTTTAACCCTTTCAGCTAGAGATGACCTTAGCATTTTTCTTGCATGGCATGCATGAAGTGAAAAGGACAGCATTGACAGTCGTCAACAACATTAATATAGAGACTGAAAACATTGTTCATCTGGGGGAAGCAGGATGACAGGGTTTGGCCAAGTTTGCATTGTACCAAACACTGATTTACTGAATTGAATGCAATCAATAATTATATTTTCTAGATGGCCCCGGCTTCTCTGCCCTCTCACTTTCCATACACTTCCATCCCCTCCTATTTTGTGCGGTCAAAGTTAAACCACGTTAACATTTTATATTGATTTTTTTTATAGAGATACTAAGACAAAAAACAATAGTAATATAAAATGTTGACGTGGCTTAACCGCATAAATAGGAGGGGATGAGAGTGTATGGGAAGTGGGAGGGCAGAGAAGCCAGGTCCTTCTAGATCGGTATCTGGGGAGCAAACTATTAGTTGTTAGGGGACAGTTACAATTTGGTGCATATTAATTGAAATTTAATTAACGCATTCAGATGAGTTATGCAGAAGGAAAAATTAGGTTCATGATTTAGGAACATACAGTATATGGGCCCAACTCACATATGGGCCGGTTTCAGTCTTTGAAATCTTATGGGGCTATGTTGGGGGAGTGTATTTCGGCCCAAATCAATCTAATGAGCTTAGGCATCCCATCTGCACGTCTGCATTTGTTGACGCAGGCCTATTGGTTTGCTTATGTCCTTGGTTGAAGAGTTAAGGTGGTGTTTGACTATAAAGAACTTTCACAATGGATCGAAAACTTTGAGTTTGATTAGTTTGATTTTTATAGATTGGGTCATGCCTCGCCCCCAAGTACAGTGACAGGTTCCATGGATCGAAAATTTTGAGTTTTAATTATAACTTCAGTAAGTCAGAAAAATTAACTTCCAATATTATTCAGTGTAATAGATTATCTCACGAGATTAAGTTGTAAAATAGTGCTCCGAAAACTACTAAACTCACGTCTCTATAACTATGCATGCCACTTGTGCCGCCCACAGCTTAAATTCAACATGGTAGCAACTAGCAAAACCAAGTGCTTAAAAGCAAATATTAACTGAATCCACTTACTGAAAACTAACAAGTTGCACCGCGGAAGCATCATTTGGTTGGTGGGGGCAGGAGTTGTGAAATATTATGTTCTTTGTTGCCATCATGCACAAATTTGGATTATCTCCGGACTTTATTGTCAAAATTTTAAGGACTAGAAAATTTGGACTGTTTAAGAGAGAAAAAGAGAGATTTGCATCCTTAATTTGTGTTAGGTGAATCTGCGGAATGAGTTAATGGGGGCTGTCAGATTCAATTTGAGTGGTCCAAATTTCCTGCTCTTTGAACTTCAGGCAGTGAGATATAAAGAGGATCTCTATCGATCATGCACGGGTCTCCTCTTTGTTTCCTAGCCATGTCATCTTATTGTTTGATGATAATATATACATATGTATATATAATCTTATGGATTAGATAGAATATGAATGATTCAAGTTGATGATGAAATGCTACTATATATTATATTCCTGATCCACTACCGTACTACTCCCGTATTGTAAGATAATTCCCACCCATTTATGTTCATGAAATTTTATGTCAGAAGTATCTAATAGTTTTAAAAATTTCAAGTATAACAGTCTAATCTACTAAATTGTTGAGACATTTTGATCACAAAATAACAAACATGATGTGTACTTGAGTACCTTTAGACGCAGTATATGTGCAACTTTCAATACACACAGTTCACCTTTTATGAGAATGACCTGACCAATTCGTTGGTGAAGTTGGTGAAGTTATCCATACGAATGATTCTCTTTATTAAAATACCCCAATGATTTTATTGAACATATGTTTCCATCTAGTTCTCATGCATGCATCTTTTATGTGATACACATGATGTGAATGAGTCAAGAAAACTAATCGGAATATATTGGATATTTCAAAACTTAGGAAAAGTTCATACACATCGTGTCATGCATGCATATAAGATAAACAACTTCAGCAACGGCAGCTAGCTTTCGTCGGCTTTTTCATGTTTGGTTGATTCGTGTTTCCTCGGCTTTTCATGTTTGGCTGATTCTTGTGTCGGTTTTAGCAACAGCTGCTATACCTTCGTCGGCGCGGTGTGCTAAACTAATACATGCAGGGGTTGATTTAACCAACTAATCACCAATTAAAACTTGGACAATCTGCGATAGATACGTGGATCAAATAATTAAAAACATTCATTTTTGTATTTGTACTTGAGGTTTAAAGTTAACTATCATGATACCTCATTATCTCTTGCATATAAAATTCGGATGATCTTTTGACAAAAACGCTTATCTTAGAAGAATGATGTGATAATCATGATACTTATCAAGTTGTTCTATTTATATCAACGACAAAATAATATTTAGTTTGATACTCTTTGAGTGATAGTTAAAAAAGAATGATGCATGTGGTCAAATAACATAATCAATAGAGTGTTGGGTTTCCATTCATGCATTTCGGGTTCGAAAAATTTTCTCTGAATTATTGTAATAATTTGAAACCCTCCTACTTTCTCTTAGTAATAATAAATTAAAAAATGATTCTAAATATAACATATTTACAGTAAAAGAAAACGTAAGTAAATCACAATTGAATGGCAAAAGTATTGTCCGTCGATAACTCATCCTGCAGTTTGTAAGAAATATTTTCAGTGTGCCGGAAGCATAGTTTAGTATATCAAGTGTCATAATACAATTAATTAGAATTTTTTTTAACAAAAATTCCAACCAGCTATATTATTACACTTAGTTAGTGTACAACTCGTGTTCTCTCACACTTTGAAAAATCTAAGCTTCCAGAGGAATAATAAAGCACGCCATACATATATGCATGCCCAATTGCTGAGGCTCATAAAAACAACCCACCGAACTCAAACCTAATCAGTCATCACTACCAATTGCAGAGCAACCAACCCTTCTCCTTTAAATTCAAACAAAACTTTTGAAACTAACCCACTCCATGGATATGGACACCCACAAACCTACCCACTATGCTTTGAACGGCAAGATCATGCTCTGCTCAGTCGTCATTCTCTTCGTCGTGGTCTTCACCACTGCTTGCTTCCACAGCTACATCCGCTGCTTCTTCCACCGCAGTCGCCACCAACGACATCGTCTCAACCACCACTCTCTCACCTCCCTCCTCGAGACCACTCTCTCTTCTATTACCAATCCAAAGGCCTTGGACCCCTCTGTTCTCAAAACCCTACCTACTTTTACTTACTCTGCCACCACCGGCACAAAAAATGCCGTCGTAACACCACTGGAGTGCGCAGTGTGCTTATCGGAGTTCGAAGACCAAGTGCAAGGCCGTCTACTGCCCAATTGTAACCATGCCTTCCATATCGACTGTATCGACACTTGGTTTCAGTCGCAGTCCAATTGTCCACTCTGCAGGGCGCCGGTACAACCCGATATTCCGGTTCCTAAGCGAGAGATTTCGCCAGAAATCTCAATAACAGTGAATGAACCCTCCGGTTCGGAGCAAGAGAGGAGTAAGGGTAACATGGGTTTTTCAAGATGCGCGTCGTCGACGAGATTATCGCCGGAGGAATGTGGGAGGAAGCCATTCACGGAGGTGGTGGGGGTATCTGTTCCTGTGGATGAGGAGCCTAATCGTATCTGTTTCGGTTCACCCAAAAATAAATACAGCGGACACAAATCTTCGGGTTCGGGCACCCAGATTCTGTCGTTAAAGAGGATTTGGAGCATATAGGCAAAGTACAATCTGATCCATTTGGATTGTGGTAGTTCAGCGGGGAATATAATATTTTGGCGCTTTTGTTTTTCTTTAGGAGCGTCTTGGTACACACCTTGTGGTTGTATTTGTATTTGTATTATGTTTGTATAAGTATATACATTAACTCATGTGTCATGTTCTAAAATATGTTCTCTTAGAAATATATTTTTATTTATTTTATTTTAGAAGGTGTCACACAATATTCAATTATTTTTTTTAAATGACGTTTTTGTTAATTTTGATGTTTTATTAGTTTTGTGTGAATTGCTTTGATTTTATGTGTTAACGATGGGCCCATTTAGGCCCACCCAAGGACGTAAGGTCATCTCCAACCGAGAGCTGGCCAGATGGCTTGTTTTAGTCTTCTGGCCCTCCAAGATATTAATATTTTAATGAACAGTACATGGCCATATTTGCCTTCGTCTCCAACCGAGGGGCCATATGGCCAAACATAATTTATTATTTAAAAACTACAACTTAAATTTAAAAACTACAAATTAAATTTAAAAACAACATTAACTTAAATTTAAAAACTACAACAACTAAATTTAATATCCATAATCAACATCATCCGCCATTGTAGGAGTGGTGAAAATTTTGTGAGGAATGGTGAATGAATGGTTTAGGTATTTATAGGAAAAAAAAAGTAGATTTTTTTAAGAATTAAAAAAAAAGCCCAAAAAAAAAAAAAAAAAAAATCCAACAGCTAGCTGACGTCAGCTAGCCGTTGGATTCAAAATTTTTTTTAAGCATTCCTGTCGGATATAACCTACATGATTGCTAAGAATTTTGGCCAGCCCTTTGGCCCTTTCAGATTCCATAGAGCCAATGAGCCCTCTAGCCTAGCCCTCGGTTGGAGACGGTTTTCAAGCTATTTTCAGCAATGTGGCCCTCTGGACCCTTTGGTTGGAGATGACCTAAGTCCAAAGAAAGGTCTATGAGCCCAAGGCCCCAAGAGTTCATAGAGGGCCGACCCGGGCGGAGGCCAACCGAGACAAAAGAAGGATTATCCGACCAAGAAATGTACATGGGTATGCTAGGGGTGGGCACAGTTTGGTTTGGTGCGGTTTTGAGTGAAACCAAAACCGAAACCGAAATTTTTTGCGGTTCGGTTCGGTGCGGTTTTGAAGCCAAAACCGAAATGAAACCAAACCATTTGGTTCGGTTCGGTGTGGTTTCAAACAGTTTTGGTTTGGTTTTTAAGAAAAAAATGTACAATTTGCAATTTAACATATTAATAAGCATTTCCCAATAGCAATAGAAGAACGACATTTGTTATGTAAACAATTAGCATGTTGCATGCAGTTATGATGTTAAAACATGTTTGTGCAACAAAGGGGTGTCCTGTACAAGGTATAGCATAAAACAAGTTGAATAACTTTCAATTCATTAAACGTGAGCGAAACTTTCATACTAGAATATGTGATATCATGCTTCAAATGAGTGGACTTCATTAGATCATTGTTCAACTCTTGATAACAAGATTAGTCCACCCTTGTACATATACGTGTGTGTGTGTGTGTGATGGTATAAAATAACAAAAGTCATTCAAGTTAATGAACGAAAGAAAGTGATGAATAATGATATTCTAGTGTGGTTGAGTCCATACTAAGTGTATGAATTCTAACAAACAACCAATTAAAACATGAAATCTAATATGGACATTTAATTAAATGTTTATTAATATTTGCGGTGCGGTTCGGTTTCGGTGCGGTTTTCAAAAGCCAAAATCGAAACCAAACCGTTTTCTATGTTGCAGTTCGGTTTCAAAACCGAAACCGTTTCAAAACTGCAAAACCAAACTGTTCGGTGCTGTTCGATTTGGTCCGTGTTTGGGTTTCGGTTTTCGGTTCTAAGTGCCCACCCCTAGGGTATGCTGACAGTTTTACGACACAAGTCTCCAAGAACCAAAGTACTCGAGTACTACTTGGACTACTCAACGACATGCAGGCAACAACAGAGGCCTAAGATGGGACATAAATGAAGTCGGCGCAGTGCTCGGCAAGGCAAGGCAGAGTAACCGAGATCCGAGAAGGCCGCTCGGGCCTTAAAAGACGTGTCAGCCGACTGCTAGAGCGTCACTAGGTCGAAAAAGGTTCGACCGAGTAGGTGAAAAGCTGTCAGTAAGTTAGTGCGTGTAGTTGGCAATTAAATGTTGTTTTGAGAAGTCTCAAGTGGGAAAGGCCAATATAAAGGGGTAGAGACCTCCATTGTGGGGGTCGGACGAATCAGAGAGAATAAGGTGTATGTATTAAGCCGAGCGTTATTTAGTCTTGACATCAATATATTGAGAGTAACACAATGGATGCAGCTCAGTTTTGAGGATTAAGCCGAGCGTTATTTTGTCATTATTAACAAATGATAGTGTTAGTAGACCAATTATTAGACCAAATTTGTAAATCATGTGATGTGTTACCCATAGGAAATAAGTATGTTAATCAATACTTAAGTAATAATCTAATAATCAACAACTACATCATATAGTTTACAAAATATCATTTAAATAGATGGTCTATTTATCATTACCCTATTAACAATTACACTCGATATGTACTTTTGTAAGAGCGTATATCAATTTGTCAGGTGTCAGGTTGTTTTATCTAAGTTTTTCTTTGACTTCTCGCAATCGAACACGCTCTGATAACGTGTCAAATATTCAGAGAGACGGGCCATTGTCCCCCTCTTAACGACACTAATAATGTCTCAACTTAACCACCTATTTCAAGGTGTTGAATTTTATGACAAAAAAAAAATTATTTTCTCAATTTCCTAATGTGACGTGGGATTTGTATGACACAAAACGAACATAGCCCAAGCATTCCTAGGGCAACAAACCACTAAGGAAATTTGTAAAGCCATCACAACCCAAGCCAAACCTTACAAACCCAATTTCTAAGTTGCCTATATGCAGCACAAGCTACATAACCATAGAATTGAGTGTTAAATTGAAAAAACAAAATATACTTTAAGTCTAAGTCGTTCAAATCAACGTCCAATACGCGTTTAAAAAATTTGTGGAAATGAGTGAAGGTTCCTCATAAATCGCAGCATTGAGAGGCCCTCCACAAAAACTGACCACCATTCCAGTTCCTCCTCATATTTATACACTCATTCTCCTCGTTTTCTAATCAGTTAATCCCCTTCCATTGATTTAACAACAAAAATAAGAACAAGAACAAGGAAAGAAAAGGAAAATGAAGCCAATTGCAGCAGCATTTTTCTTCCTCTCAACATTATGTGCCGCAAGATTTCTCGTCGTCGCCGGTAACGGTCAAGCTCAAGGTAAAAGTCAAGGCAGCAACACCGCCGCTGCCGCAGGTGAGGTGAACATGAAGCTTCTTGAACAAGCGTGCCAGCATTCACCCCGTAAGGACTTATGCATCGAAACCCTGGAGAAGGACCCGAACAGCAAGGGCGCGGACCTCACCGGCCTCGCCTTCGTTGCCATCCGGCTGGCTGCCGCAATGGCCTCCGACGTGGACGAGCACATGCGGTCGTTGCTCATTCACAACGCCACCACTTTGGACCCCACGATTCAGCAGGGGTTGGCAGACTGCATTGAGCACTACTCCGATGCCAACGAGCAGCTCGACGATTGCGTCGAGGCCATCTCGACGAATAACTTAGAGGAAGTGGAACTGTGGGTCAACGTGGCGATTTCCGACGCCGACTTATGCGACAGCTCGCTCAGGGGAGAGAAATCAGTGATCAAAGCCAAGAACGAAGCGTTCCGCCTGTCATGCAATAATATTTTGTCCATCATCAAGGTCTTGCCTGCTCACAAGTGATTCTTGAATCTTCCATTGTACGGATTTAATTAGTAGCTAGTTAAATAGGATCAAATTTTTATGTAATTAATAAATGATAATTACTAAAATGTGCCAACCTCGTGATTTACTAACTACTTTTCGATAACAATTGTTGGGTTTATACACCACGCAAGCGATTTTATGAACAATTGTTTGTGAGATTTGAACTCAACACCTAATTAATTGCTATTAGATTAAATAATCATGTGCAAAAACGTAGCTATGTATTACTCTAATAGTTTTTGCCAAATGCCAAACCCAAAGCAATCTCTGCCGTTACAATATGGTATAGCTACATCATACAGTTGACGTGATTATATTGATCATATAGTTATATAACACGTATGCCTACGAGTATTTCAATTAAGAGAAATGCTAAGGAGACTTTCAAAGTTAAATTTTTCATGAACTATCTGTCATCTCATAGTTTAAAGTCAATTCTCATGTCAACATTACAAAATATTTTGCCAAAAATATGAGGTGACCGAGAGTCCATGAACAGTTCCAATTTTGAGAAAGTCTTCACTCTTCAATTAATGCATCTGTCAGAAATAATTAGAAGAGCAAACCTAGTTAATTACGTCTTCTTGGTTTTGTCTTTAAGTAGAGATTAATAAGATGCATGAGAGTTCCAAGGTATAACGGAACACATGCACGTGAAAGAACGCGGTTCAAAAGGATTGCTTTTGGTAACTCCTACGTGGTTGTCTTCTATGAGTGGCAATTACATTCATTTCAGATGCGTCATAGCAAAGATAAAGACCAGAAACAAAATAGAGTACAAGGACGCAATCAATTTTGTTGCTGATGTAACAAGAGAAATGCTAAGAGACTCTTCCAAATGCTCTAGAGATTCTCTGTCACTTCACAATTTAACGTTTAATTTTTGTGCCGACATTTTTTTAATGAAAAATTAAAAGAGTTTGACATGCCACATTCTTTGATGAGAAATGTTAATACCACCTCCAAAGGAGATGTCTGAAATGCCACATAGACATATAACAGCAACAAATGACATACTATTTACTTCAACTGAAATGTTAAAACTGACATGGATTACGAGATGTCAAAATTGACGTTGCCTTCAAATATGGTTTTTGCTATTTTCAAAGACATTCCACTTATCTTACCTTAAATGCTAGAATATTTAAGTATTATTTTATATTATTTTTAAACCAACAACAACCCAACTTTTATTATTTCTGTTTAAAAAAATAAATGCAGCAATAAATCTGACAGATCGGGTGAATGAAATTTATTGACAATATGTTAAATTGTCAAGTCAACTATCAAATTGAAATTTAATGTTTTGAATTTGACTCTTCTTTAGAGATGCTCTAAATGAGACTTTTTCAATATTGGAGCTCTCCATAAACTCTCTATCACATCACAATTTAACGTTAATTCTGGTGACAACTTTATAAAATATTGTACAAAAAATATAAAGTGGTAGAGAATACATAAAAAGTCCTATTTTTGAAAATATCTCTTTAGCATTTCTCTTCTTTGATTCATGCCTTAGAAGACTATATATAAATAAATAACGTCGGAGATTTTTGAATGTCAAATAAACCGAATTCGGTGTTCAAAAGAACAAAAATGCGATGTGTCTCAAATTAATTTTTTGGTTTAAAATTTTGACCAAAATTTGAGTCAAATAATTGGAGCTATAAATCGCTTTCTCGACCAAACGTTAGGACTGTCTAATAACTTGAGCATCTTAACCTGTAATCTTTTGCCCAACACGAAAGTACTCCTTCATGTCCATAAAAAACACTAAATTCAATTGTGTGGATGGCTTGGGTTGTATGCTTTAGTTATGGAAAACAGTTTGATACTAACAACCAACAAGGGCAAGGGAATCATGGTTGACGTATCACATGCTATACACCTTGCAGTTCCTGCAGCTAGTCAAATATCGAAGCCAACTTAGATCTAGTTATCTTTCTCAATCCGAAAGAGAATTTTTTTCGAGTATAACGGTCATACTATCATATATTGTTACTTATTTGTGTATTATAATTAAGCCTAGGTTTGTTTTGTTCGAATTCCTGCTATATTAATTTATTAGCATATATATCAGTTAGGCTACTGCAGCCTATTGTCACCAAATACAGCCCACCGAGTTCCACTATTATCAATTTATCATATGTATGTATTGCATCATAAGCAAGGTATTAAATATCGAGGATATCGGAAATATCGGTAGTCCCAAAACACGGAAATATCGATGGAAATATCGGGATATTATCGATATCGATAAAAATTGAATAAAAACCACGGAAATTGTAAGAAAAACTTGGAAATTTTTATTGAAACTTTGCAGGATGTTTATTTAGTCAATTATCTATTAGTTTATCACAAAAAATTGGAAGTAAATGCATTGCATGATGGATTTAACTGATTTAAGTTGATTATATAGCGAGCTGGCAAACATTGTGAGTGTAGAAAATATGTAGTAATTAATGAAAGAAGTTTAAACACACCAAAATCATTTATATATAATGAATTAGTGCAATATTTTACACTTTATACATCTCACAGTCACATTCCGCATAGTATGCCTACTTGGACTTTCACACAAACCTGAAGTTTTTCTTGGACTTTCACACACGCACACGCAACACGCACACACGCACACACACACACGCATACCCAGAGCCTTCTGGATCCTTCTCTCTCTCTTTCCCTCGGTCTCTCCGTCTCCTTCACAATTCACACGCACACGCAACAAGCAGAAGAACACAGAGCCTTTCTCGATCCTTCTCTGCCTCGGTCTCTCCGTCTCCGTCTCTCCCTCGGTCTCTCCGTCTCCTTCTCTCCCTCGGTCATCTCATTCGCTTCGTCTCTCTCCTCTATCTCTCTCTCCCGTCGCACCGTCGCAGCAAAGGGAGCGAACTCAGGAAGGTTCTCCGGCGAACCTCTTCGCGTTTTCTGAACGGGTAAGCTTCGAAATCTCTTCCTCCTGCTCTAGTGTGTGCTTGGTTGTGATGATAGAAGCTCATATCGTTCTTTTCTTCAAGTTTTTGGCACGGATCCGACTCGGGAGAAGGCGCACCCAATTCCGGCGCACCCGTGGTCTCGATCCTTCTTCTCCGATCCCTGATCCTTCTTCTCCGATGATTCACACACACCCCACGAGGCTCTCAGATGATTCAGATCCATCAAATCCAAGCGGGGATTGCTCATTTTCAGGGTCTGAGCGTGGATTTCCGACGACGACGACAGATCCGGCGCGATAATATCGCTAATATCGCGATATTAGCGATATTATCGCGATATTTTAAAGATATTATACTTTAAGTTAAAAAAATGTCGGTAGGTGAAAAAAACGATATTATCGGCGAAATATCGTCGATAATATCGATTTTTAAGTCCTTGATCATAAGTAACAAATAATATTTACAACTTGATATATCTATTTTATTTAATTGCATTTTTATAATTATCTTTTGAATAAAATTTAGAGTCTTGGTTTTTAGATTTTGAGTCAAGTGAAGTTTTGGTATCTAAACTAAAATATGTGAACAGTAGTCTTTAATCTCATCACGCTAGAGCAACAGTTAATTTGAACAACATCGTTAAAACTTTCGTCCAAACAAGAAGTTTTCCACTTCATGTGCCAAAGTCAAACGTTTGTTCCTCCTTCCTGCTCCCTCTTTTTCTACATATGTGGTGGCGGGTTACCAGAGAAGAGGGATCAACTTCTTTCTCCCTTGCCCTGCTCAATTTTCCTTTTCTGATTGAAAGTAGCAAGTCATTTCACTATTGGTACATAGGCAAGGTAGAAGGTTGTTTCCTCTATATGTTCAAGCAAAGAACATATCTTTCTTTTTGTAAGCAACCATACCTATATAAACCGCTAATTAAAGTTGTAACAAAGTAACACAAAAGAATCATTACTCTACATTGTGATAAGTTTAAGGATTAATGCAAATGAATTTTTTGTTCAACGATCAAAACTCCAATTTGATCGTATATCAGGAGTCAATAATCCAATTTTTTTACTTTTACTTTTATTTATATTTAAGTTGGTTGGAAATTAATTAATGGAAAGCTGTAGAATTGTTTGGTTTATTATGCGTAATTTTTTTTATTTCAGGTCTATTATAAGGTAAATTTGATCAAATCATATTATGGTTATATTTTTTGCTAGCCCACCAGTTGAAGAAATCCTATCTCTGCCCTTGATTATAAAATGAGTGAACGACATGATTCATATGTCAAGACATTACACCATAGCGCTATAAAAAACCAATGCTATAAACTCATGCATTTTCTTAGCGTTTTTAAAATGTTATAATGACAATCACACTAAAAAAACTTTACTAGCAACGACCAAAGTAAAGTTAATCTAATCTTTAGATGTATATGCTTCATATGTGACAAATTGAATTAAGATGCATCACGAAAGTTTCTTCAAACACGATTGTTATAAAGTCAATCAGTTAACAAAACAAAAAATAAGACCAATTACAATTTTAAAACCCAAGTTGTAAATTGAGAATTCCTAATTGGGCGTTACATGTTTATTACTTCACTTTAAAAAATGGCAAGGAGAAAAGAATTGTAAAAGAGAAGAAAAAATGGGTTGCAGTCCAAGAAATATATCAAATTAATCCGCCGGTGTAAGGCACTCCGGTTTGGGGCAACCAGTCATCTCCCAGCAAGAAATTAGTCACCGTGAAATTAGCGACGTCGGTAGAATTAATCACATGATAACCGGGCCACGTAACTCTGTTCGTAGTGTTGGATCCGGGTCCGGTGTTGTTGTACTCAGCGTAATACAACGTGCTCAGTGCAAAATCTCCGTTCCACTCTTGCCAACCAACAGGATCCACCACGCTATCAATGTAAGACTGCATGTAAACTGTCCTAGAATACTCCTTCCATGGCCTGCCCAAATAAGTGTGTGTACTGCTGTTGCTGGAGGCTAAATCATCAGCGGCACGAATGGTGCAATTGTGAATTGAAGTGCCCGTGTTTTGGTTCGGGTCGGTTCTACCCTGAGCCGTGATGGCGTTGAACTGGCCGCTCATTGGAAGGCGGGGATATATGTTGCAGTTTTGGAAAACAACAGCAGCATTTCCAAATATGAAGTCTACGGTGCCGTAGATGTCACATTCTCTGTAGAACTGCCGAAGAGAGTGTGTGTATAATGTGTCTTGGTAGGCTTCAAAGCTACAACTATAGAATGTGGACAGATCCGCCCCATTTCGGACTGCGACTGCTTGGTGCTTGATTGCTCCCGCGGTGTTGCGGAACGTTATGTTCACCGCTACAAATCCAGGTGCAACCACAGCTGCAATATTTATCATAGTCAATTACTTGTAAGATACTAATTCAGCATCATGTTGATTTTAAAAAGTATGCACATAAAAAAACTTGACCGTTATGTATGGTCAAATATTAAACTTGATTACGATCCTAATTCACAGGTCTGAAAATATAACAAAGCAGCTTGCATTTTTCATTTCTTGTTTAAAAATATAGGTTACCAAATGTTGCAGAGTTAAAAGTTGTCCATCCATCAACGACGCTCCGGTTGCCGGTGATAATCGTTTGGTTAATGCCGTCTCCGACCATCATCAAGTACCTCTTATTTTTAGCCAACTGAGACGTACTCTTCATAAACACCGGCGGTGACATAGATCAAGAAGTACCCATCAGTTGGTGCAGAGTTGTTTGGAGCCGCGGCAATGGCGTCATTGATGGTGTAGTAGTTTCCGGTTCCATCCTGACTCACCGTCACGATATCACTCACCAACACCTGATCGTCCGCCGTCTCCGTTTGCAGCATTTTCCGCTTGCTCACGCTCTCGTAAACGGCACGCGTTTTGTTCGACATCTTCAGCGGCAAGCGTCCGTTCTTGAAGCCGCGCTGCATCCTAGTGGGGCGCCACGCGGTTTGTTTCTTCTTCTTGGGAACCCACCCCTTGGTAAAAAGTGCAAGCGAAACGCTGTAGAATTTCGTGTCGTTTTTTAGCGGGATGGAGAGGCCGTTTTTCAGACTCCACGCCGATGCGGCGGACTGAATGCCGTCGAAACATGTTTGCTGGTTGGTGAGAATGGCACTGAGGAGGGTTTGGACGTCGTCGGCTTTGAGTGCGGGAAGGGTATTGCTAGTGTTATTGACGGTTTCAAAACTGTTCAGCAAAAAGTCCATGTTGAGGCCGGCAAGCAGCAGGCAGTCCTCGAGGGCTCGGACGGCGGTAAGAGACAAAGTGGAACTCCGTTTGAGATACTTGTCGACTAAATTTAAGAACTTTCGCGATTGAGACAAGGACTTTCGGACCGAGAACCGGCCGTAGTAGTAGACATTTTGGGCGGTGTTGTTGCTGGGGAGGACGGATTTGCAAAAGGAAGGGTCGGGGGTGGATTTGCAAATGGTTCCGGTGGAGACTGGGGTTGAAGAGTTATCTGCGGCTAAAGATAGAGAGGCAAAGAGTGGAACAAGAAGGATGAAAAATGAAGCTAAAATATGGAGGGATGAGATGAGCTTAGAATTATAAGCCATTTGGATTGGAATTTGAATTAGTATTGTATACTACTTAGTGGAGTTGATGATAGGGAGATGGGCTTGATCCATATATGCATATATAGGATGCGAGAGGGAGAGAGAGGTGAATTACTTTTTGTGGATATTTGTATTTTAATTTGTGAGGTCAACTGAATTGTAATACTGTGTGCAAACAAATGCGCGTTTGATCTGGGACTTGATGTTATTGTATGAGTTTGCGACCAACACCCACGAATCGACAGTTAGGCAAATTTGAATTTTCTAGTTCTGCTACGAACTGTCCAACTTACTACTTAGCAGTTCGAATTTTATGCAAGATTTAATTATTACAAAGATATATTAGATCTCTATATGTAAAGATCTAACAGTAGCACGTACCATAAAAGAAAAATTCCATGACAAGTCTTTGTACTTGAGAAAATTAAGTAGTCATCCTAGCCTGCACTCATCCAGTGGAATGTTGTGGTCTCGTTGTGTTAGCGAGGGAATTTTTGGGAGCACAGGCGCTAGCTTGCTAGGTTTGTTGCCTTTGTGGTTTTATACCAACTTCTCTGAATTCTTCTGGTGATCATGTATGTTGAGAGTTGTCCCACATTGGTGAAGGACAAGGTTTGATATGTGCTTATATGGTCTTGGGCTACTCCTCATATTGCCAATTGGTTTTATGGTGGAACCTCAATTTCATCATGGTATTAGAGCAAGGTTGTCTACGTGTGAAGCCCAACGGCCACAAGCGCTCCACGTCACCATGTTGTTGTCCACGTGTAGGCTTGAAAATCCGTCACACGTGCGGGGGCATGTTGAGAGTTGTCCCACATTGGTGAGGGACAAGGTTTGCTATGTGCTTATATGGTCTTGTGCTACTCCTCATATTGCCAATTGGTTTTATGGTGGAACCTTAATTTTATCAATGTAAGAGTTTTATTTTTTTTTCTTATTGTGTGAATTTATCTCCACATAAAAAAATATATGACAAGATATTACCTTTTAGTACGTACTCTCTTATCTTTGTTTGGTTCTCACAGGGAAGTCACTATCATTTTTGCAAAAGAAAATAACATAAAAGGTTGAAGATTGATTGAGTTAGTAAGGATCGTTTTCTTCGCTAGACTAAGGTTTAGATTCGACTCGCTGTTGATAGTCCGTTTCGATGGGCAATCTACAATAAAAAAAAAAAGGAAAAAAAGGGCTAAGGTAAGTCCAAAAAAGGTTCATGATATACCCTAACCTTGGGATGAGTTAGCCTCTCCCCTAAACTTTATTTGACCAAAAATAAAATTTACGTAAAAGATATAGGATTCCTGGAGTGAAATATCGTCCAATAACAGTTCCTAAATTAACTTTATCTATCACGGTATTTTGTTATTTACTTAAGAGGTTAGATGCATTGTGGCATTTGTCAACGGTGGGGAAGGTGCCAAAGGGAAGGGGATTGGAGACATATATCGAATAGGTCAGATATCAATCTCAAGGCATGATTTGTATAATCATTTGATGAGGTATATATGCATGTAAGAACAACCTTCTTCCAAACAATTTGTCGCATTTACTACTTCAAGAATTTTTAATTCGATATTTTTCTGATAGCTAGTGGCGTTGTTTTAAATTGGACGTGAAATTATTGTCAACTTCCCTGTAGATTTACCATTATATCCTGTCTAGCTAATTAGATTTCCTTATAATATAACCATTAACACGATCGGTTCTGTGAATTTAAAGTAAACTAAAAGAAACGTACATTCGGGTTCAATTGGTGACGGTAGATTTTGACTATATTTGCATTCGCCACGCTGCATTGACGAGTGGCGGCAGTGTGGTATAGAATGGGTGGTGCTATGCTATTCAAAAAAGAAAAACTAATGAAAAGGGCTTGAAAACTTTGAGTTTTAACGATAAGGACAAAATAAAGGGTAAAGTGAATAGTAGCATGTTTGACTTTTTAGTGTAAAAATGTGGTTTTTCGTTAAAGTGAACGGTACCGCGAGCTTTTCGTTAAAACTCCCATTCAAAAACTCATCTTTATTTTTTTAACACACTTTTTTTAATTTCTTGTCGTCAAATTAATTTAATTAAGGGTTTATATCACAAATGGTCCTTGAAATTGACCCCATCAATCATGATGGTCCCTGAAATTGAAAATCGATCAATGTAGTCCCTGAATTTTAACTCGCGAATCAATGTGGTCCTTCTGTTAGTGTTCCGTCAAAATTAACTTTAAAAAAAGGTTAGAGAACCAATTTTTTATGGTAAAATGATAAAAAATAACCCTGTTACTTATAATTTTACTTACTACCACTTTTTTCTTTTTTCCATCTTCACTTTTCTCTCCATTTTTTCATGGATTTGGTGCTAAAACTAAAATAAAAACAAAAAAAAGTGGTTCTCTAACCTTTTTTTGGTCATTTTACCATGAAAAATTGGTTCTCTAACATTTTTTTAGTGTTAATTTGGACGGAACACTAACAGAAGGACCACATTGATTCGCGAGTTAAAATTCAGGGACTACATTGATCGATTTTCAATTTCAGGGACCATCATGATTGATGGGGTCAATTTCAGGGACCATTTGTGATATAAACCCTTTAATTAAAGAAGATCAATAAAAAAGATTAACAAGTGTTATGATGTAAAAGAAGTATGTGAATAACATTACACTATGAAATTATGCAAGTATTCAGTGTACCAAAGCAATGTGAACCCTACATGTCACTTGTGCTTTGGTTTAAAATTTAAATAATCATAAAAAATCATAGGATATTGTTAAGTTGTTAGGGTTGGCAAATTTGGGCTTTACATCTTTAAACAAGTGTTGATGATAGAATCTGAATTTGGAAGGACAATACTCTCACGCGCAACCAATATTTAGTTATAATGACATCACTATTCAAGACAAGTTTTTAAAAAGTGCGCACACCATTCATCAACAGATAATTAACACATGATATGTTGATGGCACGAGAGAATCTCTCGTTTGAGAGTGAGAGGTGATTAATCTTGGTTTCCTCTTGATCTTTTAAGTCCCTATCTATATTGACTTGCTGAACAGAAGCTATACATTCCAAGTCAATCGACCAAAAACATATGCAGTCTGTAACCGCGTTGAAAACTTAGCCATTTGGAATTTGACAAATTTAAGCTCTTTCGAAGACGGTGGAATCAGACACCATGATCTGTACACAAGCCCTTAGCCATTTGGGGATATAAATATAAGTGAAGAGACCAAGTCAATGTGTCTAAGTTGGCACTCCCAGTTAAAACCTTCCCCTTGATGCGGAAACATGTGCTACCTAATTAAGCTTACTGCAAATGGAATGAAGCTTCCCGCAGCTTCCCGCAGCTTCCTCCAAATCTAAAATTCCAACTTTTATGTTTAATCCCACTTGGTTGATACTTATCATAAAAATATAATGATGATTAACAAGTTCGCCATCCAAATTACGAGAAATTTTTATTGGTACCGAGTAGTTGGGAATACAAACAACGTGGTGTATTATTTCGCATGTTATAATAAGAAGAAACAATATAGTTGATATGTATTACTTTTTGAATATATTATACTTTAGATGAAATAGCACAATTATTCGGTCACAATCCAAATACACCTAAAAAAAATTTAGGGGCTAATTAATTAAGGCCAGGAACATCTTTCTTTCCCAAATTAATCTTAAAATTTACTATATTAATAAATAATGCTTGAGAAGAAATCTAGTCGTTAGAAGTAGATTAAATTAACAGGTATAACTAAAGTCAAACCCTTTGGCCAAATTGATCAAAGTTTATTGCATGAAATTTAAGTTTGAATTCAAACGTTAGACTTTAGGGTACGCACCGTCTATCACTGCAATTAATTTGTGAGAAAATCAAATCGTCTGTCTCTAAAAGTTATTTGATATATATATATATATATATATATATATATTTGTTAAGAAAGTGTACGATATTCGTTAAAGATGAAAAAACTAATACGTACAAATAAGTACGATAGAGTGCTAATAATGGGTCTCGATAAAAACTTTATCGGTGATTTCAACCCGATCGAAGAAAAAAAGAGCGTCCTACACCAAAATTAATGTGAATACTATCATTAAAAAAAATATCAGAGATTACATTCGGTGGTTCTTCAAACCAAAAAATTTGACTATCTAATGTTATACCCAGTCCGGCTCCCCACTTAATGCCGCTGCACCAGTTGCCTGGAGGGCATTGATTATCACCACAGCATCCCCTCGTACCTCCATTGCCGAGCATGACACCTCCTGCGCCAAACGGACAGCAGCTCGAGCTGCCATTGTTTCTGTCATTTCTGCAGATTTCACACCCCACATACGTGCAGCCATCGCTGCTACAAACACACCTTGGTCATCACGGATCACAGCACCAATCCCCCCGAAGCCTTCGAGTTAATCCCACGCGCCGTCGAAATTACATTTAAGCCAACCCACCTCAGGTTTCTGCCATAATTGTGGAATTGAAGCTTTGCTGCCCTTCTTCGATTCGTGCCACTTTCTATACTCTTGGAGCCATGCTTGAGTTCTACAATGTATATCCACTTGGTTCCTCGCTTTCCCGGTCCACAAGAAGGAATTTATTTCCTTCCATATGCTCCAAAGCAAAATCAAAGTTAACTCAAAGCTTCGTCTGGATAAAGCACTAGCCATTTGTGCCAGCCAACTTCGAAGGCACCTTGTATAAAACTACCCGTTGTCAAGCTCAACGGGCTAGAAAACCAAATTGAAACTTAACGTGGGCAATCGAACAATGCATGTTCAACAGTTTCCCTCGCGCTTGCACAAAAAACACAAGTGTCAGTTGTAATGACCTTTCTCTTCTGCAACTTAGCTCTAGTTGGTAGTGCGTTCATACAAGTTATTTGATATTTGATTAATTCCATTTCCATATGAAAACAAAACTAATCATTTTGGCTAACACATAAAATTGATGCTTAATTAGCTCTAAATTAGACGTTGGTTGATTTCATTGCAAGGTCATCAGTTACAATGTCCAACGTAAAATGGACATTTGTACTCATAGGGAACAAGATTTAGTTCTCACTTGAAAGTACTTTTTTTTCTTTATTCTTTTTGAGTACATCGATATTTTTATACTAAGGGAAGAGAGAATTTGGCAAAATCACACAATAAGCAGGCTAATTTTGTATCGATCTCGTCATCCACTAGATTCGAACCTAATACCTCTCACTTCCAAGTGAATATGAATACCACCAGACCATAGTACTGACTACTGAGTGGTTGCTTGGAAGTACTTTTAAAGTGACTAATAGCATTTTTTGTGAAAATGTATTTGAAACCAATCCTTAGTAAAAGTTCACGTGGATGCCATAGTACTGACTACTGAGTGGTTGCTTGGAAGTACTTTTAAAGTGACTAATAGCATTTTTTGTGAAAATGTATTTGAAACCAATCCTTAGTAAAAGTTCACGTGGATCCTTAAAAAAGCACTTTAAGTGCTTCCTCCAAAATACGTTTTAAGTTATTTCAAAAGTAATTCCAAACGAGCTACTAAAGTTGCTTCAAATCACTTTCTTTGCGTGGATCCTTAAGACTTTTGTGTGTACAAATGTTGAACAAAGGAGAAAGACTTTACTACGCGAATAAATGTGGGATGAAGAAATGTTATGTCAAGAGAAGAAAGAACAAAGGTGAATGAATAGAACAAAATTTTGAATGTGAAAACAACTTCAAATACGAGAGATAAGAAATGTATAAGGAAAGGCACGAGAGATTTTTTAGTGTCCTTCAAATACGGGGCAGAACACCACATGTCATTATATAATTGGAGGAAACTTTTTTTTTCAAGTGTTCCTCCAATTGCATAATGACATGTGCTATTCCACTCTGTGTCTTGGACACACTGATCATAAATGCACACACTAAAACCAAGAACAAAAAAAAAAAATTGAAGTTATTTTCACATTCAAAATTTTGTTCTATTCATATAATCTTTCTTCATCCCACATTTCTTCTATGTACTTTGTCTATATCTTAAACATAAAAAGTAACCAACCCATACAGTACGGGTAGTGCTATCAACACACGTCTTTTTTCCCCACCTTCTGTTAATTTATGTTATTTAATCTTCATCAACTCATTTGTTCCGACGGCCAAAAATTAAAAAGTATGTAAAAAAAGGATAAATTACGGTTTGACCCCTAAACTATCACCCCAGTTGAAATTGACCCCCTAAACTATTTTTTTGGTAAATTAACCCGCTGAACTATTTAAAATCAGTCAATTAACCCCTTGCCGTTAGATTGTGGAATCAATTCCTTCAAATTCAAAGGTAAATTAGTCATTTCATCATCAATTGTTACTTGTCAGCTATAACCACCAATAAAATTTTGACACATGGAAACATAATATTTCAAAAACATATAGCATAATGAGAAAACATAAAAAAAAGGGTTTATATCACAAATGGTCCCTGAAATTGACCCCATCAATCATGATGGTCCCTGAAATTGAAAATCGATCAATGTAGTCCCTGAATTTTAACTCGCGAATCAATGTGGTCCTTCTGTTAGTGTTCCGTCCAAAATAACTTTAAAAAAAGGTTAGAGAACCAATTTTTCATGGTAAAATGATCAAAAATAACCCTGTTATTTATAATTTTACTTACTACCTCTCTTTTCTTTTTTCCATCTTCACTTTTCTCTCCATTTTTTCATGGATTTGGTGCTAAAACTATAATAAAAACAAAAAAAAGTGGTTCTCTAACCTTTTTTTGGTCATTTTACCATGAAAAATTGGTTCTCTAACCTTTTTTTAGTGTTAATTTGGACGGACCACTAACAGAAGGACCACATTGATTCGCGAGTTAAAATTCAGGGACTGCATTGATCGATTTTCAATTTCAGGGACCATCATGATTGATGGGGTCAATTTCAGGGACCATTTGTGATATAAACCCTAAAAAAAATTAAAAAAAACAAACGTTTACATAACGGACCATCTCACATCGTCATTACACATTATTTTATTTTCAAATGTCATAAGTTCATTGATGGTTATAGTTGACAAGTAAGAATTGATGAAGGAAAAACTAATTTTCCTTTGAATTTGACGAAATAGTGGACGAAATCTACCAACAAGGGGTCAATTTGCTAATTTCAAATAGTTCATTGGGTTAATCTACCAAAAAATTAGTTCAAGGGGTCAAATGACAGTCTACAAAAAAAAAAAAAAAAAAAAAATTGAGTGTATAGATATCACCATTACTCGAACATTTTTGCTTTGATTTTTTTTTTCCAGCTGGTTTGCTAGTCAAATCACTCATTTAAAGGTAGGTCTCTCAAATGGACTAGGATTCTCTCTCCTCTTCTTTCCATCCCCTTTCATCCCCTCCTCTCACATTCTCTTATTTTGTCTTTCTCTTGCTATAAAAAATTAATATAAGATGTTGACGTGGCTTAACCGGCTTAACCGTGACCGTTCAATTAGGAGGGGAGGGAAGGGGAGGAAAAAAAAGAGGAGAGAATCCTACTCCCTCTCAAATTCAATAGTCTTTAAGATTTAGAGTTTTTGTTATGTGCTTGCTCATTTTGGGCATCCATGTTGTATTTTCTTTTGAAGTATACTTATATTTGGATTGTCTTTGGATTTTCTATTTTATGTGATAGTTTTATAATTAATTAAAGTTTCAAGTTTGACAAATAAATAAAAAATAATAAAAAAATAGAGTGAGGCTCGCTCGCTCACGTTACGTCACATGGTGTATCGGTACATTTTGTTAAAGCTGACATCGTGTGATGTGTACGGATATTTGGTTGGTCCTTCTCTGACAGCAGGCCATCAGTTTCCTTGTTCAAATAATAGACTCTCTCTCGGTTTGCTTAAAGGAAAATCAAATTAATAGGAAACTAGTAGAAGTACAATTTCATTTTATTTTTTTTTATTAAAAAGTGTGATTAGTTTTTAAAATTTTAAAAAGATTATAAAAAAAAAAGATGGTGATATAATTTCTCTTAATAAGTGCATATTTTATCTTAATATTACATAATTATTGTTTTTTGTCATTCTTATGCAAATATTGTGTATAAAAAGTGACGGTAAAGTAGAAAAAATAGATATATGATTGTCATTTTGTCAAAAAAGAGAGGGTAAAATAAGAAAAATAGGGATACGATTGTCAATTGTTCAAAAGGTACAAAATTACTAGTTTGCCCTTTGCATGTTAATATTGTGTATTCAAAAGTGAGGGCAAAATTGGAAAAAGTGGGGGGGGGGGGAATTGACAAGGACTCTTCTCTTAATAGAATAGATAATCAAAGAAAATTAATCTCCGACGTAATTACAACTTCAAATTTAAGATAGTGTTATTTACACATATTTTTATTTTTTGCAGATCCTAATTAATTTTTTGTCATTGATTTTTTTAAATTTATTCTATTCGGCTAAAAATTAAAAAAATATAAGAAATAAAAATAAGTGTGTAAATAGTATTATCCCAAATTTATTATACGGTCAGAATAATTGCACTTTGATCATCTAGGTCAATTGCTCAATTTCATGTTAGCAAACTTAGATTCCAGTCCACCATATGCAAATGTACCAATTAGAGGTCTAAATCACAATGTACTAATGGTAAAAACAATGAACGTGAACACCATCAACTTGTAATCTCCTATATATAGAGCAACATATTCAATCACATCAAATCAATATCGTCATATATGAGACTAAACAACATAAAGTTTTATTGTTTTATGAGTTGTACGTGTTAAACGGATGACGTGATTCATCGTTCCGATGTAAGAATTTTTCTTCCTACTTACAAAAAAATTAAAAGAAGTTTAATCTTATATCCGACACTACTGAAAAGAAAAACATTTTAATATGGAGTGGTGTTATTTCCAAACATTTTTTTTCTCTCTCACGCGAGATTTTTTAATGTATCGAGAATATAGTTCAGTATATAAAATGTAATAATACAATTGGTTGGAAACTTGAAAAAGAAAATTTCAACTAATTGTATTATGACATTTAGTGTATTGGTCTGTGTGACGGGCACATTGATAAAAAATTTCTCTCACACACGTACTGTTAATTTCTATCACTTGATCATCTTCAATTATTTGATACGGAAAAAAAAAATGAGAAAAGTATTTGAAATAGGATTTACGTGGCCCAATAAGTTTAAAACACTTGTCTTTTTTACTCTCTTCCAATATTTTATTATTTCTGCAACCAAACACTCTTTGTACCTGTGACCAAACACCTCTTTTCTTCTCCATCTTCTTTCCTTGCCATGCCAGATTGTTCTGTTGTATCCCATGATTCCCATCCCACCCTCCTCCAGGTTCTTTCCTCCAATCGTGGACTCCATCTCCGCTCCCTTCTCCAACCGTCAGCCTAAGTCTTCCAACCGTCGACCATAACGACACACCTCCACTCTACCCAACTCTCTCTCATCGATCTGAACGCCATCATCTTCTCCAAATTCTCTGCAACATCAATCAGCAAGTGATTTCAACAAAAAAAATTAGTCAACCTGTAACAGATTGACCATGGGTGTCGATGACAAGGGATAAGAGACATGGGTGGCTGGGCAGATGAAGAACCTTTGATGGATCTGCCATTGCTTCAACAAAAGTGAAGCAAAGGCACGGAGATGGTGGCTGGAGAAGAGGAGGGAAAGGCCGGCCAAGGAAAGAAGATGGAGAAGAAGAGAGGTGTTTGGTATCAGGTACAAAATGTGTTTGGCTACAGGGATGGCAAAATATTGGAAGAGAATTAAGGTACCGTTTGGTACACAGACGAGACGGGACGGAACGGATGTTCCACAGATGATGTAAATATTGAAAAAGATAAGGGAAAATTTTGTCGTAAGATGTTATAAATTTGTGTTCCACGGATGTGGAACCAGTCGTTCCAGGGAAGGGTCAGCCAAATTTCGTCCCATGGGACAACCCGTTCCACGATTTTTAGGTGCACCAAACGTGGGACAGAATGCCTCTTTCCACTGCGTTCCGTCCCGTTCCACGTACCAAACGGTACATAAATGACATGTGTTCTAAAATTATTGGGCCAAATCAAATGATCAGTAAATTGGGTACTCCCAAGTATTATCCTTTTGAAATATAAAAAAAAATATGTAGATATCATCATTTTTAATTATTAAAAGACGACAATCTATTTTTTGTTCGGACCACAGATCGTGTACACAGTTGAAGACAAAGCTTGTACTGCATATCGTGCTCCAAACGTCAGTCGCCAAGCACGATTCATCATGATGATGGAAATTTCACCATTACAGTCCTGGTCCAGGGGTAACTAGCTTTAACCTGCACATTCTCTTTCAAATTTTCAACATCTTCCTCGCTAGTCCTTCTCATGCATATGCTCAAAGTCAGAAGAAAGTGAAATTGAGGGTCCGTTTGAACACGTAATTGCTTAAAACGTGAGCGTTCTTGTAAGAAATATTCGTTTTGAAGTTCTTTTAAAATGACTAGAAAATTTTTTGGTGAAAATATATTTATAAAAACGCAAGTGAATCTTAGAAAAACACTATAAGTGTTTATTGGAACAAGCACATAAATAATGCTTGTTCAGGGAGCACTTTAAGTGCTTTTGGAACCCAAAAATATTTTCTTTATAAACATTTTTAGTTATTTTAAAAACACTTTAAAATGAGAACGAAGTATATCATAGTTTTAATTAAAAATACACGTATTTCCTGAAGAAAAAAAATATTTTACATATATATGCTTCTTTCAAAAGGAATACTTCAAGTGCGTTATTTTTCTTTTTATTGAACATACTTCAAGTGCGATATTTTATCAAGCAGTTTGAACTTTTTCTAATAAATATTTTCAAAGTTGTCTTTGGTGATTTTAAAGTGTTTTCAATTATTTTGAAATTACATTCAAACAAATCATGACTAAATATATTGTTTGTTTTTATTTATCCTTCTTTATTTCGTCATCTCCCTCTAACACCTTTCTTCATTCATCCATTGTCAAATTAGCTGTAAACAAATAAACAAAAGGCTTCTAGAAAAATCCATAAAAAAGGAGAGTAGAAATCAAAAGTGTCGGTTAATTTTGGTAAAGATGATAACACTCTGCTTTTTGACTATTATAAGAGCATTACAAACATTTTTCTATTAATGCAACGAGATCCACAAATAAGCACACATTTATTACCAATCATTTTCTTTGACAAAGAAGATATTCAAAATTAATTTAATTGTTTTGGCAGAGGAAATTAGGGTGGCGGCGTTTCAAATGGGAAGACTTCAGGCTCCTTGACCTGATGGTTTCCAAAGCATCTTTTACCAGTCTTTGTGGGATTCTCTTATGGTTGAAATTAATGGGTTAATTGATGATCTTATGTCGGGGCATCTTATTCCTAACCGTATTAACTCCACTCATGTTGTGCTCATTCCGAAAGTTCCTAATCTGGAATCCATCTCCCAATATCGGCCAATTAGCCTTTGCAACTATTCGTATAAGATCTTGTCAAAGGTTCTTGCAAATCGTCTTAGACCGCTGTTGCTGGAGCTGATATTCCCTACACAAAATGCTTTTGTTGCTGGTAGACAGATTCATGATAACATTGGCATTGCTCATGAGCTTTTCCACTTCCTCAAAACAAGAAGAACAAAAGGTAAATTTGAGCTTGGGATCAAACTAGATATGCATAAGGCGTATGACAGGGTTGAATTGGATTTTCTACTGGCGGTAATGGAGAGGATGGGATTTAATCAGCGTTGGTGGAGTTTGATCTTTAGTTGTCTATCTTCGGTTACTTTTGCCATTCTGGTTAATGGTCAGCCAGGTAGGAAGTTTGCTCCCTTGCGTGGTCTTCGACAAGGTGACCCCATATCCCCATATCTTTTCCTCTTTGTGAGTGAGGTGCTTTCTTTGCTTCTTTCGAAGGCATATGAAGATAAGCTGATTTTAGGGATTCAGATTAATCCCCATGGACTTGTTATTTCACATATCTTCTTCGCGGATGATACGTTATTCTTTCTCAAGGCGGATGTGGTGAATTGTCAGAATCTAGTGCAACTTATAAATCAATATTGTGCGGCATCTGGGCAGCAGGTAAATTTTTAAAAATCTAGTGTTTTCTTTGGTGCTAACGTCCCAACGGCCTTGAAGGATGATCTTGGTGGAATTCTATGTATGCCAATTGTGGATGATCAAGGGACGTATCTTGGAGTACCGGCTATGTGAGGAATGTCTAAAAGGAAAGGTCTAAATTATGTGAAGGAGAGGATTTTGGGGAAACTTCAACGCTGGAAGCAGCGACATTACACAGGCAATGAGATAGGTTTTAATTAAGGCGGTGGTTCAAGCTATCCCGACCTATCCGATGAATCTTTTCAAGTTCCCAGGTACTCTCTGCAAAGAAATTGACTCTATGATTGCTAAGTTTTGGTGGGGACATGACATAGAGCGGAAGCACATACATTGGCTCTCAAAGGATACTCGCGGGCTCCCAAAGGCGAAGGGAGGACATGGGTTTAGGTGTTTCATGGATTTTAATGACCCTCTCCTGGCGAAACAATGTTGGAGGCTCATTCATGAACCATATTCTCTTTGGGCGAAAGTGTTGAAAGCTCACTATTTTCCCCACTGTTCTTTTTTGGATGCCAAACAGGGTGGTCGAGCATCATGGGCATGGTCCAGTTTACTTACGAGACGTGACCTTTTATTACGGGGCGCACACTAGCAAGTCATAAGTGGGAAGGACATTCGGCTTTGGAGGGATCGATGGTTGCCTTCCCTCCCGGTTGGGCATCCAGTTCCTCATGGACCGGTGCAGGTGAGTCCTAACACTAATGTGATTTCTTTAATTAGTCAAGATGGTAGTGATTGGGAAATAGACTTCTTAAAACAGATTATTTCGGCGGATGAGTATGAGACAATATTGGCTACTCATATTGGTGACCTTACGTTCTGGGTTCGTTTAATCTGGCCTCTTGATAAGAGGGGCATCTATTCTGTTAAATCGAGCTATCATTGGGTGCATTCTAGGGTGTTACCTCGGACTAATTGTAGTTCATCTTCATGCCTTACCACTCCGGAATTAATCTGGAAATTGGTGTGGAAACTTTCAACTCCTCCAAAGCTCATATCTTTTATGTGGAAATCTTTGCACAACGTTCTGGCTACGATGGCAACGCTTTACCAAAGGCACTCGGTCTCCTCACCTATTTGCCTCTTCTGTCACTCTCAGAAAGAAACGGTTGAGCATCTTTTTCTCTTTTGTTCGTGGGTAGAAACTATTTGGTTTGGGGGCATATTAAACTATAAGATTAATTGGGCTGATATTACCACATGGACGAGTTGGTTATTGACTATCATCAAAGCCTGTGCAAACACGAAAGAAGATAGAGAAAGAATATTGACTTGGGTTGCGTTTTCTTGTTGGCATATTTGGAAGGTTAAGTGCGGCTTTCTCTTCCAACAGAAACAAAACATGCCTTCATAGGTGATCGTCGCAATCTCAACGCATGTCAAAGCTTTTCAAGAAGCTTCCTGTAGACACTCGAACACTGCGGTACACGGTAGTATGGTGTGGAGTCAGCGTCCACTGCCTATGCAACATAGATGGCAAATGCCATGTTCTCCATATGTCAAAATTAATGTTGATGCCAGTTGGGTTGCTCCCTCGCATGTTGGCTTTATTGGGGTGATTGTGAGGGACTCGGTGGGTTATTTCATTGCTGCTCGGCGATCTCGTTTCCAAGCCCCTAGTGTTCCAGTTGCTGAGGCTTTAGCCAGTCTGCGAGGCTGTGAGTTGGGACACTCTTTGGGTCTCAGTCATGCGGTTGTTGAATCTGATTCCTCGAACTCTGTAAGACAGTCGACAATTCATTCCATGACTGTCGCTGGTCTTGGGCTCCAAGATCAGCCAATATGGCGACGGACCGGTTGGCGTCGCGAAGTTGTGTGACTTTACTTAGGTTGATAGACCCTCATCTTCACTTGTTCATGTACTTAATAAAGATGGACTGCCTTGCCCACATTAATTTTCTTTGGTTGTGCAAGGGGTGACGCTAGTTGCTTCCTGGTAGTGTCGGCTTTCTTCCCTTTGCACTACCAGCTTTGTTTTTTGCTTGTTTGCATTGTTGTGGGCGTTCGTTGTAATCTTTGGCATCTTTGCCCTGATTATAAATTCCAGTTTACCAAAACAAACAAAAAATATTTGATATAGGTTCCAAATTACTTTGATTATTTTAATTCATGAAAATATCTTTAGACTTTTTAGTCAAAATGATCCTTAAGATTGGCATAACTCTTCACTTTGATCTCTGAGATTTGAAATCAATAGAAGTGGCCCCTAAGTTTGTCCACCATTGATTATTTTGGTCTTTCCGTGAAAATTTTGTTAAATAAGGATTAAAATGACAAAATGACCTCAATTTAATAAACAATGGGCCTAAATAATGTGACAAAAATTGAGGGTATTTTATTATTTTATTCTTATTTAAAAAAGATTTTTCATCGAATGACCAAAATGATTGACGGTGGACAATATCAAAGACTAATTATATTGGTTTCAAATATCAAAGACCAAAGTGAGAAGTTATTCCAAAAGTCCGCCGACTCTGGCTTCGGTTGGAGTCGGTCGCCTTTTCCCCCTTCCTCCTCCTGTTTTCTCTTGCTTTTCCCTTCTCTGTCTGTTCCTCTGTCTTTTCTTCTTTCTCTTCTTCTTCTGTTTTTCTTTTTGCTTTCTCCTGTGTTTTTTCTTTTCCCCCCTGTTTCCCTTCCCGATCTGGCCATGTCCTCATCCTCCCAGCGGCAATCATCCTCCTTCATCTCAGATCCGGCATGCAGCTGCTTTCAAACCGCGTTTTGCTGCGGTATTTCGAGAGGGTGCGTAGAGATCCGGTGTTCTCACCGGCTCGGGTGCTCTGCACCACCACCCTTTCACTGTCTCTGCCTTTTGTGGCAGCGTTGTTCGTGGGTTGCTATGAACTTCCTCTTCTTAGTTGGCTCCTCAGCTGTGTTCGGACCGTTCTTCGTGGTGAGATGCTGCACATCTTCTGGCGCTGCTTGGCCGTGGATGAGGTTTTGGTCGGATCGAGATCGGCGGCGACGGGTGTACATTTTTCTGGCGTTTGTTCGCGTGTGTGTTTTGGGCTTCACCTTTTTGGGCCTGTGTTTTGCTGGTTTTTGTGTTTTGTTTGGGCCTTAAGTGTGCTTATGTGTATGTTTAATCTGTTTTAGTAACGAAGAAGCCTTTGTTCAAAAAAAAGAAAGAAAAAAAAAAAGATGTCACCATACTTTTGGCTAAAAACAGTCATACTTTTATTAAGCAATAAAGATGTCACCATAACATTAATCCAAAATCAATAACGCCGTGTTATGTGACAAGATAAAATCCAGGACAACATTCTGATTAGCTGATAATACCGTCATAATGATATTAATTTTCTCTTTGTTTTAACATTCATCCTCCAGCAGCCTATATAAATCCTTCCTCCGCCCCTGCATCTGTCTCCCATTCTGTTTCTCACAGACACAAACACACAGCCATGTACAATCTAAGAAGAACAAAAATCTTGCTCTCAACATTGTTTCCAACTTCAATCCTTTGCCTAATACTACTCTTTTCAAAACCACATTTCAAAAACTCAAACTCAAAAACCCCAAAAATCCATTTCCAAAACCACATTCAAAAACAGGTTCTGGAAACAGCCCATCGGGCATGCCAAGACACACTCTACAAATCCCTCTGCCTCTCCACCCTCGCCACCTTCCCCAATCTTGCCTCCAAAACCCTCCCGCAAATCATCTCCTCCACCGTCTCCCACACCGTGTCGGAAGTCAAAGCCTCCTCCTCCAACTGCACCAGCATCAAAAAACAGTTCACCAAAAAGCTCAGCTCGCTTCAGCAGTGGGCTCTCGACGACTGCCTTGAGCTCCTCGACAACACAATCGACGAGCTCAAGTCAGTCATCTCCGACCTCTCCCCCAACAAAAAACTCAACTCCAACCGCTACTACGACTTGAAAGCCCTACTCAGTGCTGCAATGACCAACCAATACACGTGTCTCGATGGTTTTAGTGCTAACGGCACTGCTCCTCGGAGTAGCAATATGGGAATCGTGAAGAGAGAAATTGAAGGTAGAATAAATACAATCTCACAGCACGTTAGCAATGCGCTCGTTATGCTTAAGAAGATTCCGGGAGCTCAGAAGTACGAGTACTCTGAGACGATGAAGTCGGAGATGTTCCCCGACTTCGGACCTGCAAAAAAGGGGTTCCCGACTTGGGTTACATCGAAAGATCGAAGGTTGTTGGAGTCCTCTACGAATGAGACAAAGTACGATTTGGTGGTGGCCAAGGACGGCACTGGAAACTTCACTACCATCAGCGAGGCCGTCGCTGTAGCTCCTAATTCAAGCGCAACCAGGTAATATTTTAAATAATTAATTTTGGGCTAAGTGCGACTAGGTTATAGATAACAATATTTTGTATTGATTTTTGCACACTCGCTTTAGTTTCTTATCATTAATTTTTCTTACCGTGTGCGATAATTATTACATTTTTTTTTATACAAATGATAGTCTTGTTTGAATTACCTTAAATTGTGACAAGAAAATTAGAACTCTAGTACATAGAAGAAGTACATATGCTCTAAACAATGTAACCGCACTGACGTATATAATCGCTATCTTTGTATGCGTAGGTTTGTGATATACATAAAGGCCGGGGCATATTTTGAGAATGTGGAGGTTGTGAAGAAGAAGACAAATCTGATGTTTTTGGGAGATGGGATTGGAAACACGATTGTGAAAGCCAGCCGGAATGTAGTGGATGGGTGGACTACTTTCCGATCAGCCACTGTCGGTGAGTATTTCTTTTTCTCTTCTTCTCAACTAGCTAGCTAGGACTTCAAATTATTAGGTTGCAAACTTTTGAAATCAATACCAAAATAGAAAGAAAAAAAAAACTTTGAATTAATTGTCCTAATTTGAAATAGATTGGCCGGCTGGTGAGGGTTGTCCCACGGTGCATGTGATGTTAAATAATCGAGCATTGACTTAAGTCAGATCTTTCAGTGTGTTCGAAATACGAGTCAGTAAACCACGTGTCACTATACAAATAGTGAGATACTTATGTTAAAAAGTTATCAACTTAAAACATAAAATTCTCCTCCACTTATATAATAACACAGGATCTATAATTCGTGTTCTGAGCACAACAAAAAATCTCTCCTTAAGTCAATTGTACGTAGGACTCGTATTCTAATTGTAGGACCATATGCATCTGTCAGCCACAAAAGAGCCAAAAACAAATTCCATGTACATTCTTATAAACAAGAGCATAATACATTCCACACCATCGGGATTTGGAGTTAGTTTCAACTTGTGCTGAGAGGTTTTGAATTTCAAATATTGCAACTTAAAGTTCTGAAATTTGACAAATTTACGCATTTTGTTAAGTTGACGGTCTGGTTAACTATTTGAAGTAATAGCGTTGGATCTACTCTTAATATGCCATCAATGTGTTCTATATATGTATCATGCATGGTTAGTGTGGTTTCCACGTTGTCACTTTAACAATTAACAGTTAGCTGTACATACTCACCTAACATAGAGATCAAATCTTATGCACCCAAAATGGGCGTGGTCTCTCTGTGACCTCAATAAGTGTTTAACACGTATTCATTATCTTAACTTTTCTTAATTTTGTTGTCATAAATTTAATATGTGTCGAACACTTATTGGGGCGACAGAGAGGCCACACCCATTTTGGATGCAGATGATTTGATCTCCCTAACATAAGCGCGTAAATTAGTGAAATGTCAAAACATTGAGGTGTAACGTGAAAAATTAGAAGTGTAATCAATTATGAAATTGACTCGAAACTTTGATAGCGTAAAATGTACTTGGCTCGATAAACAATTAGTCAACTCTCCATGATTAAATTACTTCTTCAATATGTAACAGCAACTTGCTATAAAGGAGCTTAATTAAGGGTGTAATCATTGAGATTAAACTTTTCAATTAAAGGGCGACGGCTATCTGAGTAGGATGTTAGCCAGATTTTTGTCGGTAGCTTGGGTCAGGACCCTACTTTGGTCATTATTTTGCCCGTGTTTCGTGGTTGATAGCATTAGAAACGCGTAGCAACATCAATTTGTCCACAAAAGATTATCGTCTTTTTACTCTTTTAACACCAATAATACAAAAACTAAAGATCCTACCATATATCTCCATAGCCTCTTCGGATTCGTAATAAGTGGATAACCGTAGCTTATCACATGTTGTTCCCTTTTTAAGGAGAAAAAAAAGGATCCTGGGATATAAATATATATATATATATATATATTATTTTTACTTGTATGAAATTTACCTAACTATTCATACAGGTAATTGACCTAACTACAATAGTAGAGTCCAGAATTTAAGTTAAAAGGAGCCTAAAAGTCTCAATCTGAAATGCAATTATGGTCTTACAAAAATTACTATGTCGTGTGGTAAGCAACTGACCACTGTCGTTTAGTTCTAGTATGGTCATCATCATCATCCTCTTCCTTAAACCTTAACTCTAAGCTTCTCTGACTTTCTTCCTCTCTCCCTCCTTCCCTCTCTCCTTCCATTGATCCTTATACCAAAGTCCTTATGGAAGCTCACAATCAACATATTGCCTGAATTCCATATGAACCACTAACCTCAAATCAAATACGATGAAAGAAATTAAAGTGAAAAACGTTGGTTGGGATCCTGAACTTATAGAAAACCTTAAAAATTATAACTCTAAATTTTTCTAACGACCAAAATAATTCATCACTTATAGCAGTGCTAGATATATTATATATTAGCCATGCATTGAAAAACTATGGCCTAAAGAAGTTGTAATAAAATTGACATCATAATAGGCACTTGACATTGTGGGGGTGGGTCGCATATACTCCCCATTATTGGTTAGATTTGGTTCCCTCGCTGAGCTCTCATAAGTTGGTCTTATCTATCCTTTATCCTTTTCGATCTCTTCATGCCTCTCGTGAGTCATATGTCATATGTGTGGACCAGACGTATTCTTATTTTTTGGACAAGTACATTGTCCAAAACTGAAAAGGATCCTCGTCGAATTTTTTTTTAAGGATCCTAGAAATCTTGCGATCGTGACCGTTCATCATATATCTTGCAGTCAGAAATCATTTCAAAATTTAAATATAAATAGTATCTAACGAAAACTAATCGCACGATGTACGGTCACGATCGCAAGATCCCTAGAATCTCCAAAAAAAAAAAGATCCTCGTGGGATCATTTTCCGTCCAAAACAATATGGATATCGAATTTTAAAGCAATATTTGTCCATTCACTTTTCTACTTCTAAATTTTCAAATTTTAAAACAATATGGATATGGAATCCGGATTCGGATAAAGTATGCGTAGGTTTTTCATTATACTTAGTTGATAAAAATATTTCAAAAATGTAATTAAGCACTCCAAATATATATATCTCTCTACTAATTAATAAAGGGGGTTTCAGATCCAGGTCCAAAAAGGTAGAGTGTTTTTAGGAGTGAGTCCAGTTATCTAATTATATGTTTTTATTTTTTTTATACTCATTTTATATTTTTTTAAATATTAAAAATCAATTAAAATCTTCTAATATTATGCATTTTCCAACTCCAAAAAATATAATTAATATCTTATAACAAAAAAACTAATATACTAACATAAATTTATTTGCAAAACATTCTACCCGAACTTAAGTAACAAATATATGAATGTATATTATACCTATACGTGAGATATGAAACCTAATTAAAAGATAGAAAAAACATAACATACCTACAAGTAAGACACATTAATTTGTGACTGGTTGATTATAAAAATAATAAAAAAATCTGTCATATAGGTAGATAAATATAATTAACCTGTGATATAGGTTGATTAAAAAAATTAAAAATAAAATCTATAAATAGGTTTAAAGCAGAAGGAAGAACGGGAAATAACAAAAAGAAAAATAAAAAGAAATAAGCAAAGAGATAATTAGGAAGAAATTTGATTTTATAATAAATCTTATTATTGAACAGATAACTATTGATAATTAAATAATTATATATAACAAATTGGACTTATTTTAATAAATTTGACTATTTCTACTATTGGTTCAAAAAATTGGACTTATATCAAGTTTCCTCATTAATAAAACTCTCATTGTCAACCAAAATCTTATGAAATTACCAATTTAACCCTCTAATTAAAACATAATATGAACAAGAAATATGGGCAAAAATGTAATTTCACACAATCAAATTTTGCTTTTTTTTTTCAAAGCCTCACCTACATGTAATCCTAACATATATCTAATTAAAAAAAAAATATCCCACTCCCACATATACTATGAACAAGATATATGGGCAAAAATATAATTGCACACAATCAAATTTTGTTTTTTTTTTTCAAAGCCTCACCTACATGTAATCCTAACATATATCTAATTAAAAAAAAAAAAAAATCCCACTCCCACATTCTCTATCACTCTCTTCCTCTCTCCTTCTATTTCAAAGATAAAAATAAAAAAAATTTACACACACTTTGTCGGTACCTATATGCTAGTATATATAATAAAAACACTATAAAAGAGCACGTAAAGACTTTTTTGAAATGCCTTTATCAACATTCTACATGAAAACCGATTATTAGGTAGTAGTCGATCGTCCTCTATTTTCAATTTCTCGAATTCGTGACTTCCTTAATTTCAAGTAAATGTACCATCACAATAAAGTTTATTCACTTGTTCAAGAAAAGTCAGGAAATGGGAAGTCAATACTAAGTTAGAAAAATTATTTTGATAATCACGTATTAGTAAATAAAAGAGTAAGTAACAAATTAGTAAAATAATAACGTTAGTCGATTAAATAATTAGTTGCAAATAGAGAGAGAAATTAATTATGCAGTATAATGCATAAACATGACTGATTTCCGTCATTGTGGTAAAGCGTTATGTGCAGATAAACAAACCATTAATAAAATAGTGAATTGGCTTTTAATTGGGCCATGGACCGTGTATGATTTCCGTCATTGTGGTAAAGCTTTATGTGCAAGTAACATACTTTCTTCTTCTTTCTTCTTTTTCTTTTTCTTTTTTTTCCAATTTAATTCAACTATCCGTTTTCTGGTCCGTTTCTGAAACGGGTTTTTTTCAGCTGTGGTAGGAGACGGATTCATCGCCAAAGGTATCACATTCGAAAACGGAGCCGGCCCAAGTAAACACCAAGCAGTCGCCTTAAGAAGCGGCGCCGACTTTTCAGCATTCTACAAGTGCAGCTTCGTCGGCTACCAGGACACTCTCTACGTCCACTCCCTCCGCCAGTTCTACCGCGAATGCGACGTCTACGGCACCGTCGACTTTATCTTTGGCAACGCCGCCGTCGTCCTCCAGAACTGCAACCTCTACGCCCGCAAGCCGAACGAAAACCAGAAAAACATGTTCACCGCCCAGGGAAGAGAGGACCCGAACCAGAACACCGGGATTTCGATCCTGAATTGCAAAGTCACGGCCGGGTCGGATTTGATTCCGGTGAAATCGGATTTTAAAACGTATCTGGGCCGTCCGTGGAAGGAGTATTCGAGGACCGTTTATCTGAAATCGTACATTGATGATTTGGTGGACCCCGCTGGATGGTTGGAGTGGAACGGGTCGTTTGCGTTGAATACGTTGTATTATGGGGAGTATTTGAACCGTGGACCCGGTTCTAATACGAGTGCGAGGGTGACGTGGCCGGGTTATCGGGTCATTAATAGTTCGGTTGAGGCAAGTCAGTTCACTGTTGGAGAATTTATACAGGGAAGTGAGTGGCTCAATTCCACCAATATTCCTTATTTTCCTGGTTTGACTAGTTGAGACGTTGAAAAAACAGACTAGCGTACTCTTTTTAGAATGTCACGGCATCATCTCGGGTTAATATTGTGATCTACAATGTTGTTATGCGTGTTCTACTTTCATATATCAATGTTGTTGAGTAGGTGCCCAAATTCATAATTATTACTATTTTTATGCGTTAATTCTAAAACCCGAATGCATATAAGATTGGCATGATCTTTGACGTAAGTGCATCGACTTCGAGTTTGTAGAGTCTTCAAAGATTGCGTACCAAATGGAAATCGACTTCAAAGTTTCAAAGGTTTTACGTAACTCCAAATTAAATTGTGCATTCAATATTCAGAGTAAGCAGGTCGGTTTTATTGAACGGGTTTTAGTTTGAGGTCGAAGCGATGCTACTATTGAGAAAAAAACCTCGCATGCTCGGTTGCACGTAACGGATGTCTTACATTTACAATATCATATCAACAGTAAATATAAAGGGTATGTGAGATGCGTGTTGCATGTAGTGAGTCGTGCGAGTTCTTTTCTTTAGTATCTGCATTTGTGAGTTCATAAAAGAATTATAGCACAATTCAAGCAAGAAAACCGTGAATGGTGGGATCCCAAATGTGAATTTATGTATTCTTCGGATTGTAGTGTTCCGAGCCTAAAAATTAGGAAATTTGAACCCTTAATTTGTGTGAAAGAGAAATCCGAGCCTTGATTTGAGTGAGGTGAGCCAATAGAATGAGTTAATGCTAGATTTAATTTGAGTTGTCTAAATTACTTGGTTTTAAGACTCCAAACAGTAAGATCCGTAGTTAATCTTTACCGAATTGGAGAATGATGAAAGGTGAGCTGAGAAATACACTTTGGAAGAGGAGAGGCCCGCAATGATGAAAATGGTCGCACCACATGCCTACATGCTCTGGTTAGACCTGCTTTTCCCACTAAATTACAATCATAGTTTCAATCGAGGTCTTAAAAATTTTCTAATGTATATTTATTTAGGGGTTCTAGAAAAGACTTGACAAGCCATAGACATGACAAGATTTTTTTTTTTTTTTTTTTGGACAACAGGACATAGCATTATCCAGGCAAAGATGCCAAAGAGATACAAGAAGGCCCACCTAGAGGCAACCAACAAGACAAACAAGAACAAAGGAAATGAGGTTGAGTAAACAATGATGCCACATCTAACGCTAAAGCGTCCCACCTCTCACAAAGGAAACTTAGGGAGGGCATGGAAGGCCATCGTTACATAAGACATGGACAAGAGAACATGGGGGTCTATCGACGCAAACCTGATCACATGCTTCCCTGCAACAACGCGACGCCAAATGGTCCGCCGCCGAATTGGCTAGTCTCAGGACCCAAGATCAGCGGCAATCTAGGAAAGCTTGCCCCATTCTGCAACACTTCTGAAGAATGGGGAAGGCATCCCAACTACCTCTCAAAGCCATATCCTTCAAGCAAGAGATTGATTCCAACGAGTCCGATTCAATAATTATTGAGTTCCAACCCTGGTTTATCCCAAGCCGGCACCCATGCAGGATAGCCAACGCCTCCATCATAGCTACACATGACAAGATTTGGAGAAGAAAAATAAGTTCTATGCCATGAGTAGCCTCTTTTGTTTACTTTGGTGGTGAAGTCTTCTTTTTCCCCTTTAAGATTTATTGCTCAATATTAACACTTTCCTAACCCAGAAAACAAAAGAAAAAAAAAATCTTTGTTCAACATATAGGTGCATGCAACAACTTGAAACTTACTTACTAGATGTCACATTGTTGATATGTTAAGCTAATCACAATACCAAGTCCACATGCATAGTAATGATCGATTTTCAATGTCATCAACAACATCGGGTGCACTAAATTTTTTTTGTAGAATATAAAGGCAAAAATAATTAATTAATCTGCTATGACCAAATATCATTATTGCAGAGATGGAAGATTAGCTCCAAGACATTTATTAAGGATTAGAAACTTATAGAAGAGGGCACGTTGAAATCGATTGGAGGATTAGAAACTTATTGAAGAGGGCACGTTGAAATCGACTGGAGAGCCCTACACATCCGATTTCGTTTTCATGAAACTTCATTAATCCTAATCTAACTGATTAAATAATTTGAATTCTAAAAGACAAAGGAAAAATATATAAATAAAGGGTTTGATAAATGTGTATGTTGAATAAAGTAAAAAGTCCTATACTGGTATATAAATTGTATACCGATCAATTGCATGAGTGATTAAGTATGAACAATATCAATCCTATAAGTAGTGGACCGCTTCACGTTTCTCTAAAACTTTAAAAGTGTGTGTATATGTTTTGTTGTCAAATTTTTCGGTCATCGTTTATTCGAACTTTGTGCTTTACAGAGAGGCGATGCATGAGTGATGAGGAAGGTGATGAAGATGAACATGCATGAATGCATGCTTAAGTTTAGCATGTGGGGAGGGGCATCACCACGTGATGATACAAATAAGAAAAACTGGGCCATGCTCTATCGCACTCACCCGTCAAATCTGGGCCATCGGTTTCTGACCTAGAAGAAAGACTGAACAAGATCCATTATTGGATAGATAGATCGATCAACATCCATTCTTTCCCGTGATTGTTAATTCCCCTTCATCCAACCTATTCACTCTTACACCTTATGTTCGATACATAAAATTTGTAACTTAATAAAGATTCATTTAATTTATATTTTGGCTTTTTAGTTAAAATGATCACTGATATTTGTATAACACATAACTTTGGTCGTTGAGATTGAAAATCAATAGAAATTGTTCATGAAATTGTCCACCATCCATTATTTTGGTCATTCGGTTAAAAAACTCCGTTAAGTGGTCCCGGAGCTCACATTGAAAACTAGGATTTTTGGCCGGAAGTTTGAGCAATTTTCAAAGCTTCGTAACTCAATCGTTTCTTAACTAAATTCAACCCATAATGTATCAAAATGAAGATAGGAAAGTGTAGAACAAGATTATACCTATTTGGAAGCCCAATTATTGTAGGAGATGGCCAGAAAATAGCCTGAAAGGTAACTGTATGCGGGAAAACTAGAAAACTGGTTGGAAACTGGGTAAACTTTAAACGTTCATAATTTCTTCAATACTCAACGAATCAAGTGATTCAAAAATAAAAATCATACTTCTCGATGAGACAAAAAGAATGGTACGTCTCTCGATGGCTAACTCGCCGTGGTTTGGCTCGAAAATGGCTAACTCAATGAGACCAAGACAACCACTTTCGAGCCGTTTTCTGGCCAAACCACAGCGAGTTAGCCATTAAAAAAAAAAAAAAAAAAAGGTATCATTTTCTTCATCTCTTCAAGAAGTATGATTTTTGTTTTTGAATCACTCAATTTCGTTGAGTGTTGAAGAAGTTATGAACGTTTAAAATTTACCCAGTTTCCGGCAAGTTTCCCAAATTTTCCACATACTAGTCACCTTTCAGGCTATTTTCCGGCCATCTTTGGCAACCATTGGGCTTCCAAATAGGTATTATTCTACACTTTCCTATCTTCATTTTGATATATTATGGGTCGAACTTGGTTAAGAAACAATTGAGTTACGAAGCTTAGAAAATTGCCAAACTTTCGGCCAAAAATCCCAGTTTCTGGTGTGAGCTCCTGGACCACTTAACAAAGTTTTTTAACGGAAGAACCAAAATAATGGATGGTGGATAATCTCAGGGACCAAAGTTATGTGTTATGCAAATCTTAGGGACCATTTTGGCAAAAAAACCCTTAGATTTTTGTGCATTTCACGCCATGTGTTTTTTTTTTCGCCATGTGTTTTTTTTCTTCTTTTGAGTACATCGATATTTTTACAATAGGGGGAGGGGGAGTTTGGCTAAGCCACACAATGGGCAACCTAATTTGGTATCGAATTCGTCATCCACGAGATTCGAACCTAAAACCTCTCACTTCCAAGTGAAGATGAATACCACCAGACCGTAGTACTGAGTGGCATGTCACGCCATGTTTTTAACTTGAAGAAAGATATGGCGTGCTGAGAAAAGGATTTGGATCCTCTCCGGATCCAAAGAAACTGAGCCCGCATATCAACTAATTCAGGCTGTCCAAATTTGATCCAACGGCTACAATTATTATAACTTTTAGAGGGACCCCCTGTTTATAGCCGTTAGACAAAATTTCGACAATCTGGATCATTTGATCTGCATGATCCGTTTCTTTGGATCCGGAGAGGATCCAAATCCTTGAGAAAATTCTAATTATACTTAACTTTTTTCACTTAGATCTTATTTATTAATATGATTGATTATTTAACATATTTAACTTATAAAAAAGTCATTTAGGTTTCGGAGAATTTAATACTTAAAATCCAAATTATCGAAGTGATTAACCAATACTCGACTATACTCCTAAATTTTCTAAGGTCTCTTTGTGTTGAAATATCGCACAATGGCAAGATGAAGGATAAACGAAGAGTTAAAATATTCTAAACTCTACTCCAATTACTATTAAAGTCTTTTGTGATAAAACCTCACATTTGTCCGACTGTGCAAGTTATAAATGATATCGTTGTTGTTGTTGAAATAGAGCATTTACCCCTCTCTATAATAATTTGACACATTGTACATCCTAAAAATAACTAATCTTTTCATAAATGAGATCAAAGTTGAAGAAAGAACATTAGACCTCGTGTTTTTCTTTAATAAAAAAACCATATTCCTTTATGACTACACATATGCTCTAGAATATGTAGGCTTCATCATATTATCTTTTGCTTTTGTTTGATTCTTGACAAGAGTTGGATGTTGTTTATATAGCTTCTAAAGTTGCTTCTAAACTTTTGGCATTGAATTTTCAATGGCACACTCTAAAGAGATATACACTTAGTTGCATCAGAGTTCTCTATCGTAAAAAGCAACACTCTTCTAAACTCTTTGCACTACTCCAAATTTCTCCAACTATATATTTCAGCTCCAACAATATCAATGACTTGCAGTAAGCCGGCTTTGAACCAGGGTTCAGTTACAATACAAACATTTGAAAATACCTTTATAATAACATTGTATTTACATCGACACATTTATGATTGTCGATTATACAAAATAATGAGTCACTTGTAGATATTTGTATCTAGTACGTGATTATATCCTAAAAAATCGATGAGACTAAGCAAAATCCCTCAGTCCATGTCAGTAGTAGTAGTAGTAGTACTAGACGATAGAAATGATACTGTTCCTTCTATATGTGAACTCGATTTGGATTGATGGGCTGCTATTGGAATTATGTGAATTAGGGATCAGAATTTAGAACAAGAAGTTATCATATTTCTCGATAAAAGTGTGTTCCATCCCAAAAACTAGAACTAGTACATATATATATGCATGGGACGGATGGGGGTTTGTTGACCGTTGTGCGACTGAATCGCGGAACTCAAAGATGTTCACGTTTAAAGGCACAACTTTTCTCCGACAGCATATTACACTTAAATATCCAATTCGAAGAACCCATCTATTACATGTTCATCACCTTTTCTGAATCTCTGATCTGACTGTAAATTTAGATTCTAACAGTATGGGCAACTGGAGCATAGTTCAATTGTAACTTGTGTCATAACCATAGGAATTGAAACAGTGTTCAATATCACTTTCTTATATCATAATACTTCACTCATTTCTCATTTCTTCGTACAATAAGGATAATTCATACTGTTCGCTTTCTTTATCATCGTTTAAAGATATTTTCTTTAAAAGATTCTCTCGATTTGAAGACCTTTTTTTCATCTATATTGTTCGAATAAATTGACGATTCATCATGAAATTGCTACATGTTATCTTAAGTGTAAATTTGCTTCTTAAACTAGCTGCATAGCTACCTTGGTGTAGCTTCAATGATATTTGTCTGTTTGGATGGAGATCCATTTCGGATCTCTGAGTACAGAGCTCGTAGACTGAGATATCTAAATCATTTAATTTTAATCTTACGATTATGGCCCCCATCGGTCCACCACACTAGCCCACTTCACAAAAACCCAAAAACTTGAACCACTCGAATCTTTTTCTCTTGTACAGTCTGGATCTCTCGGTACGTGGCCTCTAAACACAAAGGTCTAGACTGAAACTCAATCCAATGTGTTTTAGCTTTGATAACGACATAGTCATAAATTCCAAGTACTTCCCCATTGCAAAATAAATTGCTTAAGCAATAAGAGAAAATATTTTGTACACTACTTTATAAGGTATTCTTGATGTGAGAAAATCAAAGCAGGAGTCTTTTAGTTTCCAAAGCTCAAAGAATTTGAGAGCATTTCCGGTACATTTTGCATCGGATGCCAATTGCAAACAATGGGTGATAGGCTTTGAAATTAAGGTTAAAGGAAAGGTACTTGTCACAAGTTCAACAAACAAACCGACTCACGGAACTAGTACTGTAATTTATTGATAAGTAAGTAAACACCCGGAAAGAGGTTATTTCAGCATGAATGCAAATATAGAGGAAATCTAGAAAAAAGAAAAGAAAAAAAAGAGATAAACTTACATATATTCAAATTTTATCGTGTTAGATATCTCAAAGACTCAAACGATTACACACCGCTATGCATTTTTAATATATTGGTTTGTGTATGTCATTGAGACCTTATTTCAAACCAATAATGCAATGTTGTGGAGGTAAGTCAAACCGCATGTCATTGCATTATTTTTTTGAGATACATACACAGTGACATATTTAGTGTAGATAAGTCGTTCTTCATGTGACCAATGTGGATGACAGTATGAGTTTATGGCAGTATCTCAACTCAATCATATTGTATCAAACGTTTTAACTTTTTTAACATGATAATGTATTATTAGTTTGAGTACCACTACAATGATATTTCATTGCAAAGGGAAAGAGCATGCACAATGCAGTGATTGCACAATGAAGTGAACCAATACAATGGCAAAAGTGCCTTACAAGATAATCCAATTTTAATTAACACAAAGCAAAAGCCGTTATTGGAGGATGTGGAGAGTCAATAAGATTAAGACCTAGCATGGTTAAACAGAGGAGGCCAGCAGATTGAAGCCTTTGCAGTTTATAAATACAAAGGGAGGAGAGAAGGAAGAGGTGTCTGCTTCTTCTCACTGCGGCTTTGCAGGTAGGCCGTTGGCTTGTTAGTTGGCCTGCATTGTTGTTTCTTCTACTTTTACTCCCCAAAAATGGCTTTCTCTCCCACACTTGGACTCCTCCTCCTCTCTTGCTCCACCACTCTCCTCCTCTTCTGCAATGCCAACCCCATTCCCGGCTACCACCGCAATCCAATCTACCACCACCATCGCTCCGCCAGCCACAACTACAGAGATGCCCTCACCAAGTCCATCCTCTTCTTCGAAGGCCAGAGGTCCGGAAAGCTCCCTCCTAACCAGAGGGTTTCTTGGAGGAGAGACTCCGGCCTCTCCGACGGCGCCGCCGCACACGTATGTTAAAACCCACATTTTCTTTCCATTTTCCCGGCCTTTTCTCTTCTTGGTTTCGATCTGTACCTCAGAATATGAAGTGGGTTTTTACCATTTTACTGATTTCTGTGTGATTTCTTGAAATGCAGGTTGATTTGGTTGGAGGATACTACGATGCAGGGGACAATGTGAAGTTTGGGTTTCCCATGGCTTTCACCACCACCATGCTCTCATGGAGTGTGATCGAGTTCGGCGGGTTGATGAAGGGAGAGCTTCAGAATGCTAGGCAGGCTATCCGGTGGGCCACCGACTACCTCCTCAAAGCTACCGCGCACCCAGGCACCATCTATGTTCAGGTAATTTAATCCCCCACCCAAGCCATTGTTTCACATTTCTCTGTTTTTCCCCCTTTTTTTCCTCAGAAATTACTAATTTCCTGAGGCGTTTTGTGGTAATTTTTGCAGGTTGGTGATGCGACCAAGGACCATGCTTGTTGGGAGAGACCAGAAGACATGGACACCCCAAGAACTGTGTTGAAGATTGACCAAAACACCCCTGGTTCTGAAGTTGCAGCTGAAACTGCTGCTGCTCTCGCTTCTGCCTCATTGGTCTTCAGAAGATGTGACCCATCTTACTCCAAGCTTCTGCTCAGGAGGGCCATGAGCGTAAGTTCAAAAAACCCAACTTTAAACTCCAACCAAAGAAAACCAAAAACCCAAAAAACTGAGATCATGTTTCGCTTCTGGTTCTAGGTGTTTGCGTTTGCCGATAGGCACAGAGGACCTTACAGCATCGGATTGAAGAAGTTCGTGTGCCCCTACTACTGTGATTTCTCTGGCTATCAGGATGAGCTTTTGTGGGGTGCTGCTTGGCTGCACAAGGCCACCAAAAATCCCATGTATCTCAGCTACATTCAGCTTAACGGTCAGATCCTCGGCGCGGCGGAGTTCGATAACACGTTCGGATGGGATAACAAGCACGTCGGAGCACGAATTCTTCTTTCCAAGGTCCCATTTTTCTCATAAATTTGTTTTCGATATCAAATTTTCGTGCTCTCGGGGCTTCGATATTATAGTAAATTAGTAAAAACACTCCGACAACTATAACATGGGGTTTTGCTTTTGCTTTTACAGGCATTCCTCGTTCAAAAGGTGAGGTCACTCCATGACTACAAAGGGCATGCAGATAGCTTCATCTGTTCAATCATTCCAGGAGCCTCTTACTCGGCCCAATACACTCCAGGTTCTCATTCTCTCTAAAAATCAAAGGCAGAGTGGTCCTGTTTATAACGATAAACTATGTCAACATCTTATATTAATTTTTTATAGAAAGAGAAAGACAAAATAAATAATGTAAGAGGGAGATGAAATGAAATAGAAAGAGGAGGGAAGAGAATCCTAGTCCGTGTATAACGGCTAGTTTTGGTGTTTTTGGATGCAGGTGGTCTTCTGTTCAAGATGAATGACACCAACATGCAGTATGTGACATCCACCTCGTTTCTGATCTTGAGCTACGCCAAGTACTTAACCCATTCCCGCCAGGTGGTTTACTGCGGCGGCACCGTCATCACCCCAACGCGGCTCCGAGCAATTGCCAAGAGACAGGTATGTCGTGATCGAGTTCGGATCGAACAATGTTACTCGTGTTTTAATCGTGTCGCGTATTATCACTCTTAAATGTCATGTTAAAGACATTAATTTCTCATGTTATACAAATTAATGTGAAAATTAGAATATTGGTTCTAAATTTTGATCCGATGGGAGCTTTGTTTGTAGTGAGTAATGATCATGAACTTATCACAACGTGAAACAATGACTTTTCCGCGAAATTCCGTTACAACCTCCACCTCTTATTTGTTCACATTGTGACGGATTCCAAAAAAAAAAAAAAAAAACTTTCAATCAAGTATATTTGTCTTAATTAATCTCTTTTTAATCATGTTTATGTTAATGATTTTCATCAGGTGGATTATTTGCTAGGCGACAACCCAATGAAGATGTCCTACATGGTGGGGTACGGCCCAAGGTACCCACAGAGGATCCACCACAGGGGCTCATCCCTGCCGTCCGTCGCCGCACACCCCGCCAAGATCCAATGCTCGTCCGGCTTCAGCGTGATGAGCTCCCAATCCCCTAACCCCAACATCCTGGTGGGGGCAGTGATCGGTGGGCCCGACCAGAACGACAAGTTCCCAGATCAACGGTCAGATTACGAGCAGTCGGAGCCAGCCACTTACATCAACGCACCCCTCGTAGGAACACTGGCTTATCTTGCCCACTCATTTGGCCAGCTCTAAGCTAAAAGCTAAAAGCTGAAAGCTGCTTCTGAGATTCTCCTCCAAGTTGTTAGGTGTTTAAGTTCTTAATTTAAATTAATTAATATTTAGCACTGCTTTTTAGAAGTAATTGATGGAAAGTGCACGCGGTGACAGGATCGAGAGGCAAAGAGCCCCAAACTACGAAGCACAAATGGTCAAGGTCTAGCTGGTTCGTATGTTAGGATGTTAGGGTTCATAATTATATTATTGATGTTGTAATTTCGTGACAGAAACGGAGTTTATATGTGAAAGTTTCATGGGCTCTAAGATTGGCCATTGAGTGATTTGTCCTCTAGTAAACAACTAGCAATTACTTAGCATGATTTGGAATGAAACTTATTATGGGTTAACTCGTTAACGAGTGAGGTTGTTATTTGGTCATCCGTTAAGAATTCGATAAAATCTTGTTTACTAGATTTATACATTTGACATGAGAATTTCTTGCATAACCATTAACCCGTCATGAAATGACATGACTTGTCAACCAATCTGGTCGTTATTGGGTTACCTAAACGAACCCGTTAAGATAATGAGTTTGGCATAACACGACCCGTTAAGAGAATAAATATCATACAAAAACAATACGAATGCGACAAACATGACCCATTTACCAAGCCGTACTTAGAGATATGATAAAAAAACTCAAGTGCTTTACTGATATGGCCGGACACTGAAGTTTTTTTTTCTTTGATTCGGATTAACCGAAGTTGAATATCAATCCATAACTACCAGTACTATTATTATAGTCTACTGTCATTCCCGTTATTAAGTAAGAGATGTTTAGTCGTGTCATTTTATTAAAAATACATACAGGTAAATAGGAATGAGGATCCTCTCCGGATCCTCTTTGCGAGGATCTCGAGGATCCTTCAATTACGTCTGTTCATCGTACATCGTGCAGTTAAAAATTATTGTATTTAAAATTGAATATAAATAGTACATGACAAAAACTGACCGCACGATATATAATGAATGGACGTGATTGAAGAACCTTGGAAATCCTCACAAAGAGGATCCGAAGAGGATCCTCGTTCGATAAATAGGTCCATCAAATGGTATTTTTTAAAATATAGTCGGATGGGATGTTGTACCCAAGGAGCTAAAATAAAAATAAGAATCCAAAGACAAACATTTGGAGTTGGATAATTACAAACTATTTATCAACGATGGTCCCAAAAACAACCCGACAATAATGCTTGTTTGGATTCAAAGCGCATGACTTAACAATTATACTTTATAGTTTAATAAGAAAAAAAACAATTAAGAACAATGAGAATGGGTGGCAGTGGATAATGTAATGCCCAACTGTTAAGTGAGATATTTTACTGTTGATAACTGCTTTAGCGGTAAACGAGTAAATATTTGAGATTGACCGTTTAATATTTGAGACAAAAATATCTTGAATTTAATAGATTTTTCATAGAAGAATGAAAATGACTGACGATGACCAAACTCAAAAACTATTTCTATCGATTTTTAGTATTAGCAACGAAAGTAAACAGTTATGCATATTCTATGACTATTCTACCTAAAAAAACATTTTAAAAAAAATGAATGGGGAAAAAGAAATTCATGGAAGGAAGATCAAGAAACAAGATCGTTTGGTCAAAAAAGCCGTTTGCATAAGTATGCAGCTTGTCAGATATGGTCAGGTGTCAGAAATTTGTGTAAAGCGCCAGAAAGTGATCATTCTGAGTCCTAACAGAGAGTATATGAGATGTCACATGCTCTGCTATGCTGAGCTTCTGCGGCTAGGGTCGAGGTCCAGAACGAGTTTCTATCGCGACGTTTTGAGTCAATAATATAATATTTTTTGTAAATTTCTTTTCACGTTTTATTGGTTTGAAATTTTATGGAGACGGTGTATTTAATTTATGTAAGTTGTTAATTTGTTGTTAAGGTGAGGATACCAGTTAGCTAGTACATGGAAAGCAGATCTGAATTCAAGTGCAAAAAAAGGGACATATTTTGTTTTAACTAAATGATCTAACATAAATCTAAATATCATAACATTCTTTAGTTCCGTAACAGTTTAATTACATTATACTGTGAAATCGATTTTTCTAGAGTATTAAGTACACAAACATACAAATGATGACTCGTGAGATAGGTTTTTTTTTTTTTTTTTTTTTCTTTGAAAGATCAGCTGGTGGCTTCGCCACACCAGTTCATCTTTTCGAGAACCGAAAAGACTCACAAAGACATTTCAACCTTCCCGTAAATACCATCGTAAGATTGGGTATTGGATCAATTAAATGGTGTAGTAAACCTTGAAATGCTATTACACCGCTCAATCAATCATATCAGCTTAACGATAGGTATTTACGGAGAATTTGTGCTAGATATGCGTTTGTTGTGGCCGAAAAACTGAATGCATGCACTCTTCATCTGACGATTGGAAAAGGATGAAAAGTAACCGAGTGTTTTCATCGTGTTTACCAAATTCATGTACAGGATGACAACGTCTTGCATATTATATAAAACAGTTCATAACAAAACAATCGTTGAAACAGCCTCTTTGCAAAGCAAGTGTAGGGCTACATACGATAAACGTTCCTCTGACCCTCGGAAAGCAAGGAGTCTTGTTCGCTTGGGGGTCGCCCTTAGTCCATAACAATACAAGAGCAAGAGCTTTATTAGTCATACATTTTAACCGCAACTTTTATTTCATCCGTACAACCATATTTACCTTGCGAGTCGCCATGTTGCGGGCTCAAGGCCTCAGCAGGTCAGCAGTTGAAGCTTAATGTGCATCGTCAATGGCTTCAGGAACAGATTTTGCCTGAAACAATGCAAGCATAGAGAGGTTTATGAAGGGAATTTATCAGCATCTCAAGCAAAGTGTGGCATTAACTCTATCAAGATCGTCGATGATTGTGGTTTAAAAGGCAAGAATCGGATAGAAAAGCTACTAATTACTCACCAAATCACGGAACTTCAGTATGTAGAACATCTCCAGATAACGTCTGGTCTCACGCCTTTCAAGCTTCGACACATACTTCCAGAAACCATAAACGCCTGCCAATGTCATTAGCCTTTCAGAATAGATCTTCCATGTGTACCTGCAATATTACAAAAACCCGACTGACTTCAATAACGCAGAGGCTAATACGAAGTATTAATTATACTGGTGTAAAAAGATACTAACTTTTCATAGATTCTTTGGAGGCCTGCATCTGAGATTGTATTCCAATAGCTAGGATCCTCCTTGCAACGTTGAAAGAAATTGGCCATAAGTGCAGCAGCCTTCTCAGGATGATAAGGATCGATATGAAATCCTGATATACCGTGCTCAATAATCTCCGCAGGGCCACCATGGACAGTGGCGAATGTTGGAAGGCCACAAGTCATGGCCTCCACAACTGTGAGTCCGAAAGCTTCATAAAATGCAGGCTGCAATTACAAAACTAAAGAAAGTAAATTAAAGTACCCTGGGAGTTCTCTTTGAAACAAAATGCAGAGACCCCTACGTACCTGAGCAAAAGCACCTCTTGTATCTGCTATGTAACGATAAAGCTCACCGTTACTAACTCGATTAGTTTGAGATGAAATCCATCGAAATTGACCATCTAATTTGTACTCCTTCATAAGATTATGCATCTTCTCAATCTCTGCAATTTCTTCTCTATCTCGTGATTTCTTTGCGTCAATGTAACCAGCAACTATGACAAGGTTTGCCAGATCCCTCAGTTTGGAACATTTAGCATAGCACTCAACCAACCCAGTCATATTTTTCACCTGGTCGAGCCTTGCCATTGAGAATATTATGGGCTTTGATCGATCGCTTAGGGTGCCACTGAGCCAATAAAGAAGAAATATCGACACTGTCAAGTGACTGCCACAAAATAATTGCATTGTCATATTTGGTTATACTATATGAAGGAACTTACATATGAACATCATTCTGGTCAGGATTATATAGCAACTCTTCAAGGGAACCATGGAGGCTGGTAAGCCTCTTTTGCTTTTCAGAGTAAGGGAAATAAATGGTCATATCTGCTCCGGGAGACACGATATTGAACTTTGGATCAAAGACATTAATTCCATGAACCACTCGGTACTGCCCAGGAAGAGTGTAAGAGCTGTGGCTCTCATACTGACCAACCGTATCCTTCCTGAAAAAACAGAGACAAAAAGTTAAGCAACCAAGGAAACTAACATCAGTAGACAAAGAACAAGGTAACGATATATATTGGGGCAAGAAGTTTCAACACTCCAATTGTCAAAATCAAAAGCATCATTGACACTTAAGTAATGATGTAATAAGATTATTTGTATTCCAAATAAACTAAACACAAATGAGCTGATAATCACTGTACTAAAGAAAAAGTAGAGCATCAATGTACAGGGAGACTTACGTTCCTGCAATCTCTTGGTATGTGCTGGTGATTATGAAATCTGCATGATTCATGGCAATAAGATCAGCCGTGAACTGAGTTGAGAAATGGTATTTCTCCTCAAATTTCTTCCAATATATATCTGAATTCGGATATTTTGTTTTCTCCAATGCATGCGCAATAGTACACTGCACAGATTAAAACATCAGATAACATTCTCATTAGATAATATGATGAACTTTACAGCTGCAAAAATGTCGAACCTGTGTAACTCCCATTTTATAAGCCAACAAAGATGCGACAAGATTCCCATCACTGTAATTCCCAATAATAAAATCTGGATATCCCTGTAACTCAGCAGTAATTTCACCTGCAGCATCCTGATCACATGAAAAACAATGACTATATCAGATGGCAAAGTCTGAAAAGGCATGTAAGGATTAGTTTATCGGAAAGAATATATTTCTACAGTATTCTGAATATGCAATTAGTGAACGAAGTCATGTGCTACTTTCAAAGTAAAGGAAGTCACTTGTGGTACTGGCAGCAGTGACATCAGATGGGTTAGCAAGCTACGATATGAATGCACGTGGACAGAAAAAAAAACATCCACTTAAGATGGTGAAAGCACATAAAGCACAAGTTGGAGATTTAGTAGTTGTAGATAATTAGAGCTTGCATGTTATAAAAAATTTACCTCAGCAAAGGTCTCCAAATAAGGCCATACGTCAAACCTTGAGATCCACTTACGAAGAATCCCTTTTTCTGATCTAAAAGGAACTCTTAAAATATGGGTGTGCTCGGTTCCAGATATTCTTTCCAGCCTCTGATTGCATGTAGTTCCTTTCGCCTCAGGTATTAGCCTGGTCACCTTGAACCACCAAAATAATGCATGAACTTTACCTGCCAAAAAGCTACCTTAAGGATTCCTACAATAAGGATAAAGACACTTACAATAAGGATTCTTGGAGTGAAATCTAATCCTTGCTTGCGAATTCTTTCGAGCATTTCTTTTTCGAGGGCGCGCACTTGGTCCAGTATATAGACAATCTGCATAAGTTATGCAAACTTTTTGTTATGTTGCATATACGCCTAACCATCTAAAACCTCATTATAGAAGATTACAATGCATCCAGAGTATGGGTAAAAGAGGTAATGAAACAAGACAAGGATAAACGATGAGTACTGTGAAGCCTGCTAGTCATTTAAAAAGACAAAAAAAATCGACAAGGAATACCTGGCCACCAGTGTCGGGTAAGCCTAAAACATTTGCTTGTCCAAAGTATCCATGTGGAGACAAAATGACAACATTAAACATCATCGGTATTCTCCCAAGGAATGTCTCCAATATAGAAGGATCAGGAGCCTGAAGGATATCTAAGAGAAGATGCATCATCTCCAATACGTGTACTGCAGTATCACCCCAACCTCGCTCAAAACCCATTCCTTGAAATCTATGCAAAGGGTCGCAGGAAAGAAAAACGGCATAAGATATCAGGAATTACAACCTCAGTTATTGATTCCATAAGGGAGTTGCAGTCACAAGAACAGTATAGACATTGTCTAGGCTTACAAATACTCAAACTCAGAATAGGGTGTCTCAGGTTGAAGCTTGGAAAGATGATCCTCAGCCTTAGCTAAAGCTGACTGAAGCTTGGATACGCTCTGTATCCGATCATTCAACATCAATGGCTACAAAAGCAACAAAAATATAATTAATTTAAATATTTCAAGAAATCCTCATCAGAAAACATCAATTACTTTAAATACTATATATTTTTGCCACTTAGTATTATAGTCTACTGATATTCCTCTTCACGTGTAAGTGAGAGTTGATTCTCGCCAAAGGCGAATTTGAACCACATTATTGCTAGCCCGTTGTGAGTCTAGGCCCCCTCGTTTGTTATAAAATAAAAAATAAATAAACAAATAAAAATAAAAATAACAAAAAAAAAAAAACTATATATTTTTAAGCAGTATATATTCCATGCTTTTTATTTCTAGGGAAATATATAAATCCTTTATTAGGATGAAATAAAAAGGCTAACTCATACCATATATCAAAAAGGTCAAACTAAACAAACTGAATAAAAATAAACTGACGGTGAATTGCAAATCGGGTCACAACAAAACATAGATAAACCCTCTTTTAGGAAAGCTTTGCTCAGCAAACTTACATGCCCTTTATATTTGTGTGCTCTAAGGAAATCAAGTAATGGCTCCAATGATTCTTTGTTACGGAACATAATTGAAGAAAGGTGGCGGTTGAGAAATTGAACACCATTTCCAATGGATGAAGATCGGGTGGGACGAGGAAAAGCAGCATTAAATGGCTCAAAGTCGAGCTCAAGTACATATCTGTCACTAGACCTGATACAAGTACACAAAGAATCCATGTTAACTATAAAGCTCAAAAGTTTATAAGTCCATATAAATGTTAATTGTCAAAATAACAAGAAAATTATTCACAGAAAGCAGTTTACTTACTCCCCATCTACAAGTTCTTCTTTAAAGTGGAGATATTCAGAAACGGTCAATTCCTCCACACTGAGCTCATATACATTAACACGAACATAATCCCAGACACCAGGTCTTGGACGAACTGCTAAGGCCACATATGGAGGCAGAATAATGGCTTCCTGCGATCAAAATACACAACTATCATCCATGGAAAGTGAGTTTTACAATGCAAAAATAAAACCGGATTTCAAAGGCGTAGAACAAAAAGCTTCTGAAACCATTTTCAATCAATTCTCAATAATCCATGCAATTTCTTTCTAAATTGAGCAAAAATAGCGAAAGTTGGAAACTTGACAAAATGCGCCTGCTTCTCCAATGCAATGTTACGCATTTTTCTTTATTTATGTGAAAGCTCCCTCCTTTTCTGTTTAGGTTTCCACATACATTCAACAATTTACTGGAAGAACTAATTGAATTTCCGGAACTTCAATTCGCAAATATTCATCTCAAAATTATGTTCTTCCTATGTTCAATTACAAATTGAATTTCCGGAACTTCAATTCGCGAAAATCATCTCACATTTATGTTCTTCTTCCTATGTTCAATTACAGAAAGATCACACGGAATGATTCAAACAAACAAACACAGCACGTATCAACTAATAAATACAGTGCAAAAATAGAATAATGAGCAAAATAATTGGAAATTATATCAGCTTTTCAGTGAAAAAATCAATTAGAAAAAGTCTCTGGAAAAATGAAAATTGGAAAATTGTACAGACCTGTGCGGATTTGAGGACTTCGCTGAAAGGTCCGGTTTTGAGCTGCTGTTTGGCTTCATCGTCGCCGATGACACTGTCGAGCTGATCGATCAGGTCGTGCGGCTGCAGTATTCTTTTCCCCTGATCCAGGTACCTTCAACCAAACCAAAACTCAGCAAAATCTAACACCACGGTGAAATTTCAAAATTTTCTCGGGAAACAAACAGAGCTAAAGAAAATTTAGTTCGAAGCTGCGAGGAAAACCTGGAGAGGAGGGCAACGAGTTCGTTGCGGTGGTCGGAGAGAGTGTCCTCGACGCGCTCCCTGAGGCTTAAGGCGCGAGTGAACTTAGGGCGACTCGCCATGATTCAATTATCTTTCTTCGTCGTCGTCGTCTTCTTCTTCGTCTGCGTTCTGCAAGTGTTGGATGGGAAGTGAGAAGTGGAGAGAGAGCGGCAAGTGTGAGACGTGGCGACAGCAGATAAGCGGGTATTTATAAAGTAATGGAGGGAGGTGGGGCCCGAGGAGTCGGTAGATGCTTGTGGTGGAGATCTCGCGGTGAGAGATTTTTCGATATGATCGGAATACGGAATGATACATTATTTGTCATACAAATAGTGAGATAAGTGTGTTAAAAAGTTAATAACTTAAAAAAGAAAAAAAATTCTCATTATAAAAACACGTGATATATCATTCGTGTGCTAGATCACAATGAAAAATTTCTTGTAGTGGCGGCTGGGTAATACCGTGTACTGTGACGGTGTGGGTGGCGAGCAGAGAGGGATGGGAGGGAGACGTGTGTAATCTGCCTTTTCTCTTGAGACGCAGGCAAAAGCCAAAACTGTCATTTTCCTTATGCATAACTCAAAAACACGTGTTTGTTTGTGTGTTCGGAACACGGAACGTGATTCCCTCCTTAGCTTAGGAAGCTGAGCCTTCTAAGCAGAAGATCATGATCGTTGAAATTTAATCAAACTGTTGCAATTATTATAACTTTTAGAGGGACTCCTTCTTTGTAGCCGTTGAATCAAATTTCAACGATCAGGATCTTTGCTCAAGAGGCTCAGCCTCCTAATCTCTCAGGAGGGGATCCGGTTCCTTTGGAACACGTAGTTGTATGTCATATGTTTTTACATAAATGGAGGAAAGTTTTTTTCTTTTCAAGTGTCTATTCACTTGTATAATAACAAATGACATATCATCCCTTGTTTCAAACACATTAGAAAATCTCTCTGTATACTACCTGGGCATTAGTTTAGGGAAACCATTTTCACGCCCTTTTAGCCTCTTGTACGCTTATGTTTAATCTTGACGATTGAGTCTATTTGAATTATCTAATCTAATGGCTATAAGAAAAAGAAATGTGTGAGAAGTTAGAGTGCGAGAATCGCTACTTATACGAAAACGACATGTCATTCTTATAGTGTTTTCGGTTGAAAAATATAATATAATAGACATTGTATAATTAGATAGAGATGTTATGATGATGGTGTGCGTATTTAAAGCAAATCTTTATTCTAAATAAGATTTCTCAACATGACCATATCAATTCCAGCGGTTACAATAACAATAAATTCAATTTATTTAAGGCCGTCTAGAAATTATTATTATATGCAGGAATCCGATTAGGTTAAATTTTTGTCTTGATATTAACTTTTAATCGTCAAACTCCACTTCATTTGATTTCCTCGGATTAACATCACCAACTTAATTTTGTCCCTTTAGTCACTAATTTTGTTAAAACTAATTGATTTACAACTTGGGAATACATGCATGTCTCATTAAAATTCAATACATTGTGTATAAAAATGCGTCCACAATGATATGAATGTGTACGAGAAAATACATGCACGTCAAGTCGTGCGACTAAAGTATTCCTTCCCTTGATCTACATACCTTCAACCAAAACTAAAACAAAACCATAAAACTCGTAAAAAAATCCAACAACGATAGTCAAGGGTTTAATCACTTCAATACACTAACTTATAAGAACGCCTCCACAACGATATGCAAGTTCACATGAAAATACATGCGCGTCAGGCGGTGCGACTACAGTATTCCTTTCCTCTGATTTACGTACCTCCAACCAAAGCTAAAACAAAACCATAAAACTCATTAAAAAAAAAACAACAATAATCAAGCGTTCAATATTTTCAATACACTAACTTACAAGAACGCGTTCACAACGATATGTATATTCACTTGAATCATTTGAAATCTCAAATAGGTACACTCGCGTTAGTTGTTTTGATCAAAGCACGTTGTTTATATTCCAAGATCTCTATGTGCTATGATATACTTAAAGAGTTAATTTCACTGACAAAAAGAATGTGAATCCATATATGGATAAGATTAAGATTATGATATGTAATTATTTTATATGTTTTTTTTGTAACTTTTGCTAGTTGCAATGCACCGCCCGTCACACACTTTACGGGACCACCGGTTCCTGCCATAGTCTATAAACCATCAAAGCCCGACTGGTTTCTGGTTTTCACCCAATCAGCTTTTTAGTCTTTTTAAAAGTTGTCACGGTCGATGAAACCAACTTTTAAAAGATGCTATCTTGGGTTTGTTGTCAAATACTCCCCTAACCCCAACTGCTTCACACAAGAAAGAAAAAACATTTTAGACCAAAGAAATCGAAAAAAAATTCAATGTGTTTCACACAAGAAAGAATATTCCCCTAACTTTTCAAGATGCCATCTTGGGTATATTAAGTTAAGTGTCATAATAAAAGTGGTTGAAATTTTTTTTGTTTTTGTTTTTTTAGGGTAAATTACATTTTACCTTCTTATGTTTGAGGTTTATTGCAATCTTATACAACATATTCGAAAAAATTCACTTTCATACCTCATGTACTATTTTATTTCAATATAATACCTCCATTACATTTTTCATCTATTGGTCCGTTAAAAGTTGAAGTGACAGTAGTGGACCCCATTACACGTCATCCCTCCCTCCAAAACTTGGACACGTATGTATCCATGTGTCATGTCATTGAAAAAAAAAACTTAAATACAAAATTAAATTAAAACAAAGTGAAAAGGGGCCCACCCCCTCTTCTTCCACCCGACCACAGGGTCTCTATCTACTCCAATCTCCATAACCACCAGCGCTCCACCCCTCCTGACGGCCCAGAAACTCCGTTCTTCTACGAAGGTCAAACAGCCCAGGAGCTCCAAATGTTGCTCCGATCTACTACCTCCTGACGTGGAATTCTCCGATAATTCACCTTTAATGCCATTTCCGGTGACATCACTTACTTCTCGTTGAGTGCCAAAATCTGCTTGGCGTCTGGTTTTGGATACCCCATTTCGGTGATATGAGCGTGGATAAACTGAAGGCTCGGAAAACCCCATTGATTGAAACCAAATAAAAAACCCAATTGATTGAACCAAATAAAAACCCTAATTTTGTTGAAACCAACTCAAAAAACCATTTGATTAAAACCAAATAAAAAACCCTATTCGCACTCACTTGTATCAAAAGAAGAAGAAAGACGAAGAGATGAAGAGAAAGTGTTTGATGAAAGGGAGGAAGGGATCAAGGTGGCTGGAAAAAAAAAAAAAAAAAAAAAAAAAAAAAACCAAAATTGTCACATCCCGGCCTCGTGCTAAGTAAAGATGATAATATACATATAAGGCTTATAGGATTCACACCTCTAGGCGATGTGGGATCTTACAAAAATTCCCAATCTTCATCTTCCCCACCCGAGCCCACCTCCTTCTTCCATCTCACATCACCCACTCCTTCACCCCATTAATTATGCACCTCATTCTCTAACCCAAAATCCAAATTCCTCACTAGGGTTCTCGTGGACGCCCTTGTTGACAACAATGCTCCAGAAATTTCATGGATTTCGAAACCTAGGTCTGGGCGAGGACGATCATGACGTCAACGGAGAACCGGCTGATTGGGCCACATACGGTAAAACCCAGGTTGCCGAAAGACGCGATCTTTGATAGGTCGCCGCCGTGGAAGGAGTCAAGCTTGCAGCGAGTGTGGATTAGGAGCATTATACAGTGGTAGGTTAGGAAGGCGACGAAGAAGAGCATGTCGTTGAAGAGTGATGAAGGAGAAGGTGAAGAGATGAAGTGTGGGCAAGGTCACCGAATTAACTCGGCGAGTGGATATCCAGCGAGAATCGGAGGAAGAGACGGTGGGGGAGGGCGCAAGGCGACGGATGCATCGGTGATCGAGGTGGCAGAAGATGACACAGAGGCAGATTGAGGCCATGAGTGTGGTGGAGTGGGTATCTGGGGAGAGAAAAAGGGAGGGGATGTGAATAAAGTGGAGGAGAGGGAGAAGGTGGGTCGGGGAAGATGAGTTTTAGGTTTTTTTTATTTTTTATTTTTTAATAGGGTAAATTATTATCTTTTAAATGCATAAAAATTATTTTTTTTTGCCACATGACACAAATTTGGCATCCACATCAGCACAAATGTAGATCCCATATTTGACACATCATCACTTAACAGATTTTCTAACGGATGTATGAAATCGAAATAGAATTATAAGTAAATGTATGAAATTGAAATGTTTTAAAGATGTTGTATGAGGTTGCAATCGACCCCAAATCTGAAGAGGTAAAATGTAATTTACCTTTTTTTAATTATTCAATAACTTATATTATAACACTTATTGTACCCACCCATGTGGTGCGAGCTATTCGGTCATCATGTGGTGGAACTATTCGGCTAAGAAATGGAGGGTGGCACCAAGAGATACGCGAGTGAGGTCGTAAAGCAGGGGGATGGGTCTAGGTGAAATTGCGTGTGTGAGTTGTAGGGATGGCATGGTCCGGCAGGTGAGAAATGAACCCGAGTTGAATCACGAATTACATTTTCTTACACTAATTTGGGGATGAAATTTTTGATCTCGACGTCACGTGGTGCGAGCTATTTGGCGAAGCCATGGTGGTTGGAACCAAGAGAGAGGTAAGTGAAGTAGTGCAGGGGGATGATTTTGGTGAAATTATTTGTGGAACAAGACTTGGCTGCTGTAAATTCAGCAGCCGGTCTTGCTTACACCATCACGGGTGGACACGTGTCCAAGTAATAAAAAATTAGACACGTGTTCATCCGTGATTGGGTGTAAGCAGGACCGGCTCCTTATTTGTGTGTAGGTCGTAGGAATGTCGTGGTCTAAAACGCGAGACTTCAAAGTTGCTCCAATTAGAACCTATTTAAAAGTTTTTTTTAATTGTTAAAAATTTACGGACAACAAAAGAAAAAACTTCCATAAAAATATTTTAATTTTCAACTTTTATTTTAATTTTTTTTATTTTAATAAAAACACTTATATGAACAAAATTATTTAGAACAATCTTTTCAAACGGGATTTACTTTGTGGACTTTACTTGGTCCAAGTTGTGAGTCTTTGTGATTTTTTTCAAAACCAATTCAAAAGATCATCTCAAAGCCTCAATGCCGAGCTCTAAATCACGAATCATTTGAAGCCTTCTTTGGCCCAAGTTTGTAAAAAAAGAATTGCTTTGATTTGTGGGTCCCGCATTCTAATGGTCTGCAAGCCGAGTAATAGTACACTTACCATATTTTTTTATACCACATTTGTATCATATTTCTAATGAACGTAAAGCTCACAAGCACATGGTACAAATATAGTATAAAAATATGATAAAATTAACATTTTTGCTGCAAACCGGAAAGTGTAGGATTTTCTTTTGAATAAGTGGTGTAGGGGATCACAAAACAACCAAATAGGTTAATTAACAAAGAAAAAACAACCAAATAGGTCTTCGTTTACTATTTTTTACATGACTAAACATAGATTTACCGTTGAAATTAAACAATAAAATCGCGTTTTGTTTAAGATCGTTTTGCGGTTGGATCTTCTAAAAATAGATGGAGATTGATATATAGAGGCCCGCATTGTCCATTCTTGTAATAAAGCACAAAAAAAAAAAGTTAAAAAAAAAAAAAGTTAAAAAAAAAGAAACTGTACATAGAAAGATGTCTATGGGATTGAGGTTGCCAAATATGCGGGGCATTGCAAGAAGGGCATCAGCCAAGGCTGTGTTTCTTCTCGGCTTCGCTTTGCTTTCTTGCGTGGCCCAATCTTCATCCCGTGGACATCTTTATAGGGGTGGTGCCCGCCGTAGCGTTCTCGACGCCACCAATAGGAAAGTGTTTGATGTCACGGCCTTCGGTGCTAAGACCGAAGACCAGATGAACGGAGGAGGTAACAAGGCTAATGTTGTTGGCAAGTTGAGTGTACAGGAACTGCCCGGTGGAGGCATACCAGGCCTCCCCGGTGGTTCTGCGGAGGAGAGTTTTGCTGATGAGAAGACTGATGAATCTGGACCGGGTGAAACCGGAGCGGGTGAAAGCACCGAAGAGGAAAATGGATCGGTGAGATTCTAGAAATCGATAACACAAATTCGATTCAATGCTATATCTCGTTATTCAGTAATTTGAATTCACGGATTGATAACACAATATTATGTTGTATGTAGGCATTCATCCGGACATGGGTAGCCGCATGCAGAGGAAACTACAGTGGTCCAACTAAGGTTGTGATCCCCAAAGGAACATTCTTGACAGGACCTGTGGTGTTCCAAGGGCCATGCAACAGCTCAACTGAGCCCATCGTCGTTGAAGTTCAAGGATATGTCAAAGCCAGCACTGATCTCAGTCAATACTCCTCTCCCGAGTGGTTTACATTTGAGTTGGTTGACGGCATGATCATCACCGGTGACGGAACTTTTGACGGGCAAGGTCAGGATGTATGGAAAACCAAAGACAACAAGGAATCCAACAGCGCTTCTAATGCCCCAACGGTGAGCTATCTAGCGTAACATCTCCGATTATGTTCTGCAATTTCGAGTTATATTATTTTAAGTGACGGTGACCTTTTCTTTGATTCAATTGTTGCATGCATGCAGTCAATTAAATTCAACAAAGTAAACAACACCCTGATCGAAGGGATCACATCCTTAAACAGCAAATTCTTCCACACACACATGTTCGGCTGCACAAATGTGACAATGAGCAATGTCCACCTCATTGCTCCTGGAGATAGCCCTAACACAGATGGCCTGCACATCAGCACTTCGACCCAAATCAAAGTGCTTAACAGCGTTATGGCAACTGGCGATGACTGCGTTTCCATCGGCCAAGGCTCTCATGATATCACCGTTAAGAACGTCACCTGTGGTCCAGGACATGGCATCAGCATCGGGAGCCTCGGAAAGTACGCCGACGAACTGAGCGTCAGTCAGATTAACGTGAGCAACTGCACACTGAGAAACACCACCAACGGTGCCAGAATCAAGACTTGGGCTGGCGAAATTGCAGGAGAAGCGACCGGAATCATCTACGAAGACATTATCATGGACCAAGTTCAAAACCCTATTATCATAGATCAGAACTATGGCTCGAAGAAGAAGGTAAAGAAAAACATCTTTGGAAATAAAAAGATGGTAGTGTCAGGAAATAAAAAGACGGGTAAGAGCAGGATTAGAAAAGAAGGTAGGAGCAGGATTAAAAAAAGGTAGGAGCTGGATTAGAAAAGAACGTAGGAGCAGGAAAAAAGAAGGTACGCATGCATGCACACGTAAATAATAATTAAACTAATGCTAATTAATTTCATTAAAAGGATCAAATTAATTCACTTTTAAACTTGTTTAATTTATTTAGGCACTGCAAGTTGGGAAGAAAAAGAGCGTACGTATTCATGTTCATGCAGCTCATGCATAATTAGTGATTCAATTAATCTTTGCACCAACTGTAAGTTAATTAATCGTTATTTATTGTATGTAATTTATTGTTTTGGTACTGCATGCATGCAGAAAGGAGCTGGACCACCTTCTGGACCAGCATCAAAGTGGAAGATCAGTGACGTTCACTTCAGAAACATTAGGGGTACCTCAGCCAGAAACGTTGCCGTTTCGTTAGCTTGCAGCTCTGCAAACCCATGCGAGGGTGTTGAGTTGACCGACATTGACTTTTCCTACCAGGGCACCAGTATGAAAAGCACGGCGCTTACATCTGAGTGTTTCAACGCCAAGATTACATCAAAGGGCGTACAGAACCCACCACTCTGCAATTAAATTAATTATCGATAAATAAACTCGATCATCTCTGTGTACAAGATATAATTACTCAATATCAAGGAAATATGTTAACGAAACATCTGTGTACTTAATGGTATCGATCGATGTTTCTTCTTCTTTCGCTGTCCACTGTGATTTCTCTCGACCTATGTATATATGCACGTACTATATATATTCATGTTATATAGTAAACTTTATTCAGTAACAATATGGATCAGATCACTTATATATAATATCCCATATCTAATAATAGTAGCGGAGCCAATGCAGTGGCATTGACATCCAATGGCGGATCCAAGAAATATTATTTAGGGAATATCGTTCGCAACATCCAAAAATTTTTGGACGAAATAACATGCAAATTGGTATGTCATCGAGTCTTGATAAGTCTGAGGTCATATACCAAGTCATATTGCATGCTTGTTGACAGATGCCAACAGCTTCCGAGCAATCATGTCAACTGATGTTGATAGCTTAGGAGCAAGCATGCCTGACAGATGCTAACATATGTCGAGTAAGTCTATCGTCATATGCCCATAGCACATATGAAGGCATAGCTAGCAGCTATCCAATCAGTGTCCACATAGGCAATTCGTCAAGCAATTGTTGGAGGGTTAGCTTTTAAGGGCATCTCAAATTTTCGTAGGGCAACACCCAGCTCTTCCATGAAAGATTTATGAGCTTGGGAGGGTCAGCTGACCCACCTTGCCCCAAGGTGGATATGCCCCTGTTGGCATCCCTTGACCCTAATAAGTTTGTAATAAATTTATCCTTTGAACTTTTTTTGACCCCTATAGCATTAGCAAATGAAATATTGAACATTCGAAAATTATATATCAGCAACATATGAAATATTATTAGAAAAAATTTCATCAGTTAATTCTATAATCCATAATTTTCTATTAGTTAATTACAAATTTCATTGGGCATTGGACATAATTCTCCGTTAGTTAATTAACTTAAATCCATTAACCAAGCCTTAAACACCGAAGACTAAAAGTGTCGAATAAGGTTTTTTTTAGTGCTTGTAGTTTTGGTTGAGTCAGTGGTTGTTAATATGATCAAACTTATATTATATGATTGAGTTAGTTCATCTTGCTCAATTTTATCTAAAAAGTTTCATATATATGGACCTTACATTTCTTGAAGATGAACTAAAGAATTATATTTCTGACATGCTTTTGCATAATGAATTTTTTGTGTTGAAAGGAATTAGTAGTCTTGCACAAAAGTTGGTGGAGACAAAGAGGGATAAACAGTATCTCTTGGTGTACTTGATAGTGAAATTAACATTGATTTTACCCGTTGTAACTGCTTCCGTTGAAAAAGCTTTTTCGGTGATGAATGTTGTGAAGAATCCACACCATAATAGGATGTGTGATGAATGGTTGAATGATATTGTGAAATCTCGTTCTCGGATTTCACTGTTATAATCTACGTATTCGTATTATTGAGATTTTATATTATTTCTCAAGAATTTATTTTAATTTGTTTGAATTTAGATTTTAATTAAACTATTTACGAAGTTTGAAGTTTGCAAATTATTTATTTAAAACTCGTGGTTATTGCGAGGTCACAATTTATATCTTTGGATGGAGCTCGATCTCACGAACGCGTAGGCGCAAACCATTCATGAAATGGAGTTATAACGAAGAAATTAGAGAAGTTTTGGTGTTGGGAAATAAATAAATAATAAATGTTTATAAGCTGCTAAGTGGCAGCAAGGGAGAGGGGGAAAAGGAGAGAGTGCGGGAGAGAAAAGGAGGGGGGAAGCCCAATCAGAAAAGAAGGAAAGGAGGGGAAAGGAGAGACCCAAAATGGGTCATTTTTCACCCGCGAATCACCATTTTTGACCCGGTCATATCTTCTTCATCCGACTTCCGTTTTGGGTGATCTTTGTGTCCATGGAAAGCCCTTGACGAGCTCTACATATCTGTAGTGTTATATTTCCCCATTTATTTCCCATTTTTCCAAACCGAAGCTACAAAGTCCACGGTTTTCCGGCGGTTTTCTCATTTTTCCGGTGAATCCGACAATGATTACCGTCGACCACCACCACCAATAGACTCCCCTCAATCCCAGGAACAAAGCCCAAGCAGTGGTGGAGGCGTCGGAGCTCGTTTGGAAGCCGAATCGAAACACACCCTTTTCTAGGGTTCCGGCGGGTTCATGGAGGATTGAGGCATTTCCAGGTCAAATTGGACTTGGTCACAGGTATGAAAATTACTCTACTCATTGAGATCTTGATTTCTACAAAATTTGGTAATTTTTAAAAATAGTTGAATTTTCCGGCGAGTCGGGGCGGCTGACCGCCACCCACGGCGGCGCCTGGCCAGTGGGCCGCCAGCGCTATTTCTATGCTATGTTAAATGCCCTGGGTTCAGTCTTGATATTTGTTTGGCATAGGTTGATCATTTGAACCTAATTTCATTACGATACGTGGTTAGGTCAAAATGTGAATCGACGATCCGACCGTTGGATCGTCACCAAACCTTAATGCGTGATATAATATAATATTTGAGGATCATAGAAACTTACAGATCGGGAATCCGACTTGCGGATCTTCCCTAATTGGATTTCTAAGTTTGTAAAATTAATTGTCGACCGTCACTTGAATTTAAAATTGGCGGAGATCCGACCGTCGGATCGTGATGAGATTTTAGTATGTTGTTATTTGAGTATAATTTGAACCTTAGGAAGTTACGGATCCGAAATCTGATGTGCGGATCTTCTGGATCAAATTAGGTAGCGTTATGGATCCTATTGTTGACCGAGAATTAACTTTTGGTCAACATAACATTTTAAATACTAAAATTAGTATTATGGGAGACTAATTGAAGTTTAGTGAGCCTACATTGGTTAGAGAGTAACTTGAACATATGTGATATGGTTTTACCTTAATTTCTTACATTAATATCAATTGTGATTATGAATTGGTCTGATGAATATGATTTCTATGGAAATGTGATTTTTATATATTTAGCCATAGACTTATATTTTATTCAATATGATTTGACTGGCTCATAGGAAATATTGTTTGTATTGTATGATTTAATTTATGTGATAAATGTTCGAATGTGGTGAAAAGGTGAACTACGAATGGCTTGATCCCTGTTGAGGGTACGTAGGCAGTCTAACGAGGAGGTTAGATGCAGCCATAAAATATACGAAAATTACAACACAATTTGAATATTGAATTATGCTTTGTACATATTCCGGAGGCGGGGTATGTGAGATATACGGGTTTTTAATGACGTCACGTGCCAATCCTGGACGTATGTCGGGATCGGGGCGTGACAGATATAGTTTGGTTGTATATGAACACTGAAAAAGATGTATTTGATTCTATTGATAAGGATGTTGTGATACGACGTTTCCAAAATATGAGAACACCTCGTCGACAATTATAAATGGAAGTATGGTCGATTTTCTAAAGCAATTTTTTGACCCCATCGTTATAAATTCATGACTCCGATACTGTTTGATAATGCCAATTTTGCTCAAAAAACAAGATCCTAATATTGCCGGTTAAGTATTGTCTGTAAATTATTTATGGTCTAGTGTATTTGTGTTGGGTCTCAGTGTTAATCAAAAGAAGAAAAAGGGAAGCCCCTAACAACACCACTTTCTTAACCTAGTCAAATTTTGTTCATATAAACGTTTAACACTTTAAAAATGTCATTACGCATTTCAAATATATAATCACAAAGTAAAATTCGTATAAAGAGAAAGATAAATGCATGTTGAAATTTTTTGCGTGCCCAGACAATTTTTTTTCATAAATACAATGTTCTTCTGCTAATTGTATTAATCAAAACAATGTTGTTGCACTATGCTATATAGTTAATATGTAATGCTAGAGAGACCATCTACTTAAATTTTATTTTGTAGATCACAAAATGTAGCAGTTGATGTTTGGATTCTTTGTTTACATTATTAACGAATGTATCCAATCATCAACTGTCATATCATGTGGTCTAATAACATGGCCTCTTTAGCATTTTCCATAGTTAATTAGCACAAAAACGAGAGTGTGGTAATATTAGGGAGACCACATTTTGTAAACAAACCTAATCTCTCTCTCTAATAGAGGTAGAGTCCACAACACAAGTAGGTTCCATAGTTCAAATGTGGTTTACAAAATGTGATCTCCCAAGCAATTGCAAAAAGTGGAGATAATGTGTGAAAGAAAAAATTAGATAACATATTTTAGCTAGTTGGACCATACCATGTCCATATGTAGTATGTTAATATGTTAATGAAGTGTGATGACATTAGTATGAATGTATGGGGAATATTTGACATTAGTACCAAGTGGAATATCTTGCAAATAAAAGTTAAATTTTTCACAGTAGACTAGTCAAGGGAGCTAGTCAACTAGATACAAGTTTGCCAGCTATGAAAACACAATTCCAAGAAATAAACTTAATTAACTAGAATGTCCAACTAACAACTTTTACCCAGATATATCTCACAACATGAATTCACAAACTTGAACACATTCACATTCATATAAGTTCATTATGCAAATTAATAACTAGATATGCAAGCAAGTTAGGGGGAAGTGTATACAATAGGTTTTGACCGGAAAAATCCCTAACTAATTTAAAAGAAACTGGGGACTCCAGGGAGTCCAATACACTAGTGTAAAATAAGGTTCATACAAAGTTAATCACAATAAGCTAAATTCCTAGACCTATTTTAAAGAGTAACTTGTACCTTTGTGCAACCTTATATTACACTAGCTGGAGTACTCTTTAGACTTCAGGAAAGCAACTTCATCCGTTGAGCTCATCACTTGGTGGCATCGAGATGAAGCATGAACCATGCAAATAATATGAAGATATGAAAGAGACATGCAACTATGAATTCAAATGCTAATCAGTCAGTTTCTTCAATCAAACAATTGAAAAAAAAAATTAACTGAGAATCCAAAACTGAGATGTATATGAAGATTTGAAAATAAGTTTAGCCATGAACAATGCAAACATTTTCAGAAATGATCTAGAAGAGTTCGCACAAGATTTAATGCATGAAAAAGGTGGTTGGAGCTAGGGTTTGTGAAGAACACAAAAAGGAGGCTTGGGGAGCTACTATTGAAAATATAATTTTTCTAACCAAGGAGGAAATGAGATCCTCCAACCCTATTAAAATTAACCAAGATATTTTTGTTTGTGGCAACCAAACACGCCACAGGACATGTGTCAAATGCATCAATATGAAAAGATCAATGGTGAAAGACTAATTCTCGGGCAAAAGGTGTTAGGTCATCTCATGTGGGTTTTCTAAAAATGTGTGTCAAAAATCATGTGCAAAATACACGTAGAACTTGACTAGATAATTTCACTAATCAGAATGCATAAGAAGAATGAGGATCCTTTCTGGATCCTCTTTGTGCCGATCCCGAGAATCCTTCAATCATGTTCGTTCATCGTACATTGTGCGGTCAAAAATCATTGTAAATTTTTTTATTTAAAATTGAATATAAATGGTACCTGACGAAAACTGGCCATACGATTGATGATGAACGACATGATTGGAGGATCCCCGGGATCCTCACAAAGAGGATCTGAAGAGGATCCTTATTCGCATAAGAAATTTAAACGTGAAATGCATATGCATATACAAACCGCACTTGAGTTGAGGCAACACCATTTACACTTTGATTTTCATAACTCAGACTTCAATACCAAGTATCCTAAAGTCTAATCTAATGAAAATTGATCTAAAGAGCTTATGTGATAAATAATTGCAAGTTTTGACAAGGATAACCAAATACTACTGAGTCGACTTGACAATATTGGTGATCAAAATTAAAATTTAAAAGCAAACGGCCGGAACACGGTAATCAAAGAATCTATAAGACAATATTCCTGCAGCCGTCGGTCCGACCAAGGAATAGTTAATCACGTCTTTCTTGGTTTTAGGTGGTAATAACTAAAATCTAGCTCGGTTTATATGAAAAAAAAAATGATTTAATTTCTGATTATTAAACAGTACCCCAATGATCATTTCCAACTTATAGAAACTGGTCCACTGCAACGCAATGAGTCTCTTGTACTGAGTGTTGATCAGGAATCCATTTTTGTATTTACCTTCTTACATGAACGGACGATAAGCTAGGGAAGGGATCGTGAGCAACATTGCAGGGGGAGTAGGAGAAGAAAATTAAATAGATCAATAGGGAACATGACGCTGGAGGCACATCAAGAAAGTGATCAAAGGGTTCTAGATGAGGCTTCTCTGCATAACTACAATAATTCTTCAAGAAGATTCAGTGATCAGCCTGATTTTGTTCTAGGGCAACCCCTAAAGGTGAGCTGGGAAACAGTTGAAGAGATGACATTTGGGTTTAGGACAAGGATTCTTGCTGATGAGAAGAGTGACTATTCGGTGTATGAGGGATTCTGGGAGCCTGTTTATGGGTCACAAGTAATGGTGATGAGATACAACACGACTGCTAGTACTAGCACTTCTCCTGGTAATAGCGGGGGTGTTCTTGAAGCTGAAAAGAAAGCGGCCTTGTCTATGCATCACAAGAATATATTGAGCCTCGCTGGTTACTGCAATTGTAACAATACTATGATTCTCATATTTCCCTCTGCGAAAAGAGGCTCGTTGGAAACAAACCTCTATGGTAAATTGTAATTAAGTTTCATCATAATCATGTCAACGGTTAGTTGTTATTAGCGGTTCAAAAGCGTGACTGACTATTTTAGAGTGTCAATAAAATTAACCACCCTAATTATATTCGTAATTCGCTATGTTTGTTTACTTAATCAATATATGTTGTATTACTGTTACTGCTGGCACAGGTTCTGTAGCAAAACACTTGATATTGACATTCCAAGATAGACTGAAGATAGCAACAGAAATTGCCCGAGGGGTTCGATATATGCATGAAGAATGTCCTCAGGGCCCTATTGTTCACGGCGAATTACTCATCAGCAATATTTTTCTGCAATGTGATTTACGTCCGCTGGTGAAATTTCGAAATTAATTAGCCCAAATTTTCATTTGATTTATTTTCACATTATGTATTGAGGATGCTTTGTCTAATTTTAATCAACCGTGTGCTTGTAATAGATCTCTGGCTTCGGGAAAGCTACGTGGCTTCATCTTAAGCAATTATCAAAGCCAATCCCCATCCAAAAGTATGCATAAATCTATATTTAATAGCTTAATAGTTTCCTCATGTACATTGACTCGTTATATATTTTGGTGTTTATAAGGTTTTCCCTCCGCGATTATATAGACCTGGAATCATGTGTTCGATTAAAATCCGACATCTTCTCCTATGGAATCTTGCTTTTGAGGCTGTTTTGCAAAACATCTGTGCCACGGGACGACAAAACTTTAATTGAATGGGTTAGTAAATTAAACTATTTCCATTATAGGCTGCATACTTTGCATCAATATCTCAAGTCAATCGTTCATGCATTGTTACGAGCTTTAACTTCGCATATAACAATGTGACCGACTTGAAATATCATCACAGTAGCTAGCATCTCATTGCATGAAAGTTCTTCTCCATTCGGAGATGACTTTGTTTTTACATGTCAGTACTTAATATTGATCTTTGGCTTATATATATAGGCCCGTCCATTGTTGATGAAAGGAGCATTCCACGAGTTATTAGATGAAAAGTGGGACGTAGATATACATGAAATGTTTAGAGTTATGTATACTGCATCTCAGTGCACAGAGACGAGTCCAGATTCGCGACCATGCATGAGCGAGGTATTTCATTAAATCTCTACATATTATATATTCTCTAGGGACGGATCCGTAACAGCATCTTTTTACACATTTATGTGGGATCCATTTTGTAATGTATTTCAACTAGCCGAATCGTCTATTTTTTAAAATATCATTCATAAATCATCCTTAAAAAAATTAGACAAATCCAAAAACATTAAGACATTCATTTGTAGTTTAGGAAAATCACTAACACGGTTCTATAAAGAAATCCACCTTAATCCAATGGTCATATGGTTTCGATTTGGGTGATTTTTGGTAGACCTAGAAGATGTGAGAATGCGAAGGTAAAAAGTATTGGTGAAAGCATAAACCTTGTAAGGGCTTATAATATGTTAAGCTACTTCTCATATTGCCAATTGGTTTTATGATGGAACCCCAACTTTCTTCATGGTATAAGAGCAAGTTCTCCTATGTGTGAAGCTCAATGCCACACGTGTTCCACGTCATCCCGTTTGTGTTATCTACGTGTGAGGCTTGAAAATGTGTCCCGTTTGTGTTATTCATGTGTTAGACTTGAAAATAGAACCCCAACTTTCTTTATGGCATCGTTGATATACATTACAAAGTGAGCCCTACAAAGATGTGTAAAAAATTATGTAAAAGAAGAGGTGCCACGAATCCAACCATTCTCTATAAACGTGTTTAATTGCTGATAATTGGTGTGTTTTTTCCCTCTCTATATTTCAGGTTCTAGCTTATCTTAAAGGGGAAAAAAAATTAATGTGATGCAATCATCGTCTTCATCATTATATAGCATTCCATAAAAGATGGAGGAATAAGAGTTTTGTTGCAGTGGATACTCAATCAAGTTCAATTGGTGTTGGCATATTATATACATTCATGCAATACCCCGAGGATGGATGCTATCAAAACAAGAATTATAAATGTCATTTGTACCTTATTCATCGACCAAATTTTCAATAAAAAATAATAATTTGTATGTGAGACTGTCATGTATTAAAATAGTGGTCAGCAATAAACAGATGAAAAAATGGTGGAACAAATGAAAGTTAGCGGCTACGATATTTCTTGTAATGTTTTATGGATAAAATTGGAGCAATGTACCTGAATTTTGCCCAATTGGAGCTTTAGTTTTGAACAAAAAATTTATGAGTATTAGTCGCTGAACTTGTTATCATTTGGAACAATCGTCTTTTTGACTAACTCCGTTAGAAATCTCATCCAAAGTGAAGGGTTTAAGGAGGCAAAAAATGGATGGAAACAAAGTTACCCAAAATAACTATTACTCCACATTATTACAAGTTCGAGATCAATGATTCGATACTCACGAATTAAAAATTCAGGGAACAAAGATTCAATTGAACTAAAGTTAATGACCATTGCTACTATTATCTCTATATTTATATTATTTTTTTTCTGGTCTTTTTCGAATTGATGTTTGGCTTGGCTTCAACACATGTATACAAATTCACGAGGCAACTTGAAAAGCCAGCAATATTTGGTCTATTCATTGTAGCAATTAGTCGAAGTTTCAACCACACAAAGATGATAAACTAATTTCCAATCTTATGAATTAAAAAAATATCGATTAGACATCAAATATTTCATATTATTTTGTGCTTTCAAGGTGAATTATTATGCCCTGTTGGGGGTGGAACTTGCCCTATTACCTTGAATACTTAGGACGTGGTTAATTTTGACCTAAATAAAAAATGACAATGAATCTCTTATTTATTTTTTATACAACCGATCACTTTAATGTCTTATTTTAAAGGGAACTAAGTTTCCGGTACTGTTCATACATTTTTACACTAAAAAGTTAATCATGGTATTATTCACTTTACTTTTTATTTTGTCTTTATCGTAAAACTCAAAGTTTTCAAACATTTTTTTATTAATTTCCCTTATTTTAAATCCCATTAACATAAGGCAACAGATGGTTAATCTGGACGAAGGTATATTCTTACTCCAAAAGCCAAACTAAAGCTGAAAAGAAAAGCCCAGAGAGTCAGAGACCTTTTCCCGTCTTCTTAATTGTAAAGATCGAATCATGGAATCTTCTTATTTTATCTTTGAAGACTTGGACTAGTCAAATAGTTGGTCTTTTTCTTCCATTTTCTTATTTTAATTTATCTGCTAATAGGTTCTTTTTTTTTTCCTTTTTTCTTTTTTTTAATTTTAAAGGAAACGATTGGATTTTGTCAATGAAAGGTTAGATTCCTCCACCAACACTCTACAATTAGAGTGGGAGGATTCACACACCATTAACAAGGATTTTCAATATGCAAACTATAACCAGCTAGACGGTGTGTCACACCGTTAATATGTCGGTGAACGTGGATAAAAGTAACTTCAATGATTGTAGAGAGGTAGGCATTGGTGTCCTCAACAAGTTGGCCAAATTCCAGACCAATTTGGTTACGGATCCATAGTTACGAATACAATTTGAAGTGAGTCGCATTCCTACTTTTACTTTCAAAGGGATCGATGCCTTCCAAATCTTAAACCAAAGACCATTAAAAGAGTTGGTAGATGAAGAAGCTCCACCGTTGGTTTGTTGGATCCACTCCCTAGTTATGTAGGAACGTAAAGAAATTGCAAAGTTTATCGCCTTACGGAGAAGTTTAACAAGCAACGACGTCAAAAGAAATCAGATAATAACATATTCTTCATAATAAACTACAAAAATAACAAGCCATACATATGCGACAATATTAGTATACTATATATGATAAATTCTCAACGAAAACACAATACAATGGCTTATGAATCAAACAATTAAATGTAATAAATGATTCAGTTCAACAAAGAAACAAACGAAAGAAAGAAAGTAAAACAATAAGACATGATAAAAGAGAGGTAAAGAAACAAAATGGGAATCAAGCTTATAGTAAAATTCAAACTAGGCAATCAACACAATGTTCCATTCTCATTGTATGGGAAGTGCTCTTAAGTAACTTTTAGTGTGATCTATGATTTTTGCAATATCTTAAAATCCTCATTGTATCCGTCGTGTTTCAAAGCATTATATTCAGAGTGTTAAATCATAAAAAATTCAAACATAAATACTACCTAATTGATAGATTATACGAGAGTAAATTGTAGCTATGGTCCCTGAACTTTAACTCAATTGGAGCAATGGTCCCTCAACTAAAAATCCATTACCATTGGTCCCTCAACTCATCAAAACGTGCAGCTATGGTCTCTCAACTAAAAATTCATTACCATTGGTCCCTCAACTTTAATTCAACTGGAGAAATGGTCCCTTAACTTTAACCCAATTGTAGCAATGGTCCTTCCAACATAACTCGTTTTGACAAAAATTTTGACGTAGTTGACGAAAATGATCATAATTACACACTTTGATGAGTTGAGAGGGACCCTAATTATATAAATGGTTATTCTAACATAACTTATTTTGACTAAATTGATGAAAGTGACTATAGCTACACATTTTGATAAGTTGAGGGACCAATGGTAATGAATTTTTAGTTGAGGGACCATTACTCCAATTTGATTAAAGTTGAGGGACCATTACTACAATTTACTCGATTATACGATGCTATTATTTAACATGCTTTATTTTTGACGAGGAAGATAAGAACCACAAATAAACCTAACTGTAGCTGTCAAAACAGAAAATCAAGTAAATAACTGTAGAGATAAGATGCACTGAAAATAAATAATTGTAGAAATAAGAAGCATTAATTTTTTTTGAAACAGTTGAGAACGACACAAATACGGAATATATGAGTCAATGACACAATGTCTTGGGAGAAAAAAATTGGTGAGAAGGGAAGTTTCTAGGGGCTTTTAGATCCAGGTCCAAAAAGGTAGAGTGTTTTTAGGAGTGAGTCCAGTTATTTAATTATATGTTTTGATTTTTTTATACTTATTTTATATTTTCTAAAAATATTAAAAATCAATTAAAATCTTCTAATATTATGCGTTTTCCAACTCCAAAAAATATAATTAATATCTTATAACAAAAAAACTAATATACTAACATAAATTTATCTGCAAAACATTCTACCATAACTCAAGTAACAAATATATGAATGTATATTATACCTATACGTGAGATATGAAACCTAATTAAAAGGTAGAAAAAACATAACATACCTACAAGTAAGACACATTAATATGTGACGGGTTGATTATAAAAAATAAAAATAAATAAAAAAGCTGTCATATAGGTAGATAAATATAATTAATCTGTGATATAGGTTGATTAAAAAAATTAAAAAAAATCTATAAATAGGTTTAAAGCAAAATGAAGAACGAGAAATAACAAAAAGATAAATAAAAAGAAATAAGCAAAGAGATAATTAGGAAGAAATTTGATTTTTATAATAAATCATATTATTGAATAGATAATTATTGATAATTAAATAATTAAATATAACAAATTGGACTTATTTTAATAAATTGGACTATTCCTACTATTGGCTCAAAAAATTGGACTTATATCAAATTTCTCCAAGTTTCTAATTACTTGGGGAAGATTAGCAAATCCACAAAGGTCAAAGGGCACATATTAATATATAAAAACGCGCATTAGCAAATCTACAAAAGTCAAAGGGCACATATTAATATATAAAAACGCGGAATGACCTTTGATACAAAAATGGACTTTTTTGCTCCGACGTGTCAATCATGTGGCCACGATGGCTTAAAAGTCCAAATTACTCCAACCGGCACCCTAAAAATCCCCCTCAACATCATTAAAAACAAATATCGCCAAATGGTATTATTCATTGTCGTCTGTGATATTATTCATTGTCAATCATTTTGGTCATTTTGTGATAAATCTTCGTTAAATTGAAGAAACCATCCTTCTAAAAGAGATATTGATTTGATAAAAATATCTTGAATTTAACTGAGGTTTCTTATCTAAAGATTAAAATAATTGACGGTCGACAATTTCAGAGATTATTTCTATTCAAGATTATTTATGTTAAAAAGCCTAAAAAAATATAAACAAAAAATATCTTTTATCAAACGGCATTTGTGTGGCCTCGGCTAAGCTCCTCGCTAGCTATCCCCCACTTTCTCTCTCCATCGCCTCCCTTCTCTCTCTCTCTCTCTCTCTCTCTAAATTATCTGTTGGCCAAATTCATAGTTTCAGTCCGTGGCTTATTTGTCCGAGACGGACGTTTCGGGGACACCGCGTACGGCGCTCCGATTCGGCGGAACCTCGCAGATTCTCAGCTGCACAGCCACCGTCTCTGTCTTATTACGCGCGCGCTTGATTTTCTTGTGGCGTCAATCAGCTGCTGCCAATCCACTTTCTTCGTATTCTGCGTTGTCCGTCTGGTGTCGTTTAATGCTCAGTTCGATTCAATGAGATTGCTCTCTTCCGTCACAAATGGCTTCCGCTCCTTACATGTCAGGTATGTGTATCTGCTCAGCTTCTTCGTTGCTTGCTAGGACACTGGTGAATTTTCGATTTTTTTTTTTTTTTTGTTAATTTGGACTTGGTTTAAGCAAACCCTGCGAGCTTAGCTTAGCTTTGTGTACGGACACTGCCATGGCGGTCTCACTTTCGTTGAGGGAATTCGATTCACTATTTCTACTGGTTTTGAATTGCAAGAAAGCAAACCTGAGATTCTTGATTTTTTTTTTCTACTGATTTTCTGAGCATCCAAACAGAGAATTGGGTTATCTGATTTCACTTTTGATTTTGTGTGTGAATTGTTGTAGTTTCTTTAGAATGCGTGAATGTGTGTAAGCTATCGAAAGGGGACACAAGTGGGAGAAATGACTGTAGCGTGCTCTCCTGTGCTTGGAAAGCTCCAAGAGTCTTAACGGGGTTTCTTGCGAGCACCGCTCATCCTCCTCAGTGTTTGTGGTTGCCGGATGGACGAAGTGGAAGAAGAAACCGGATTAATCATGTAAGTTCTTTGTGTAATGTGGAATTGCTCTCTGCCACTGATTGAAACCCAAGTTCCTTGATTAGATCTTGTAATTTGGGTGCAAGTTTGCTACTTGTTGGCGTAGGTGTTAGGCAGCACTCAATTTTATCATGTCTTGAAGTAGATAAATTGGTGCAGCATATCGACGTAGGGATCCTAGTAAGCGTAGTATCGCAAAGTGGTTAACTTTGTTTTTAAAAATCTATTGGGTTTGGGGAATAGGGGGTAAGAGTAGATTTTCTTTGTGAAGGGAATGAAGGAAAGAAATAATTTAAGCGTGGAGCTGTGGTTTAGGAGCAGAATTCTTACTTGGTATAGGTGCTTGCTGGTCTTTTATTAAAAACCCTTACTTTATGCAATTCTCTTTAAAAAAAATTAACTTCCTACACTATGATGTTAGTGGTCTGTTGCTCCAACAAATACCTTGCATGGTTATCAATCATAGAACCTGTTCTCTATTGTACTCTCTACAGAGATATCAGTCCTCTAGCATAGGAGGTTGGAATTCTGCCAAAGCTTCAGATTTCGTTGTTCTTGGAAGACTGCTTAAATCCGGTTTGCTTCATGTTGGTTGTAAGAGATGGCATCCGCGCTGTTCTTCATCTTTGTCCTCAGATGTCTTGAATGAGGTTTCTCCTGAATCATTGTGGGAGGTAAATTTTGGTTATTTCACAAATACGCATCAACAAAAATAATAGTAATTATTCTACAGACAGAAATTTATTGTTTGAATTATGTTGTCTGTAATCTGATTGTCTCAGGATCTTAAGCCGTCTATCTCATACCTCTCACCCGAGGAACTGGAACTTGTCCATAATGCTTTTAAGGTTAGATATAAGCCTAACAACAAAGTTTAGTTTTTATCTTCAAAATCCATTGTATAATATTGGTGATTATATATAACACTAGTTTTTGGTTACATAGCTGGCTTTTGAAGCCCATGATGGTCAGAAAAGGCGCAGTGGAGAGCCTTTCATCATTCATCCAGTTGAAGTCGCACGAATTTTAGGAGAACTCGTGAGTCTTGCAACATTAAAAATAGGCCTTATTTTGATTTTAATCACAGTATTCAATTGATGTTGACTATATCTGTCGTTGTAGGAGTTGGATTGGGAATCTATTGCATCTGGATTACTACATGATACAGTCGAGGATACCAATGTTGTTACTTTCGAAAGAATAGAGGAGGAGTTTGGCGCTACTGTTCGCCATATTGTAGAAGGAGAAACTAAGGTTCCGTTCCTTTATGTGTCTAGTACTAATAACATTTGTGCTTTTTATGTTTTAAATAGCTCCTGTAATGTTTCACAAACCTCCTAATTAATTTGGGCCTGCACACACTTCAATGTCTCCATGTGTTTAGGTGTCGAAGCTGGGAAAATTGAAATGCAAGAGCGAAGAGGATTCTGTACAAGATGTAAAAGCAGATGACCTTCGCCAGATGCTTCTAGCCATGACAGAAGAGGTAGATCTATTTGTTACCGTTCTTTCAAATGTTATGTGTTATAGCTGAAACCAGTTGGAAACTAAAATAGCTGTTGCCCCAGGTCCGAGTTATCATCGTCAAATTAGCTGACAGACTCCATAACATGCGTACTCTTTCACACATGCCTCCGCATAAGCAGGTGTTGTGTTGTCTTTTTAAAGTATATTGGTATTTGTATTTAGCTGATGCTTGATACGGTTTGATATTTTGTTGTGTCCAGTCAAGCATTGCACGAGAGACATTGCAGGTCTTTGCTCCTCTAGCAAAGTTGCTTGGGATGTACCAAATCAAGGTATACCATTTGTTTTTTTTAACTTCCATTAAAATATTGTTCCACATTTATGCTTTTCAATTCTCAATATTCCAGTTTTGCAACTGTTGATTTCACCATCGGAACGTAAAATTATCGTTGTGTGTAGCTTAATTCCGTGGACCTGGATTATGATCACTTGTAGCTTAAATAAGTAGTTATTGATAACTAGTCATCAAACTCTAGAGTTTCAATTTATTAGAGTTGTGAGTCTTGTGACTTAAGGTTCTATCCTCAAAATATAGTTTAGGCGATACAAGAGTTTCTTTCTTGTCTTGGGGCAAGGGTTTCACAACTGAATTTCAAGTTTATGATGGCTGATATAATTATAACGTTAAAGTTTTCTATCTTATCTCATTTTCATATGTTATGCTTTGGTTAATTTGTATTCTGAATGCACACATATTCCATATTGCAGTTGGAACTCGAAAACCTTTCCTTCATGTACACAAATGCTGAAGATTATGCTAAGATCAAGAGAAGAGTTGCAGGCCTCTACAAAGAGCATGAGAAAGAACTTGTGGAGGTAATGCATTAATTTGTTAAAAAACAGGGTCTAAATAATGCTCAGGGGACATTGTCAATTGTATGGTTATTGTTTTGGCATGCAAATAAAGTAGAGACTCTCAGTTTTAATTTCTCAGCACTGTGTTATCAGTGATGTTTGCTCATCAAACCTTAGTTCTTTGTGCTAGGCAAACAAAATTTTGATGAAGAGGATCGAGGATGATGAGTTCTTAGAACTTATGACTGTGAAAACTGAAGTTCGTGCTGTGTGTAAGGAACCATACAGGTCAGATCATAAGTCCTACTACCATTTTCTCATTCGTTTTTGTGGTATCTGGTATGTGAAATACAAGGACATTGTCCAAAGAGATCTTAAAGTGGCATGTAACATGACCTATTACTCTTGTAATCCTTGTAATGAGATGTTACATTCAATCTCAGTGTGTCTGTCTGAGAAATCATAATTTCTGCTTCATATTTCAGCAGTCAGTTTCTTGAGGATTATTTTTCGGGCTAAAATAGACTGTTCTTGATGTTTGTTTGCAGTATCTATAAGGCTGCGCTCAAATGTAAAAGTTCAGTTAACGAGATCAATCAAATTGCACAGGTTTGTTCTCCTATTTCCTTCTACTAACTTGAAACTTTTGTTGAGGACATTTCATGATGATTCATATTTTTTCATGGAATTATAGCTTATGTTCGTTTTTACCAGCTTCGAATTGTAATCAAACCAAAGCCATCCCTTGGAGCTGGACCTTTGTGCACCCCACAACAGGTATATCCTCGCTCATGCCAAGATAGGGAATTCTTTACTGACTCTGTAGTCTGTAGTTAGTATGTCGTTGAGCTTTCCCTCTGTTGTTTTCCCTTCAGATCTGCTACCATGTCCTTGGGTTGGTTCATGGAATCTGGACCCCTATTCCTCGAACGGTGAGTATTTCTTCGATTACTCTTACATGATTCAGCTTAAGCAGTATAAGTTATTTGTAAATTTAAAAATACGTGTTTATCTGTTCTGACAGATGAAAGACTATATTGCCACTCCAAAACCTAATGGCTATCAAAGTCTCCATACAACTGTAATTCCTTTCTTGTATGAGAGCATTTTGCGTCTAGAAGTGCAGGTACAATCACGTCTTCATTTTTTAGCATGCTCATATTTTCCCAAAGTTGATAATAAGGTTTATGCAGAGTTGAAGTCTCTCCTGTATCGATTGGTAATCTTTTAGGAGGTATTCATTTACATCACTGGCTTTCTGTTTTGGCAGATAAGAACAGAAGAGATGGATCTGATAGCTCAGAGAGGAATTGCTTCTCATTATAGTGGGAGAGGATTTGTTACCGGTTTAGTTGGGCGTAGTCTCCCTAATGGTAGAAGTTCAAGAGGGAAGACTGTTTGCCTTAACAATGCAAACATTGCACTCAGGGTATTGCACCTGTATTCATTGCTAATTTATGATTCGTTCTTAGTCCTCCTTGTGGGGATTTCTCCATAAACTCCTTTCATGTCTGCTAATTTCATGGATGAAGTCTCTTGTTTCTTCCAGATTGGCTGGCTCAATGCAATTAGAGAATGGCAAGAAGAATTTGTTGGCAACATGAGCTCTAGAGAATTTGTTGAAACTATCACTAGAGATCTATTAGGCAGTCGTGTGTTTGTCTTTACTCCCAGGGGAGAGGTAAGAATTTGGATTGCTTCATGACTGAGATTGTTATTATATCTAATTGGATAAGAAAAAATGTAAATTTTCACACGCTAAATAAGTTTGCTTCGTTGTATTGATAGATATCTTCACGATATGCAGATAAAAAATCTTCCTAAAGGAGCAACTGTTATTGACTATGCATACATGATACACACTGAAGTTGGCAACAAAATGGTAGCAGCAAAGGTAATTTGCTTACATTGGACTGATCTTCTATTCTTTTTCAATTCTAAATTTATGCTTTCATTGTATGGAATTAAAACTACGATGACTTCATTTTGGTGCAGGTCAATGGAAATCTTGTTTCTCCAATGCATGTACTTGTAAATGCAGAAGTTGTGGAGATAATCACTTATAATGTCAGTATTTGCCATCCATCTTGTATTTCCTTACTTTCAACGTGTGCAATAAAATGTACAGAACCTTAACGTACACACTTACACTCGCATTATATGGTAAAATTGTAATAGATGGATTGCTCATTTATACGGACATCTAGAGGAGTTAATATGACATGTTCAGCATTCTGTTATCATATGCTTGTACATTTAGGGAACATAATTTTCTTTTCTTTTTTCTGCAGTCACTTACCGGAAAATCAGCTTTTCAGAGGCATAAACAGTGGTTGCAACATGCAAAAACACGGAGTGCCAGACACAAAATTATGAAAGTATGCTTTGTTGGTTGGAAGATGATTTATTTTTGTTTGTCCTATTTTGCCTTGCTCTAATGATAAACATTTTATTGGGACTGTAGTTCTTAAGGGAGCAAGCAGCCCTGTCTGTTTCTGAAATAACAGCCGATAAAGTAAATGACTTCATTGCTGATTCTGAAGAAGTGATCGAAGCACAAGAGCTCCCAAGTACCTCCAAAGGATACAAACCCTTATGGGAAAAACTGAAGGGGATTTCAGTGCCAGGACGAAGTTCTATAGATCCCTTTCAAATTACAAATGGAAGCGCCTTGGCTCCCAAGGTGAATGGGAAGCACAACAAGAATGTTCAGCATGTAAGTTTAAAGGCTGCAGGGGAGTCCTTGTCACAGGGGAATGGCGTTTCCAGAATGTTGCAAGCTAACATTCCAATGTGCAAGGAAGCCTTGCCCAGTTTAGAAAGTTGGCAGGCCAGCAAGGTTGCCTCTTGGCATAGTATTGAAGGGCACTCCATACAATGGTTCTGCGTGGTTTCTGTAGATCGAAAAGGTTAGCTTTTTTAATGAATCATTGATAGATTTCCTTTTGTTCTGTCTTGAGATTAAAAACATTAGTGATGCATTTGCTGCTAGTTGAGATCGGGCACTTCTGATTTATTTTTGTTCTTGAGAATCTCAGTGGAGATATCTTTTTTACTACCCTATACTCTTTTCATTCTACTTGATTTACTTTAGTAAAGATTTACAAGGATTCCCGGGACAAATTTTATTCTTCTACTTTACCTTCATAGGTTGAGTCAAGCAGTAGCATGTAGTCTTATTAGTTTCAGTTGATGGATTAAGACGTCGTCTGCATCACTCTAGACCTGTTTTAACTTTAAAACAATAATTTCAGGTATGATGGCTGAGGTTACAACAGCATTGGCAGCTGCAGGCATTACTATTTGTTCTTGTGTGGTGAGTGGTTGGAGCTGGCAGCTATTTGCTTTTTTATATTGATGCGCTCTCATGTATTTCTTTAACACCCTTACCATCAATGACCAGGCTGAGATTGACGGGGAAAGGGGAATGGCGGTCATGTTATTTCACATTGAAGGAAATGCGGAAAGTTTGGTAGTGTCTCTGACATCCATCTCTGAACCCCGTATTTTATCACTTAGCGATTCTTTTTGTGCTAACGTGAGATTTTCTCCCCTCACCCCTCTCAGGTTATTGCATGCTCAAGCGTCGATATAATTCTAGGTGTCTTGGGGTGGTCTACGGGTTGCAGCGTACCTAGCTCAATGGATAATCTGCAATATCTTGAATGCTGAGCCGTTCATGGAGCCATTAACGCTCAATCCACTCAGCCGTTGCAGGCGTGGGTATCAAGTTTTGCCCGAAGAAATCTGAGAGATTTTTGTGTAATCAGCTCCGTAGTTTCGATCTATTTGTTGGACACTCTTGGCCAAATAAGCTGGCAAGAATAAGAACGATCGAGGTCAAAATTCAGGGCGATATATATAGGAAAAGGAGTGATACGTAGGCTTAGTGTAACACACTTTGTAAAGAAAATTGTGAGGGGAAGAACTGTGAAGAAAGCTACACACAGGGTTGTACGAAACTTGCAATACATATTCTTTTCTGCGATCCTTTAATTGTTTCATTACGTATTCCTATGTTGGGAAGTGCTGGAGTTTCCTTTTTTTTGGTATAATTCGTAGTTGAAAGGGAACTGTTCCACGAGGCTCTCTTATGAACTCGCGGGAGAAATTTCGAGTACAATATTTTTGGAGTGTCAGTAATAGTTTCGACGTTATCCTGATTTTAGGATTGCCGGAATAGTAGAATACAAATTACGGTCTTTGTGAGAAGTTATTTTCTCAGGAATGAGATCTACTATGGATCTCTGCATCCGGAGCTCGCAGACTGAGAGATCTGAACCGTTCGAGAGAGAGATCTAGGTGGTTCAAATTTTTGAGTTTTCGTGAAGTGGGCTAGTTGGATGGGTTAAAGGGATCGTATGATTGAAATTGAGTGGACCGATCTCTTGATCTATGGGTTCTGAACACAAAGATTCGGAGTTGACCTCAAATCTATTTTCTCACGCCCTTTTTCTCTCTTTGCACCCTTTTGTTTATTTTTTTTCTTTAGATAGAATATATCGAAGAATTATGAACGGACAAAAATAAGCAAGGTGTACGAAAATCATTTCCTACTCAACCGTTGAAAGTAGTCTTATTTAGTAGCCACCATTATTGGGGACTGGACTCTGGGTTTGCGGTGATGATGCGACAGTAAAAGTCCCTAAAGTATATAGCTTGATGTTCTTGTCATGGAGGAGGCGATATGAAGCAAGCACAGCACCACTGATTCCATTGAGAGTCCGTCAGAACGTTGCAAGACTCCGACGAAGAGAGTTCAAGAAAGGCTTTGGACTTGGTGAGCTGCTTCTTGTTTTCAATCTCAGGAGGACACATTGTTGCAAAGAAATAGCCCTTTGCGTCAGTTGCAAACTTACGATGGTGACCGGTGCAGTTTCGAACCCATATTGGTCTACAGCCTCGCACGTCATCCTAGCCGCCGCTCCCGAAACATTAATTAAATGATATTCGAGTCAAAAACTAAGATTGATTGATATTTTAAGCTATTCTAATTTATGGAGAGGACAGCTGAACTCACTCTCGAGCGAGAGGACTTTATGGCCAGATTTGTGACTTTTAATTTTTTTTTATTGAATAAATTCCGGAAAGTAGAGGTGCAACTCGAATGGGTGGGTTTTGGGGATGGGGTTGGGGTTTAGGCATTGCCCGGGGGAAGCAACTAGAATTTGAAGTAGACTATTTAACATTCATTCTTTGTGAAATGACAAATTTTGTATCAAGAAAGTTGATACGTATTAATAACACATCGTTAAATGTTACTAGCGACATGTTATCTACTTATATTATTCATACCATATTTGACAGTTCGTCCTTAAAATGGAGATTATGTCCAAAGAAGAATTTTCACGAGTTTAAAAAACAACTCTATATAGACCAAAGCATCTTATTACAAATAATCCCAAATGGTAAATCACAAAACCTCTTGCCAGTAATAATGACATCAAGCAAATCCAACAACAATAAAGAATCAATATTTCAGCTCTACATTAGTAAATGGAGAAAATAATTAAAATCAGGCGTTGTTATAACGTCGTGATTGACTGATCAGAATCCGAGTATTATGCTTTAATAGCCGTTAGGGACTGATTTAGTTTCCGAGGTGCAAAAGAAAGGCCCAACCGAGTACAACTTGATGTTCTTGGCACTGATGGTACGATAAGAAGAAAGAAGATGACCAGTAATTCCATGGTTAACGTCAGTAGGGACTTTGCAGGCTTCCGATGGAGAATAATCGAGGAACGCCTTGCACTCTGTGAGCTTCCACTCGTCTTCAAGCTGCGACGGCGATAACGTTGCGAAGAAGTATCCCTCTGCATCAGTTGCACCACTCAGTTTGGAGAAAGGAGCGGTCTCGTAACCTTGTTCATCCTCAGCCAGACATGTAATCCTTACAACAGCTCCTACGTTCCAACCCAATAAAACATACTTAATTTAATTTAAAATAATTTAAAACTATCGGTAAATATATTCAAAATCATGATATAACGCGACGCCCTGGACATATATATCAACCATGTAGTTCAACTATATTACACGTCGGAGTGCAAACATAGTAACATACTACAAAGTTTTAAACCCTAAATTTTGAAAGTTACGTTAAGAGATATTCTTCATGATGCATAATGTGCACTTGATAGTCTAAGAACGTAAGATGCATGAAGATTAATGATTCAACATTGAATTAGAGACTACCTTTAATTGGGAAGCTTTGAAGGCCTGATTTGCACAAAACCAGCCCCTGAATACCAATGGTCTGAGGTTTTAGCTTTGCATATACTTCTGGTTTCGGTTTTCCGGCGTTCGGTAAGTTCGGAATATCAACCTTTGGAAGTTCTGGATGCTCATCAATCTTTGGTCTAGGGGCACCGGAGCTATAATCCTTCGCAGAGGCAATGACTAGCAATGAGAAGAGAAGCATGGAGGAGGAGGTGGCAAAGAGGAAACGGGACGTGAGAGCCATTGTTTGTTACTGTTGCTATAAACAATATATGCAGAAGGTGAACTAACAATGGATGATTTGGGAGTTGAAGAATCACTTCCATATCCTTATATAGCAACATGGCTTCAAGTCTATTATTTTTCTTTACTATTTTTAGAACTATACGTGGGCAGAGAGTGGTTCAAGATTTAGATATGCAGAATCTGATTAAGTGATTAATATTGTCATGGAGAAACCTTACATGGATGCACGTTGGCAAAAATTTTGTTTAATATCTTCTTACATTCATTTGATCAATAGCCGAAAATTAAAAGGGATGTATGAGAGGTAAAAATGGATGTGCGAATAACACCATCCTAAATATAATATGTTTAAGCATTGTAGGCCTAGCACTACTCTTTTTGTAAACGCACATCTCCCAAGTCCCAAATGTTATACATGAATTCAAAGCGCTTAAATTGTTGCATGAAAATAATAGGTTTTGTGATGGTTTTCGTAGAAATTCACAAATCCTATTAAAAATATCGTGAATATTATTACTATTATCTTGCAATTTTAATGAAAATTGAGTCTGTTGAGTTTCCACAAAATATTATCAGTACGACATTAAGAAAAATGTTATAATGCTTTGAAAGCCGTCTTACAGTCTTACCATTTATTAACTCACATAAGTAGTTTTTTTTACTAAATATATAAGTCAAAAGAATAAAAATTAATAAGACATAGTGGGTGCCAAAACCTAGCTAGAACATCTTCAAAATGTCCTATATCAATTTAAGAAGCTTAAGGTTAGGCTAAAAAGAAAAAGAATATGTTTTATGTTGAAATTTCCAAAATCAATTAAAACCGTGAGAACGTATTGGCTCAAAATTTAAGTGAATAATGTGATCGTTGAGTTTTCGCGCAATAATTTTTATGGGCATTAACAAAATATTATAATAGCTTGTTTGGATGTGCTTTTAAAATGACTGAAAGCGTTTTTGGTGAAAATGTTTTTATAACCAATTTTTAGTAAACATCATAGAAAAGCACTTAAAGTGCTTTATGGAAGAAGTACATAACTGATGCTTCTTGCACAAAGCACTTTAAGTGCTTTTGGAACCAAAAAATATTTTCTCTAAAATCGTTTTCAGTCATTTTAAAAGCACATTCAAACGAACCATAAATCATTTAAGAGTGGTCTTATCATTATTGAATCATATAAATATTTTTCATTGAGTACTTAAGCCAAAAATAGAAAAACTAATAAAACATATTGGTGAGACCCATATCCAACGAAGGTTCTAAAAGACGCTAAACGCTAGTCAGGCGGTAGGTTGAGACCTAGCGCCTAGACGGATGAGACGGATTTAAGTAAATCTGTTATATTTCTTGTAAATAAATGTTTGTTTATACTTAAAATATAAATAATTACATCATAAATTATCAAAATAGAATGACATATATTATGAAGTATTGAAACATAATGAAAACATGGGGAACCAGCATATAATTTGTGTTCATTTTAGTATTCAACAAGTTTTTTACAATTTATTAAAAAAATAATGCAAAATGAAAGTTATCTATTTTTTGTTTAAGTGAGTCGCAACCTAGGCGAGTGTCTATGTATGTTTGGGCGAGTTAGGCGGTCTAAGTGGACGCCTCAACAGGTTTAGGCGCCCTTTCTAAATTTTCAAACGTCTAGGCATTAATCGGGGCGGTAGTCAACCGCTTAGCGCCTAGGCAGGGCATAGGTGGCGCTAGACAGGGATTTTTAAAACAGTGTATCCAACATGAATTTTAAAAAGTCGAAAAACAACCTAAGAGTAAAATTTATGATAACTTTTGTATAATTTTCCTCAGTCTTTCACTTCCCATCAATTGCTACAATACTTGGGATTATAGTTTTTAGTATATCACTTATATTTGTGCCAACTAGTTGCTCGATGCATTGTTGACATTAAGCAAACATAAAAAAGGCACCCCAAACTAATAAGGTTCTCTATTTTGCGATAATCGAGACGACATTAAGCAAACATGAAACATAAAATACAATCTACTTGTAGCAAAAGTGACTAAAAAATTACATTCAATTAATGTAAATTTGTAATGTCAAATGAGACTCGACGAACACGAAGTGGTGCGGACTAATTCAGATATTGCAATATTGGCAGTCAAAAGGCAATTTTACCGTTGAATTCAAACACAAACAACAACAAACAAAACAGCTTTGAACGTTTCCCTTATTAGTTGTTAATTGTTACTTAAACAAGCCAAAATGGATGAGATGGATGATGAATGTGAGAGGTCTGGGGTTCAATGCTCCGAATTCGTGAGTCTGCTTGACTGTGGCTATGGATAGTGTGAAATTTCCCATAACCTCTCTGGATCAGGAAGAAGTAAATAACAATGACTTGTTACCAACTGTCCGCCTTTTAAAAAAAAATGATGGATTATGCCCACCACTTAGACGTTAGAATATTCATACAATGTGCTCAGCGGTTTATAAACTTGCTTTGCTGCATCACCCACTCTTCCCTCTAATGTTTAATTATATTATATACATAAATCCACCAACTTAGCAACAACTTGAGTTAAAGCTACTCCACTTCCTTCAGAGTAGAACATACCCATTCAAACTTTCACTCATCATTTATTATTTTAAAAAGGTTTCTTTAGCAAAAATGATTCATGAGGTTGTCATAATACTTATAGCTTCTTATTTTGGTTTCTGAGATTTAAAATCGATAGAAGTGGTTCTTCAGATTGTTCACCATCAATCATTTGATCATTCTGATATTGCCTTCCAACTTCACCACGTATTACAAGATGTACAGTTTTATCATAAAAAAACCTTGAGAATACTAAATGAACTCTCTAAAAAAATGTGACTCTCCGTCACTTTATATTTTTTACAAATTTTTTTATAATATTGACATAAAAATTAACGTTAAATGATAAGACGGCAGAGAATTGATAGAAAATTCGTCTATTAAGTCTCTATCCGCCGCCAAATAATTAGTCATACTTCAACGAAGGCAGATTTTCACAAAAGTACCATTGGTCTCTCATTAGGGTCAGCTGGACTCAAAAGAAAAGGTCCAAGGTCCAAGGCCCAAGAAGATTTATGGTAACAAATTTAATAAAGGATTAGGTGAAATCCAACGAAAGTTCCACAGAAGGTCATGTAATTAATACAAAATAGCAAACAGTGTCAATTTCTCTTCGTACAAAACCCCCCTCCCCTCCTCCTTTCTCGCTCATCCCTTAAACCCTTCTCCTTCTCTCTCTCCCCCTCCCCCCTTCCCAATTTTCAGTTCATCTCTGAGAGTTAATTCACACAAGTTTTTCGATTTCGAGAATGTGCGGTGGTGCTATAATCGCTAATTTCATCCCTCGCGACCGTCGCCGTCGTGTCACCGCCTCTGACATATGGCCGGACTCTCCCTTTCCCAAGTTCGATCCCGACACTTTCTTCGATTGCAATCCCACCCCAGCTAATCGCACCGACTCAATTCCGCGTAAATTATCCCAACCCATTTCAGGTACGCTCTTTTTTTTATCCGTATATTGTTTTTTTAGTTAAAAGATGAGAATTTTCGTTCGGATTGTGACTGGGGATTTTTCACAAACAGGTGATGTGCAAGAAGAGAAGCCAGCTAAGAGGCAGAGGAAGAACCTCTACCGAGGCATCAGGCAGCGTCCGTGGGGCAAATGGGCCGCCGAGATTCGTGATCCCGGAAAAGGGGTTCGAGTTTGGCTCGGTACCTTCAACACCGCCGTGGAGGCGGCCCGAGCTTACGACAGGGAGGCTCGTAAAATCCGCGGCAAAAAAGCCAAGGTCAATTTCCCCAACGAAGACGACCACCTCCCCGCCAAGACGTATCTGAGAAACCCAAATCCTAATCTGTTTCAACCCAAAAGCTTTGATTTGGGATTTGGGTATGATCTGAACCAGATCGCGACATTTCCCTCCAATTCCGTGTCGATTGAGTTTAACTCCATGGCTAATGTGAACACCGACCCAACTGTTATTTCCGGGGAAGAAAACTCTGGGTGCGGTTCAGATGGCGATTTCTCCTCAACGGGCTTTCTGGGTTGCAATCAGAACGGTCACGGCGGAGCTGAGCTGACAGAAGTGGAGGAAACTCAAGAAGGGAAACGGAGCTTGGAGGCGATTGCAAGAATGGAAAAGGACGAAGTGCAGAAGCTTTCCGAGGAGCTAATGGCGTATGAGAACATGATGAAGTTCTATCAGATTCCGTATCTGGATGGGCAGTCCACGGCGGCTCCTCAGAATCCTCCGCCTCAGGAAAGCACCCTTGGTGTTGATCTCTGGAGCTTCGATGACGACGATGGCGTTCCTGCTTCCGTGTGATTAATGTTGTTTTGTTTTAATTTAATGTTTAATTAGTTTGTTCTTAATTACCCAAAGACAATTGCAACGCTCTTTAAATTATTCAATTTAGTTTCTAATCATCCTCTTTGATTATGTATAGTCCTAACAATTTTTCCTTCTAATTGAAAAAGGCTTCTAATTCACTAAGTTTAAGTTTGGGGATTAAGATCATTGAAATTTAATCTAACCGTTACAAACGGAAACTCACTTTAAAAGTTATAATAACTTTAGCAGTTGGATCAAATTTCAATAGTCTGAATCTTCGGACTTGGTGGATTAGAAGGAAGGGTTTTGAAGAGAATTCATTTCCGAAAAAGAAAAAGAAACTAAAAATAAGGAACAAAAAAAAAGATCATGTAAATTCCAATTTCACCCATATTTCAAGTTAATCGCGACATTCTAACACCATCATTTAAAAAAGGGTTTATATCACAAATGGTCCCTGAAATTGACCCCATCAATCATGATGGTCCCTGAAATTGAAAATCGATCAATGTAGTCCCTGAATTTTAACTCGCAAATCAATGTCGTCCTTCTGTTAGTGTTCCGTCCAAATTAATACTAAAAAAATGTTAGAGAACCAATTTTTCATGGTAAAATGACCAAAAAAAGGTTAGAGAACCACTTTTTTTTGTTTTTATTTTAGTTTTAGCACCAAATCCATGAAAAAATGGAGAGAAAAGTGAAGATAGAAAAAGGAAAAGAGAGGTAGTAAGTAAAATTATAAGTAACGGGGTTATTTTTGATCATTTTACCATGAAAAATTGGTTCTCTAACTTTTTTTTAAAGTTAATTTGGACGGAACACTAACAGAATGACGACATTGATTCGCTAGTTAAAATTCAGGGACTACATTGATCGATTTTTAATTTTAGGGACCATCATTATTGATGTGGTCAATTTCAGGGACCATTTGTGATATAAACCCTTTAAAAAACTTGAAAATTTGTGTTAAATCGTGAAAATGCTTAGTAATGTGAGAAAGTTAAAATACATAACACCGCACAATTTGTCGGTGAATCCCATTCCATTCCTCCCCGTTGCGGCGGCGCCGTTGTTTTCAAATTTCCAGTTTCGCTCTCTACAAAGAATTATTATTATTATTAATTAAAACGTGATTTATTTCCAATTTAGGAGCGCGTGGTTTTCCAGTTCCCAGTGCGCGCCCACAGTTGCCGCCTTTTGCAAACTTGTACGTTCCTTTTACTACTTGTCTTTTTCTTCTATTGTACTACACTACCAAACACGTGATTGCTCGATGGGCCTCATATTGGATTGGACTGGGTTGGGCTGCCTTCCAGCCCACCACACACCCAAACACCCCCCGGGCAACTATTGAACGATTATGTGGCCCGCTCCTCGATAAAGTTTTTTGGTGACGAACTTCAAAAGATTTTTATCAAGATGATCCTATGCGGATTTTTTTGGTGAAGATCCTAATGATCCGTAAATCGTGTTCGTTCATCGTATATCGTACGATCATTTTTATCATGTATTGTTTGTATTTAATTTTAAATAAAAATATTTAAAATAATTTCTGACCGCATGATGTATGATGAACGGATATAATTCACAGATTCCCGGGATCCTCACAAAGAGGATCTGGATTCTGATTCTTAATCGCTAAAGAAGCTATTCATATCTTTAGCTAATGTTTCTGGATAACTATTTCGTCACTAAAAGTTAATTTTATTTGGCAATAAATGTGAATGAAAGGGAGGTGAAAGAAAAAAAATAGAGACAACTGTTAGGCTTACTAGGCTGTGAAGGAAAAAAAAAACAATATATGTTGTTTACTAAATTGCCATAACATTCGTAGATATTTGTCTCTCCCGTCAAGAAATAATTATTATTGTTAATCAATATGTATTACAGAGAAAATATTACAAAAACAAAACCTGTGCGCTGTGCACATGAGAGTTTCATCGTAAAACTGTCTGAGACTGGTTGGGAAATCTAAGCTGCAACTTTACGTGATAAGTGGCATAATCCACCCCATTCCCCGATGACGGTTGCCGATCATCCTGATCAGTTGTCTGAGCAAAAACGGCAACTCCTCTCGCAAAAGCAAACGACCCCGTTCCGCCCATCACCGTAAGCTCCTCCGTGTCTTGGCGGGAAACATGCTTGGCCTCCACGCTGAGGCTGCCGGAATACTGAGGCGTGCGGAAGGTCAGGTAGATTATGTTGAATCCCGAGTTGGCAAAGTGCTCCACGGGGATTATGAATCCCTGCGCTTTCCCCACCACACGGGAAGTGTTCTCGGGTCCCTCGGTGAGCATCCGGTGGAAGATGAACGCTCCTCCGCTGCTGTCCGGTTGCGGTTGTTTTCCGGCGTTATTTGAGCCTGCAATGTTGTTGTTGTTGTTGTTGTGTGGTTGTTGAATGTACAAGGAAAGGTCGAGCCACGGTGGCGACGGCTCCCTTTTGGGTAGCGGCGAGAACAAAGCCAGGAGGATTACTGCCAGCGTCGCCAACAGAACCGCCGTGCAGAAAATGATCCTGGACAGCATCATTCCTCATGCATTTGAAATTTTTGTTGGCTACTTGGGCAGCTGAGGTCGGATATGTTGGGTTACGAGGCTGTGTTTAATACTATTGTAGGTATTGTTGTTTAGGCCAACTAATCCACATTGCGAGCTCCTTAACCAACCAAACCAATATCAACACACAAGGGTTATTTTATACAGTCCATGGAGATGGATGTCACTTTTATGACTCATAAAAGGTTAAGGCAACTTAAAAAAGGAAACGACTTCCGCACACTTTTTTTTTTCTTCTACACATAATTCTGGTCGTTCAATGGAGCATGGTGTAAAAAAAAAAAAAAAAAAAAAAGCTTGGGCACAAACAAACTTAAACAACAATAAGTTTAGGGTTGGACATCTCAAATTGTCACAAGACTCACAACGAAAAGAGATATCAAAACCAAATTTGTGTCTTATTGTCAATTATGAGTTTGTTTTTTTTTTTTTCGTTTTGGAGATCTTGGTAATTTTTAAATGAAATTATCTAAGGGAGAGAGGGTGGGATTCGTCTCACAATGGGCTAGCAAATAATGTGATTGAAATTTGCCTTTAGCGAAAATCGAACCTAAGACCTCTCGTTCCACTAGATTATAGTACTAACTACTAAGCGGCAGAACCACTCAAATTAAACCAGTAAAAAAGAAGGAAAACTAATGAAAATGATTTGAAAACTTTGAGTTTTAACGATAAAGACATAATAAAGGGTAAAGTGAATAGTATCAGGATTGACTTTTTAGTATAAAATGTGGTTTTTCGTTAAAGTGAACAGTGCGAGAGCTTTTCGTTAAAGTTTTCTAAAAAAAATTCCGATTTGTTGATGGGCTGGACCACCCATCTAAAGAGTCCACATAAAACAACGTGGAAGAAACAGTCCCATGAAATTATAAGGCCCAGTCGTATGACGAAACCCTAGGTCGAAACTCTAAAACCGCAAAAGTTGAGGATATATAAAAACTTTGCGTTCCACAAAAGCTCAGCCTCTCTGCTCACAGCAGTTGCCCAAAAACAAGGAGGTAAGACGCCGGCGATGGTTTCGCTCAAGCTCCAGAAGCGGCTCGCCTCCAGCGTCCTCAAGTGCGGTCGCGGCAAGGTCTGGCTCGACCCCAATGAAGTCAGCGAGATCTCCATGGCCAACTCTCGTACGTTCATCTTCTCCTTTCCCTTCATTTTCTTCTTCTTATTGCTTCCTGTTGATCTGCTTATCCTGCACTGCTTAATCCGTTTGATTATTTTTAATCCCGCGTTAATCCACTGTTTGGTTCTCGTGAATACTTAAACATGCAATCACTCTGTGTTGTACGGACGCGATTTATGTACGGTTGTTGAAGTTATGAGATGCCTGTTTACTGTTTGGAACTAGGTTTATGTGAAAGATTATATATTTGGTTTAGATTTAATCTACGGTTAGTTTTAAGTACATGAGCTGTGGATAATTGATATCGGGATTTAACCTGAGCTGTAGCCTTTATAATCTGCAGATTAGTATTCAGTAATTAACGTTGGCGTAATTGTTGTAATCTGGATTATTGTCATTTGGTTGAGATGATTCCGCGTTGCAATAATGTTGTAGAGCGTAAAGTATTGTTGTAGCGCCTAAAGCATTTTGTAGTCGTAGAGTGTAAAATATGAATGAGATGTTTTCGTGTTGCGGTAATGTATGTTTTACTTGTGTTATCTTTGAATTTTTCCCGTTTTTTCTACTTGTGAAATTTCGCCAATGATTTGCAATTGTATAAGTGGATGCTTGGATTGACATTATTGGGAGGCCAATGTTTTGTGCCTTTCCGCCTTTTTGCCTTTTTGTGGATTGTTTGTTGATGGGTTTGATTCTGAATTGCAGGCCAAAACATAAGGAAGTTGGTCAAGGATGGTTTCATCATCAGGAAGCCGACCAAGATTCACTCTCGCTCTCGTGCACGTCGTATGAAGGAGGCTAAGAGAAAGGGACGTCACTCTGGATATGGTATGTTGATTTTCTATGTGATTTTGGCTTAGTTGTTTTGGTGATCATACATACAGTAGGGTTTGAATTTATCCAAATCAGTAAAAAGGCACATTTTAATGAGCAGTTGCTTAAATTTTTAGGTAAGCGCAAGGGTACCAGGGAAGCAAGGCTTCCGACCAAGATCCTTTGGATGAGGAGGATGCGTGTGCTCAGGAGGTTGCTTCGCAAGTACCGTGAGTCGAAGAAGATTGACAAGCACATGTACCATGACATGTACATGAAGGTTAAGGGTAATGTTTTCAAGAATAAGAGAGTGCTGATGGAGAGCATTCACAAGTCAAAGGCTGAGAAGGCCAGAGAGAAGACTCTGTCTGATCAGTTCGAGGCTAAGCGGGCAAAGAACAAGGCTAGCAGGGAGAGGAAGCACGCCAGGAGAGAGGAACGCTTGGCCCAGGTATTGTCAATCTGTTTGCTGATTATTCTGTAATTCATATGAAATTCTCACGTTGCTGATTATTATCAAATGTGCTCAGGGACCTCAAGAGAAAGCACCAGCACCCGCTGCCCCAGCTGCCCCAGCTGCAGCTCAACCGACACAGTTAGTACCCTGCCTTGAAACCCTAATATGTTATCTGCTGATCTTCTTTGTGTTGTTTTTTGCTAATTAGGCTGTCTCTTTTACTTGCAGGGTATCCAAGAAATCAAAGAAGTGAGTGCTCTATGAGGAGAACTGATGGATTGATGACTTGTTATGCTCCATTTGTCTCGATTCACTCGGTTAGATTAGTTTTGACGAGCAGGTTTGTTTGTTTGTTTTGTTCTTCAGTACTTTATTTTCTAGCCGAAAGAGATTTCAAAATCGTTGTACTCTGTATGAAGATTAGTTTCTTTTATCTATTGATTGGTTTTTGGTCCCGGAACTACTTATTTTGGCAATCGGATTTAATATGAATGCTCGTTTAACAATTTTTACGGTGGTGTTTGATTCATCTGATTCATCTTAGTTATGTTTATTATCTAAAGTTGTCCAGGATATTGGTTTCTTTCAACCTAGTTATCGAACGATTTAAGATAATGGAGTATCAACTATCAAACAGGTTTAATTACCTGGTTTGCCTCATTCGGACGAGGATTTAACACTAATTAAGCAACAACTGCCATTATGGCCTCGTAACGATGAGGATAACAGTAACAAACAACGTTCACAATTTTAAACACACAAATTTCTTCCAACCTTAACATCCTAAACCGAAATTCCCCGGTTGAGCTGATAGAAAACATTGATTAGTGTATCCATTGGCATTCAAACACTTCTTTGATAACGTGCATTCGATGAAGTTACTCCGAAACAATCCCTAAAGGCGGGTTTGTGTCCGATGAGATCTCCGCTTCCATAATTTGCTTGTCCTCTAGGCGGCATCTGGACCTGGTGTGCTGTTGTATCACTAAGATTGTCGCATATCCCTAGTTGGACGATGAATGCAACGATACTCCCTTTGTCGATACCCTCGCTTTCGACCCAAATATGACCTCCCATGGTGTTTACAAACCTAATCCAAGTCATTCCAGAACATAAGGTGACCAAGTTGGATGAATAGGCAAGAAAACAAAAGCAGGATGCAAGTTTTTAAATGCCATTCGGAAATGGTGAAAGATGGGAATGTTTTCGACTATACCGTTTGCAAATGGCGAGTCCAAGTCCTGCACCATTGTTTATTCGATTGGATCCATTTCGGGGCTGAGAAAACTTGGTGAAAAGATGAGGAATATCTTCTGGGAGAACACCACAGCCAGAATCCTTAACCTGCAACAACAGGAATGCCATTGGATCACGTTGCATCACTGTCGAAGTTACTAAGAGATGTCTCGACCTCAGCATACAAAGAAAAGCTAAACAACGATAAAATTGCACAATAATGGACCTGAACTCGTAGGTAGAAGTAACCATCAGTTGACGCTGGATAAAACTCCGGTGGTTGCCAGTCTCTTGAAGATTCTGATTTCGCAACAGACGCTGTAATTGAAATATAGCCCTGCTTTGTGAACTTCACAGCATTACCGGCAACATTGAGAATAGTTTGCAACAGCCGATTCCCATCTCCAACAGCACACAGAGGTAAGTCTGGGGATAGAATCAAAGTCATAGACAACTTCTTCACAGATGCGACGGGCTGTACCAAATTCAATACCTACAGTTTGGAAAAGGTATGTATGTAAGTTCACGAAAACCAAATTATTTGAAAGCATACATTCGATTCAAGCCCCGAGTCTGGAAAGTTTACCTCTCTGAAAACTCCATGGAGGTTAAATCTTTCAATGTCGAATTCTAGGCTATCATCTTCAAGTCTAGAAAGATCTAAAACATCATTAACAAGTGTTTCCAAAAGGTTGCTACTCTTTAGTGCTGTCTCAATCATAAGCCTTTCTTCCGGAGTCAGTTCCGTCTCTAACAGAAGAGAAGACAATGCAATGATTGCATGCATTGGTGTCCTCATTTCATGGTTCATGACAGCAAGGAAATCGTTGCGGGCATGGATTGCCATCTCTGCTTCTCTCCAAGCTAAATCTAAAGCATCGTTCTGCTCCGTGAGCTGTTTACGGGCTCGCATAGACTCTTCCAGAATAGCAGCATGTGAAAGAGCAACAGCTACCTGAGCACAACTACACTTGTTATAACCTTTAAGTACGTGTATAGGAATCATAAGGAAGACAAGTGACATATCAGTCGTTAATACATTAGCCTTTCAATTCATGAACTTCAGATGCAAACAGCACCCGAAGAGTACGCAAATAAGCATCGTGAGATAGAAAGAAAAAGAGTCATGTATCACGATGGCAAGTCATACAGTGAAAAAGAAACGAGCGAGCAACAAAACGCACCTGATCTGCCACAACATCAACCAGCTCCAGTTCATGTTCTCGCCACTTTCTGGTGCCATCCGTGGGTAGAATCAAAACCATGATTGCGTAGCTTTTGGCAGAGACATCCGGCCAGTCGTTGATTTGAAAATTTGAAAGATTTAAAAGGGGCACCCGCAGAGCAACAACCTCAGGTGGCACATATCTTCCCACAAGCGGTCTGATTCTTGCCAGTGGGCAGGTATATGGTATACGAATCGCTCGAGAACTATTGAAGACTTCGTTCACTTCAGGAAGGTCTATTGACACAGTGGACCCGACTTGTATGTGACAGTTCAGAGTGTGAGAAAGCTGTAGGTTCATACCAGTTCTGGACGGCATCCATAACGCGCATTCCTGGAGGCATAAAGTTCTACCCAACTCAACAAGGGTAGTTTTCAATATAGTGTGCCTATCCAACGTGCTTCGAATTTCATGAGTCAGCATTCTAACATGCCTTCCTGTTTCTTCCTGAGTGAGCATAAGCCCCATCTCCTTGTCAAGCTCTTCAGCTCTGCTCTTCAGCGACAGCTCCCGCTTCTTGACGCTTAGCAAATCCGGGATAATGTGAACGAGCATTAGAGCGGTAGCACACGATACAACGGCACAAGAAACCTTCGCAACGGTCATGAATATGGCAACAGTTTTGGTGTGCATAGAGAAAGTCCATACGTTTATGAAATGGGTTGCTCCACAAAGAACAATGAAAGCACCGAACTGCACAAGCACCCATCTGTAGGGAAAGAAAGCGGATTTCTGCACAAAATATATGAGCTCCAAGGGAATGGAGAAATAGGCAAGGGCAATGAACACATCAGAGATGTACTGATATTTCACCAGCAGCTCATCTGGGGGCCATTGCGACTCTATGCAATCACAGGACTCCATTTTTTCAACGAATCTGTGAAAAAATCAAAAGGAAGCGATCAAAAAAACAGAAAGAAAAAAAGATCGAAGCTTTGGAACCAATGATCCAACTATTTTTTTAAAAAAAAAAACGATCCAGAAAAACCCAATTTTGTTTTCTGGTATTGGATTTTGGCAATGTTTAAAGGGGTCAATGAGATTTTTCTCTCCAGTCTCCAGATATGCTAAAAAACGAGGCTAATCATAAAAATTATCTCTAATCAAATGCTAAACAAAACATTAAGGATAATTATAAATGAGTTCATCGTTAATATTACTTACCAGGCTTGAGGCTTGAGGGGAGAGACGAAGTGAGGGTGATAGATCAATTGGGGAGCTCCGAAGGAGTGATCTGAGTCGTCCATTTTCGCAGGAGCTGAGCTTCTGAAAGTGAGAAGCGTTTCTTCATGGTGGAGGAAGAAGGAGCGCAAAATGGAGTAAAGACTCGGAGGAGGAAGAGAGCCAAATAGCGTCACGGACAAACCAAACAAACAACGCCCACGCGCGAATGAATTCAATACAAAAGGAATACGAGGGTCTTGCACGTGCGAAGAGAAGACCCATGTAGAATTTGTATTTTCTGTTTCCTTTTTTTCGAAATGAAATTAGAGAAATGAGACAAATATTATGAATATATTTGTGTATCGTCCCACCAAGTTTCGAGTCCGGCTGGCAATAGTCTTTGTTGGTACTGATCTGTAAATTTCTACATAAATTCATAACATAACGATGACAACTGATAGTTAAATGTCTCGTGTAAGTATTTCTGGCTCAAGATTGTGGGGTATGCCATGAGGCTAGTAGTGAGAGTAAAAAATCTCTCATTAAACTATATAGTGTACCAAGAACACGATTGTGTATAACAAATTTCATTTTGCAAGTGGTCGAATGCTTAAAAAAAAAAAAATTCTAACCAATTATATAATGAAACTTGATGTTATAGGTTGTGTTCTTGGTACACTTATTGAGTACGGGCGCAATATAAGACAACTCTTTTATAAGATAAGATCAATGAAGAGTCAAGTGAGAAAAAGATGGACATTCCATTTTAAAAAGCCACCTTTTGAATGGATAAATTATAAAACATAAAGATGAATGTTTATTAGGTCCTCAAAGACAAGTAGATGACACAGATTTGGCAAATGGGGCAGGTCAATGTCCATGTCCATGTCCGTGTCCTTTTTTTTAAAAAATATAAAATTGGGAGAAATGAAGGTGCATTGTATTTTACGGAGGCGGATTCTCTGCTCTCTCAATACCATACCATACCATTCTCATCCCCTCCTATTTGTGCGGTCACGGTTAAACCACGTTAATATTTTATATTCCTATTGCCTTTTGTCTTATTATCTCTATAAAAAAAATCAATATAAAATGTTGACGTGGCTTAACCGTGACTGCACAACACAGGAGGGGATGAGAAGAGTATGGTAAAAGGAGGGCAGACAATCTGCCTCCGTATTTGACTGACCTAAAGTCCTCTTATTTTGGGAGAGGTAAGGTGCGTTGTATTTGGAAGACAGTTGAGAAGTGGGTCCATCTCCTTGAACAGGAGGACTTACATGCAAGGTTTTAAACTGTGTTAGGCGCTAGTCGGACGACGATTAGGGATTTAGAGTCTCAGCGTTTAGGTGGGGATCTAAGTGATTTTTTAAATTTTAATTAAATTTATTATATAATATATGAATAAATGTGTACTTATATTGAAAATATGGGAACAATCATATAATGAGTGTTCATCCAAGTATTAAACAAATATCTTACAACTTATTAAAAAACTAAAATGCAAAATAAAAATTATCTATTTTCCGTCTAAGTAAGAGGCGCGGCCTAGGCGGGCTATGCTAGGTGTCTTTTTTTAATTTTCAAATACCAAAAGATTAATTAGGGCAGTGGTCAACCATCTAGCGCCTAAGCGTCGCTAGATAGAGATTTTTATACATGGCATGGAACGCCACATGAAGATAGAGGGAGGCGGAAATGGATCCTCTTCGGATCCCTTCCATCCGAGCCTCCTGACCAACAAATCCGGACCCTTGAAATTTGATCAAACGACTAAAGTTATTATATCTTTAAATGGAACCCCCTATTTTTAGCCTTTAGATCAAATTTTAAGATTTCGAATTTGTTAATCAAGAAGCTTAAGTGGAAGAGATCCGGTGATGATCCATTTCCGAGGGAGGCCGAGTATCTCTGACATTTCTCTAACATACTTGTATCAAAATATTAAAAACCACATAGTGGGCCTCTGCAGATAAGTTAATGGGCCACTTCATTCAACTGGACTGATTTTACAGAGTTTGGGCCTTGTTCGAGAAGCCCAGAAAGCCTACAAGTCTAGAAGCTTCGCGTAATCTCTCGTGCACTTTTAACTTCCTTGTTATCACGAAAGCTCCCGCAAGCCCGTAAAACTCACGTTCCTCTCTGCTCTCTGGTTTGTTTCCAGCTTCTAGGGTTTTACTCTCTCTCTCTCACTCACTCTCCCCCTTTCCTGCAAAAACATGAGGTAAAAATCTCTTCTTTCTCTTCAAATTTATTCAATTCTTCTGCTTTCGCCCTCTGATTTCATCGTCTCTGCATTCCTGCCATTGTTTTTCTTCGATATGCAATTTTTGTATTTTTTTTTAATTCCGATTTCTCTCTGCAGACATGTAAACTCAGTAATTTATACTTTTAATGTATTTAATCCATGTTTTGATGTTGAATATGGTTCAAGAAATGGAAAATATTATATGGGAATCTTTTGCTTTATTGGGTTTTTTTTTTTTGGATTGAAGCCTGTGAATAAATATTAATCCCTGTTTTGATATTGTATTATTCACCAATTTAAGTATATTTATTTGTCCTTTTGATTTTTTTTCCTTACCGCTCTGTTGATATTAGGTTCTGAAATTTATAGAAAGTAGAAAGAATTCACAAAGAATTTTACTTTAGTTTTTGTTTGGGTGATATTCGATCGAATGATGCATATTTGAGGCAAGTTTTTTTGCTAACGATGGTTGGTTTTCGCTAATGATGGTTGGTTTTCGCAGTCGTCATCCGGAGGTGAAGTGGGCGCAAAGGGTGGATAAGGTTTTCCTTACTGTGCTTTTGCCTGATGCAAAGGACGCCAAGGTTAAGCTTGAACCCGATGGAACGTTCAGCTTCTCGGCTAGTGCTGGTGCGGAGAATCACCAGTATGAACTCATACTGGATCTCTTTGATAAGGTTAATGTGGAGGTGAGAATTTGTTTATGCAATCACAGATGCTCTTGTATTATTCAGAGATGTTAGTGCTTATGCGGGTTCTTATTTCGTTATGTGATTATTCCGTTGTGTTATAGGAAAGCAAAATAAATGTTGGCGTGAGGAGTATCTTCTGTATTGTGGAGAAGGCGGAGCCAGAATGGTGGCCTAAGCTTTTGCGTGGAGATGGAAAGACACCACATTATGTCAAAGTAGATTGGGACAAATGGGTGGATGAGGACGATGATACTGCCTGTATGCAATTTGCATATTCTGTTCCAGTTCCTCAAACTGTTTCATTTGACGAAAACATATTTGTTGTACTTTATTATTCAAATACCACTTATTGTTTTCAGCAGGATCAGGTCCCGGTGACATGGATTTGGGAGGGATGGATTTCTCGGTTAGTAATGTTAATTCTTGGTGTTTTCCCTTACCTGAACTGTTTTGATGTTTCTATTTGTTGTTCTGACGCTAATTGTACTATGCAGAAATTCGGTGGCATGGGAGGTGACGATATGGGAGGAATGGGTGACTTTGATGATAGTGATGAAGGTAAGAAGACTATTAGCGCTTAATCTTTAGTTGCAAGCCGAGTAAGGATAAACATCTTACTAGGAAGCCTAGGTCTAGAATTCAAAACACCACGATATAGGCTTAAAGGCTTCCACAAAGTTTGATGAGCGTGAAAAACCGAATGGGGATTGGAGATGACTCTACTTAGACACAGTCTTAGGTTTCGGATTGGTAGGAGTTAAGGTGGGGTTTTTGATGCGGACCATCCCATTGGGAAAATGTTCATGCCTTCTAATCTTAGGGTCAAAGTTCGTTTTATAAATATTTCTACCTTGAATAAGCTCTTGCTTTGGATTTTTTGCGTGCTTATCGCTGCGTGTAAAATCACTTTAATCTGTTCGTTTGTTGGATGAAAAATAACACAAAGATTGCTAAAGCAATAGTCGGATGTTCCGTCTTGGTTACCAATAATGTTCCCTTGTCCTTTTATTGTAGATCTAGATCTCTCAAAGGCAGAAGATGAGGCCGCCGAAGATCAGGATGCTGTTAAGGCCGGAGTTGATAGTTCGGAAGAGAAAAAGGAAGCTACTACGAGCGCATAATTTCGCGTTACCAAGCTCGCGTGGTTATGGAGTTTCGTGTTTTATTTTTACTAGGGGTGTGTTTTTATCTAACCGTGCATCGTCCATCGTTTTAGTTAGCAAAATGATGAGTTCTTGTGTGTTTAGAGAAGTGGCAGTACGGGGGATGTTGTTATTTGTTTGATGGATCTGAATTTTAAGTCTTTTTTTTTTTCACCCCGGCCCCTTGAGTTTGATGGATATTTGTTTTGTTTACCTTCTTATGGGTAAACCCTCTTACACAATTTGAGTTGACTCTGTTTTTATTGATGAATCTTTAAAGGGAGGTACATTTTAGGAGCCATTTTCAACTTATCAAACATTCTTCTTTATTTCTAGCACATGAATTTAATCAATCAAACGAATACAATGATAAAAACAATAACAATCAAGTCTTACCAAGTGGAGTTCGTCGTATGGATCTTTAAATGTCATTCAGCTCGGTTTCTGTGTCGAAGTATTTCATTAGCTCCGAAAACAATATGTATATTAGTTTAGTCTCTTTTAAAGTTTTCAAAGACCTCTTTTTACTCTGGCCGTCTTCGTAATGTCGTATTTTCTATACATCTTTTAATCGGAACATCTGTAAGTTTGCGGTTTACATGTTCAAATCATTAAGTAGAATAAAAAACACAAATTTATAAAATGATTTACGGGTCGTGAGCACACTCACAACTCTTTTATGTTCGGCATTAATATGTTACTTGATATCGGTGTTAAATATTCATTGAGTCATAAGTATTTTTTAAACTTTTTTTTTTTTTTTTTTTTTTGGAAACTAGATATTATAATCCAGGCAAAGATGCCAGAAAAGACAGGAGAGCTTACAACAAAGCAAGCAAACAGAGCCAAACAACTCAGCAAAAAAAGAGCGAGAAGGAAGACAAGACGTTGCATCTAATGCTAGAACGTCCCAACTCACCCTAACAAAATTAGTGAGGACATGGAAGTCCATCGTTACTAAGGACATGAACCAGAGAAGATGGGGGTCTAACGACCCAAGTAAAATCACATACTTCCCTACAACTACGCGAAGCTAAACAATTCGCCACAGAATTGGCCGGTCTTGGAACCCAAGACCAGCGGCACTGCTGAAAAAACCTTACCAAACCAAAGCATTTACTTAGAATGGGAAAGGCTTCCCAGTTGCCCAGCTTACTCCGGTCCTTTAAGCAAGCAATAGAGACCATAGAGTCGGACTCAATGCAGACCGAAGACCATCCATGTCTCAAGCCCAGGTTGCATCCATGCAAAATTGCCAGGGCCTCCGCCTGTGCCACACTTACAGCCATAATCTTGTACCGCGCAGCAGCCAAAAAACTGCCACAATCATCCCTAGCAACCACCCCCATATAGCCGCCTGCATCCCTCGCCAGCCAACTCGCATCCACATTAATCTTGACCGTACCCAGCTCAGGGGGGGACCAGACCGCCTCAACATTCACTCTTTGATTTCTGTTGATTATAGAAGGAGATAGAGCAAGCCTAGACTCACTAAAAGCCGAGACTGACCTGGAAATAGCCTCCAACACCCGAGTAGGCGAAATCTTCTGGTTGTTGAACTGGAGGTCACACTTTGCTTTCCAAATTTGCCAACACGAGAAGGCAACATACGAAAGCCTTCTAACCATCTCCACCTTAGACCTATTCTCAAAGTCACAAATAGAGGAGAGCCACGAAACCCAACAGTCCCCAAGATCCCTCCGTGGGCGCAGAGACAAGGTCCCCCCAAACCAAATTGCCTCCACCCACGCGCATCTAAGAAAGAGGTGTTCAATTGATTCGTTGTGAGCCATGCAAATAGGACAAGTTGGGGAAGGCGAGGATCTCCGTTGATATAAGGCTTCCATCGTAGCAAGAGCCGAGTGGATAGTCTTCCACAAAAAAATTTTTAATTTTGGAGGGGTCTCCAATATCCATAAGAGCTTCCATAACCTGGATGGGACAGAGATCAACGAGCTATGCCGAGAGAGAGGATCCCTCAGTCTATTCAAGCACCAGTAATACCCAGATTTGACCGTGTAGGATCCACCCTGAGTCGCCGGCCATACCAACCTATCCACACAATTTGGATCACCAACATACACCTCTTTAATAGCCTTTAGCTCCTGGTCAGTCAAAAAAGGACAGAGAAAGTCGAGATTCCAGCTACCCGATTCCGCACATAACAGCGAACTCACCTTCAGATGCAGAGAAACAGGGACCGAACCCAAAGGAGAAGGATGACCAAGGGGAACGGAGGGTAACCATCTGTCAACCCACACCCGAGTGTCCTTCCCATTCATTATTTGCCAATGAGCACCATCCTTAATCACCTCCCTCCCATCCAAAAGGCTAGACCAAAGCCAAGAGGCCCGTCCCCCCTTCTTCGCATCAAGGAAAGAACAAGTAGGAAAATATCTAGCCTTGAGCACTCTAGCCCACAGAGAATTAGGTTCCAAAATCAACCTCCAACATTGCTTGGCTAATAGAGCATCGTTAAAAGCCTCAAAAGATCTCAACCCGATGCCCCCCTCGCTCTTTGACCGACCCAACTTCTCCCTGGAAACCCAATGAATTCGAAACTCCTCCTGCGATTGCCCCCACCAAAAGTTAGAGATCATGGCATCCAACTCGTTGCAAAAGGTTTTGGGGAACTTGAATAAGTTCATAGGATAAGCCGGGATGGCTTGTGCCACCGCCTTAATTAGGATCTCACGCCCAGCCTGAGACAGCGAGGCCTTCTTCCAGTTCTGAATTTTTTGAAGCAATCTACCTTTGACATAGGCTAGACCCGCCCTCTTCGATCTTCCCCAAAGGGCAGGGACCCCCAAATATACTCCCGGATCACCAACCCTCTCCACTCCAAGGATACCCGCCAGATGGAGAGATAAACTGTCCGGCACATTAGAACCAAAGCACACACTCGATTTTGATTTGTTCACTTGTTGCCCCGAAGCCAAACAATACTCGTCTAACAATTGAGATAAGTGCCGACAGTTCCTCTCATCCGCCTTGAGAAAAATAAGAGTGTCGTCTGCAAACAGAATGTGAGAGATGCATGGGCCCGTCGGGTTCAACTTAACACCATGAATACTCCCACAATCACTAGCCTGCTTAAGAAGCAGAGAAAGAACCTCACTCACCAACAGGAATAGATAAGGAGATAAAGGATCACCTTGCCTAAGACCACGGGAAGGAGCAAATTTCTCTCCCGGCTGCCCATTAAGCAAGATAGCAAAGTTTACCGAAGAAATACACCCCAAGATCAAATTCCTCCATCTCTCATGAAAGCCCATTTTCTCCATTACCGCCATAAGAAAGTCCCACTCCACACGATCATACGCCTTGTGCATGTCTAGTTTAAAACCCAATTCAAATTTACCTTTTGCCCTCCTTGTTTTGAGAAAATGAAAAACTTCATGCGCAATTCCAATGTTATCATGAATTTGCCTCTCCGCCACAAAGGCATTTTGGGTAGGAGAGATTAAGACCGGCAAGAGGATCTTAAGACGGTTTGCCAACACCTTTGATAAGACCTTGTAAGAAAAGTTACATAAGCTTATAGGTCGAAATTGCGTTACAGAATCTGGGTTATGGACCTTCGGTATAAGAACCAAATGGGTGGCATTTACACCGTGTGGGCTAGCAGAACCATTCATCAAAGCTTTCACCAACACATTAACCTCATCCGCTAAAATCTCCCAATGGGAATGGTGAAAAATTCCAGGGAACCCGTCGGGACCCGGGGCTTTGAGGCCCCCCATCTGCTCAGCTGCAATCTTAATCTCCTCACAAGAAATTTCCACCAGGAGGGAATCATTCATATCACCAGTGACCTTATTAGTAACACAATTTAAGACATGGCCCCAATCCCGATTTCCGGAAGACTTAAATAAATCAATGAAATAATTATCAAAAAGATTCCTGACCATACCCGGATTGTCGATCGAAGCCCCCGTACTATCTTTCAGAGAGACCACTTTGTTTCTTCGTCTTATTTGAAGTGTGGTTTGATGAAAGAATTTGGTATTAGAATCCCCCTCCCTAAGCCATTGGACTCTAGAGCGTTGTTTCCAATAACATTCTTCTTGGCTCCAAAGGAGATCAATTTGTTTAGAGAGAGCAGTGATCGCCACCACATTCTGACCCCAATCCTGCTGCAGCAAACTTAGGTCGTCCACCATTCTCGCAATCTGCATCCCCCGTTGCTTAAATTTCAACTTGTTCCACCTGGCAAGAGCGGAACGGCACGCTGCAATCTTCCGAGTCCACCTCTGGACAGGATTACCTTCAACATTTTTCTCCCAAGCACCAATGACAATCTCCTTGCATTCAACATCCTTAGCCCAGAACGCTTCAAACCGGAATAACTTCTTCCTTCTTGGATCCTTATGAGTACATTCCAAAACAACCGGGTTGTGGTCAGACCCAAGAGCAGGTTCATTAGTAACCATAGAGTTCGGCCAGAGCGATAACCAACTATCATTGACAAGACACCTATCCAACCGGCTTTGAACAAGCTGCCCATTCCGGACCCCCCTCCATGTGAAAATTGGACCTTTGCATCCAAGATCTAGAAGCTCAGTCTTATTCATGAACTCCTCTAAATACCTAGGCCGATTGTAACGAACCTCCGCTCCTCCCTCTTTCTCATGCTCCCATAAGTATTCGTTAAGGTCACCACCACACACCCAAGGAGAATCACACGAAGCAAACTGTTGAATCATTTCCCTCCAGAAGAGTTCCTTTTCCTCCCTATAGGATGTACCATAGATGCCCGTGAATCTAAAGCTCACATTCAACTCAATGAGGCAGCAGCAAGCATCAATGAGATGCTTGGAGGAGTCCATAATTTGTAATTGGACCGAATCATCCCACCATAGGCTGAGACCACCAGCTCTTCCAACCGGATCCACATTGAAACCATTTGAGTATCCCATACGCCTTCTAACACCATTTATTCTATGATCTTTCATTTTTGTTTCAGATAGAAAGATCATAGAGGGTCTATACTTCCTAATTTGCCCATAAAGGGCACGAACTACCGTGTCAGACCCTAGACCACGGCAGTTCCAAAAGAGGTGTATCATGGAGATCCTGTGGCTGTTGAAGGCCAGCCACCACCACCTTGGCACGAATTTCCCACCATATTCGTTTTACCGGAATTAGGCTCCTCACCAGTTTCAGCATCCTGTAAACTTCTTAGCTTTTTCTGAGAATAGGAGTTGCTTCCAGTCCCAACAACATTCGACCCCCTTTTGGTATTCCTTCTATCTTCATTTTCAGACCCGGCATAGGACCTCCCCACCGCAAGATTGCCCCTATTCAGACACATCATGCCCCCATCCTTATTAGTTTGACATGTTGCTTCCTCCTGATATTCTTCAATTCTAATCGACGGGAGATGAGTGCTTTTAGTTATAGTCCCCGTCGGCTTGAGCCCCAGGACCAGACGTTGAAGCTCCGCTGCCCCATTTCCTTCCAGGATCCAGTGAGTTGGATTGAAAGGCAATCCACAGCCACCCCTTTGTATTCTACTCCATTTCTTTGTTACTGTATCCTGACATCGAGCAAGGGATTCCAGGGAGGTATCACCACCTGTATCAATTCTTAATCCTCCCACCTCCTAAATCTTTTCAATTCTAGAAGTCCCTGCCTGACAATCCATTTGCTGCCTATTCCTAGCTTTTTGGCTCACCCGCGAAACCCCTGCCATTCTTCTTTCCCCCATATACATTTCCATTGTTCTCTTGGGTTCAACTACGTCTCTAACCGGGGTAGCACGCGTCCAGTCTCCGTACCCTGCCATCCCTCCTTTCATGGCCTCAAAGCTACAGTCGGTATTCGCATGTCCGATCCTCCCACACTTATAGCAAAAATCTTGTAGCCTTTCATATCTGAATTCGATCCAAGATTCACTATCATTTTCTCTCGGGAGCCAGCAACCTGAGATGAGCGGATGCGCAGTGTCCACTTCGACTCTAGCCCTAAAAAAACCTCTGGTCAAGGAAGGATCCTCTACTTCTTGCACATTCCCAATCTTCGATGCCAATGTTCTGATGTTCACCTCTGAGCTCAAATACGGTGGGACACCCTTCATTTGGATCCAGAAGATAATGTGGCTTACATCAACTTCCTCCAATGCTTTCTCCTTTGGCCATCTTATAACCAAGAGGTTCTGTTTCATTACACCCCAAGGGGCTTGGTCAACTAACTTAGCAGCTGTGCTTTCATCTTTAACAGAGATGATAAACGTGTTGTGTTTTACCCACTTGATATCCACCTCACCCATATCCTTCAAGGCCGCTCTGAGGATGTTGCGAATGCCCCACTTATTTAGCTCCTTGTTTGTCATAACCACACCCACCAGTTTGACTCCTTGCTCCATCCCCGAGAGGTCCATGCTCTTGTTCAGGTGAACAACTAGGTCATCAACCTCAGTATCAGCCATTCTTAGAGAGATTACCAAATAAGAGCTTGACACCAGAAGTCACAGGGGAGAAGTGCCTTTCTGCCTTATTTTTTCACAATTTTGATTCTGCAGCTCGCCCTCTTCTTTTTCTCCTATTGTAAATAACCACAAAACCCAAAGCATTACTATACAAGACCCAATCTTCTGATCACCCATTTTGCCACCTACCTCATTAATTCTTGTACCTTCGCCCTCTCTGTGGTAGATGACTTCATTTATTATTGTTCCTTTCCGCAGAGGAATTTTCCAAGGTATTTCCCTCTCCGGATCTGGTGGGTGAGCTTTGATACAGGTCCCTATCCCCTGCTTGTTTGCTTTGCACTTTTCACCCACCATGAGTCCGCCTTGACTTCTTCTCCACTTTGGCATTTAATCCTCGAGAACCAGAAGCCCCAAATCTGACCTATATTCCCCAAATTGGAACCATACCCGAATTAAATGCGGAAGGAAGTAGATCAATGTTAGGGAATATCAGAAGTACCAGTGATTAATTGAGAGCTGGGTTGATAGGTGGGAGAGGACGAAAGTCAGATTTGCAATGAATGACACAGGCGAGTAGGAGAATCGAGGTAAGGCAGAGACACGAGATACTTATTACGGAGAGAGAGGGCAGAAGTCAGGAAATGGGAGAAACTCCTCTACTGTAGGATCAGAAAAAGGACTTAGGATAAACGGCAGTACGAAGCTTAGAAACCCTCACGACGGGGGGACTCTCACAGCGGAGAGGGAAGACTCTCACAGCGGAGAGAGAGGTTTTTTGGCACAGTTGTTTTCCAGTATTTTTTAAACTTTAGTAAACTTACCACTTATGCCTAAAAAGTGTGATAACGAAATTCCGTTGGTTAGTCGCTACATTTTTCAAACCCTAAATTCTAAAAATTGTGAGTGTTATTACAGTTTTCCAGCAGGATCCTCTTCGGATTCTTTTGGTGAGAATCTTAGGGATTCGTAAATCGTGTCTGTTCATCACACATCGTGCGGTAAGTTTTTATCAGATACTGTTTGTATCTAATTTTAAATAAAAATATTTAAAATAATTTTTAATCACACAATATACGATGAACGGATATAATTCACGGATCTCCGGATCCTTATAATGAAGATCCGGATTCGTCAAACGCTTTTAGTGGTTGGCTTAAGGTAGACTTGGTAGATGAACTAAAACCCTAAACCCCAAATTTTTTGTCCAGCCGGAGAGAGAGAGAGAGAGAGAGAGAGAGAGAGATACAGAGACAGACAGAGATGGAAGCTACGGACATGGAGGTGGAGGAACCCCCTCCGTCCAATCCTGACCCCTTCAAGCGTATCTCCCTGAAAAATTTCATCCAAACCAACTTCGGCGACGACTATGTCTTCCAAATTGTCCCCAAGTACGCCCCTTTTCTTCTTAACTTTTACTTTCTGTTTGTTTCCCGGGAAAATTCTAAGAAATGAGCAACTTAATCTTTGAGTTGCGGTCTTCAGCTCGCACTTTACCTCAATCTCTTTGCTTTCGTATATTTGTTCTGAAACCACAGGTTCGTGCTTAATTGGGTTTTATGATTATTCATTGGGTGTTGAATTTTTGTGGGATTTTTGGTGGAAGGGATGATTGGACGGCAATGGCGGTGTTGCTTTCGACCAACGCGGTGAAGGTGTACTCTCCGGTGACGGGCCAGTACTACGGAGAGTGCAAGGGCCACTCTGCCACTATCAACCAAATTGCATTCTCAGGTCCACCAACTCCACATGTCCTGCACTCTTGCTCTTCTGATGGAACGATTCGAGCTTGGGACACGCGCACATTTCAACAGGTTCGCTTCTCGAATTGCAGACATAAACTAACAATGTTTTGCATACATAAACACAAATGTTTCTTAACTCATTTTTGTTTGATTGTTAATGATGCAGGTTTCATCTTTTCATTCTGGCTCTTCTCAGGAGATTTTCAGCTTTTCATTCGGAGGATCAGGGAACAATCTTCTCGCCGCGGGATGTGATGCTCAGGTGCTGCATCCATTGTAACGGCTTTAATTGTGTTTTGTGGCTCCGGTCTCGTTATTTTTCTAGTTTTATGTTCTTCGTGTTATCAATATTTCAACGTTCCACATCAGTGAAGATCGTGTCAGTTGTAGGCTAAAATTTCAGAAGATAGAGCGCTCAACACTCCACATTTACTCTTTAGTCTGCTCAAACTCATTGGGTGCAAAACCATTTGAAGTTTTTATGCTTATGATTCTTCACATATTTCGACAGATTCTATATCATTTGTTTTTCCCCCTTCTTGCTGTTTGACTTGTTATGCTCAGATACTATTCTGGGATTGGAGGAGCAATAAACAAGTAGCATGTCTTGAGGATTCTCATGTAGAAGATGTTACCCAGGTTGATTCTAATCCATTTTGTTTTTGTTTGACGTATGGATTTGACAGTTTAGCTTTAGCAATGTGAAGCTTTTTCTTCCGCCTAATTGCATTGTGAAGGTTGTGCAACTTGATAGAACTGGGCGGCCTATATAACTTAATGTTTTCAATAGGTTCACTTCATCCCTGATCATCAAAGCAAGCTTCTTTCTGCTTCTGTTGATGGATTGATGTGTATATTTGATACCGAAGGAGATATCAATGAGACGATCATCTAGATTCAGTAAGTTGAAGTTGAAGAGGTTTAGAGGTTATAGTTTTACATAGTCATGACGATTTACCTTCCAAAAAATATAGGTGCTAAATGTTGGCACTTCAATTGGGAAGGTTGGGTTTTTTGGAGAGACGTATGAAAAGCTCTGGTGTTTGACCCATATTGAGACCTTAAGGTATCTCTTTCTATCAATTGATTATGAATCTACCCCAGTCACACTATGCACGACTTCTATTTGTTAGTCTCGTGAACATGGTGGCTTGGTTAGTGATTTGCATCTTCTAACTCGGGAAACAGGATCGAAGTTAAGATCTTTGAACAAATGTCTTGCTTTTGGGTACAAATAAGTTACGTTTTGTGCTGCTTATATTTTCCCTGACTTGTAACTTGATAACCGCTCTTGTAGTATCTGGGACTGGAAGGATGCAAGCGAAACGAGTTTCCAGGATGCTCGTTCTTTGGCTTCTAAAGGCTGGACACTCGATGATGTAAGTTGTTCTCTCTAACAGATTCTTCTCTTTTAGTCAACTAGTTATGAGATTAGCCTTATTTGAATATTTCATATTATTCATTTGAAATATCTTGTATGCCGTTAAAATGGAGGATATCGACAAACTTTGTGTATATTCCATCATTTTAGCTTAGACAAATGCTTTTACTTTTAGCCAAGCCAAGTAAACTCCGTTTGGCAGGTCGATTATTTTGTTGATTGCCACTACTCAAGAGAAGCAGAACAGTTGTGGGTAATTGGTGGCACTAATAGTGGCACGTTAGGTTACTTCCCTGTAAGTTATAAAGGAAACAAAGCTATAGGGTCCGCTGAAGCAGTTCTTGGAGGTGGACACACAGGTATTGTTCGAAGTGTGTTGCCCATGTCAAGCATGCCCAGCGGATCCAGCCAAGGCCACGGCATTTTTAGATGGACTGGTGGTGAAGATGGTCGCTTATGTTGCTGGTTATCAGATAATGCTCCCGAGATAAACCGATCATGGATTTCGAGCGCACTGGTTGCAAGATCACCTAGGACCCGCAACACAAAACGGCATCAACCCTACTAGAATCAAGGTGTTTTTAACTTCTCTGACTGTAAGTTTGTTTGCCTTTCTTGTAATTTTGTTGATTTTTTGTTCTGTTTCGGTAAGGATAACGGTCTCCTGTACCATATTTGTATGATCTATCCACCATTTACAATGTAAAATTTCAGAGGAATTTCGTAAGTACCAAATCTTTGCTCTTCACATGATCAGCATGCGTGTGATGCAAGCATCGTGCCAACTCTCGATATGTGGGCAAACATAGAGCTTATTTGGATGTGTTTTTAAAATAACTGAAAGCGTTTTTAGTGAAAATATTTTTGAAACCAATCCTTAGTAAAAATGCAAGTAAATCCTGAAAAAACACTTAAAAGTGCTTCCTGGAAGAAGCACATAACTGGTTCTTCTTGCAGAAAGCACTTAAAAGTGTTTTTGGAACCCAAAAATATTTTCTCTAAAAGCGTTTTCAGTCATTTTAAAAGCACATCCAAACGAGTCCATAATCAACCTGTGTCCATCTTATGACTTCCTATGATTGAGCATTCCCCGGGACCAGCAGAAAGATTGGAAATCAGGCCATTAACATTTGTTTAAAACCAGCAACACTAATAATTGTCTTGCGGGAAGAATTAAAACCATTAGTTGATCTCTACCATATAAAATGCAACTGAGTGAACATCTACAGGAATGCATGCAGTCGATCTCACGAAAATAATTCTAAATCGCATTACCATGATAATAAGAAGCCTTCCTTACAACATAAAAATCCCGGCATTTCACAAGCGTTGGGCTAAATAAATGCCTTTAAACTATAAGCTGAATCAAGCTCGGCCTCGACCCCCACCTGACAGAAAAACAAAGATGATAAGCCTCACGTCCAGTATATAGATTCATAATGATTCTTGACTTATAAGCTAAGCTACCAGAGTCCTTGCAGAAATGTAGTTACGAATGTGTATGACAGACAGAAGAAGATACAACAAATCAACCCTTTTCTTCCTTGAGGATGATAAGGGGCAGATGGGAAAACAAGTGTTACCTCTGCTTCCACCGGCCTTCCCACCAGGTCCACCTCTGCCTCGGCCTCCACCAGCACCCTTGGCACCATCATCCAAGCCACGTCCAATGCCTTTAGCCTGTCGTCCACCAGGACCATCCTCCCTACCTCTTCCTCTCCCACGCCCTACTCCAGGTGGTTTCCTGTCTGGAAAAGTTTATCAAAGCACACAAAGTTAGAGAGCAATCTTTTCAATGGATAAAGCTATATCCTTCAGATAATATAGATAGTTGTCCAATGTCAAGGGCATTTATATAAAGAATGGTTCAAGAAGTCTCCTTTACCCATTTTGGATGCAGGGACGGAGAATAAAAAGATCTACACTACCAAATGAAATAACATTATCATACCTGAACGATTCTTGGTTTCTTCCTGGACTTTGTCAATCACCTGAAATACAAAAGGCAACAACACTAGATTAGTCCAATAAGCTTCTAAAGTATTCGAACAAAATTGGAGCAAATAAAGCTGAATGAATCAAAACTCCTATTGAATGTGTTATCATTTTACACTATAGAAGTTTATCAGCATGAACTATATTCCTGGTCTGATGACAGAAATTGAACGCTGGGAATAGAAAGGCCAAAAGGTTTATAGCAAGCACAAAGCATACCTCATCGGGAACTCTAAGATACTTAATAGTATTCCCACGGATGTAGCATTCAGGCATTCTCCAAAACCTATCTCCATCCTACACGGTATTCCAACAAAAAATTAATGACACTCTTCATACGATCGTAATATATAATTTCAAGTCCACCAAAACTTAACAACATAAATGAAACGACTCTTACTTTAGAGGTACAAATAACTTCTCGAAGATGGATGTTCATCCAAGTATCACAGTTGACCAAATGGCCATTGTAAGTCTCCCCATTTTTCAATTCTACCAACTGTTACAGCACACAAAACCGGCAAATCATAGATCTCAGTAGACAACAAAATCGAAAAATGGGGTTATGTCAAATTGGGATTTTAAGTCCAGAATCATCACAGTAAAGTTACAAGACAAGATCTTACCATAGGATGCCCTTGGGCAGTCTTCAGCAAAGAAAGAGGAAGCTGCAGCAGTATAAATTAACAAAGTCAAGCAAAAAAATTCAAAATTTCAAACCAAAAAGATTCAAAATTTCACAGAAAAAAAGGGGAAAAGAGCCTAAGATTTGTGTGGGTCGATATAATTTCAGCTCACTTTCCTCCATTTTCTCAGAAACCAAACAAAAGTCACAAAAACAAAAAATCAGGGAGAGTGGCATACCATCTTTTAGGGCTTGGAAATCGAACCTAGAGAAAATCAAGAGGCCTGCAAACAAAATAGGTAGATAAATTAAACAAGAAAGCAAGAAAATAAAACCCTAAATAAAAAGAAATTGAAGATTATGAAAAAGTAAGAGTTGTTAGGTAGAAGACGATGCGGCACAAAACCCTAGCTGAAGTAGGTAGAAGATTTACCAGCACACAGGCTTGGATCACGAAAAAGGACCGAGCTTTACGCGGTTTGCTTCTGCTTCCAATAGCCTCTCTCTCTCTCTCTCTCTCTCTCTGAGCGAGTATCGAGCGGGTTCTTTACAAGTTAAAAACAAAAGAGTTGGCCTTTATTACCTTCCGCCCTCTCCTCCCTTTCTTCCTTTATATATGGGTTTAAAAAGGGTTTTAAATTTTAATTTATTTCTTTGTTGTTGGCTTTTTTTTTTTATTATTATTATTATTTTAAATTTAACAAAAGTTGACAACTGATGGCAAACCACGATTATCCATTCCTTACAGAGGCCGAAAAGACATGTAGAAATATTTCAGCCTTTTTCTAACCACAAGTTTATTCACAGGCTTTACGAGCAGGTTATGCTAAAGCTCAAAATTCAAATAAATTTGCTAATAAGCTTAATATTTTAATACAAATTATGTAAATCAAGTCGACACAGTTCAAGTTTATTCGTGTTTGGCTCATTCGATTTGTGGTGGGTAAAGAAAATGAGCCAAGCTCGAATAAAATACTGAACTTACTAGCAAATTTAGCTGACTGCGGCCAGTTAAAAAAATAAAGTGCCAAGCTCGAATAAAAATATTAAACTTATTAGCAAATTTAGTTGAATTTTGAGCTTTAGTATAATCCGCTAGTAAAGCTCGTGAATAGCTTGTGCTCTTATTTTAAAATTTTTTAACAAAACACTTTCGGTACTGTTCACTTTTAACGAAAAATCATATTTTTATCTTTTTCTGGTACAATTCACCACACATTTATTTGTTATTTTTCATTAAAATTAAAGTTTTCTTTTGAACTTTTTCGTTAGTTTTCTTTTATTTTACTATACGAGCTTTGCTCTTGTAACGAAAAGTTCGACGGAGCCAAAACCCAATTTCATCATCGTACGTGAAAAAGTTCCAAATGAAAACTGCCCTACTTCGCAGTGCTTGGAGTTTGGAAGGCAAATGTTTCATGAAGTGAAGAAAGTACAAAATAAGTTAGGGGACCATCAGGTAGTCGCCGGTCGAGGGTAGGAAATATCCATCAAGAGTCTGCATCATCGCCTTCTTCGGACCTTCTGCGTATGGTTTTCAAGTCGACCAAATGGCGCATAGTCGGCCTGCCATGCGGGCAATTCCAAGGAGACTTCAGACCCGCCAAATGCCCAAGAATCTGAAACAGTCGATCAAGTCAGAATTTGCGCGGGTTTTATATTACAATCTGAAATTTACCGAGGCTTTACTGAAAAGGGTTAAAGAGTCAGGTGGTTGCGAAACAGGCGGAGGATCAACAGTAATACAAGATTATGCAAAAGGGTGTTACCTTCTGCATCTCATTTCTTCCAAGGGCGTCACCAATCATAACAGATGATCTGCATGCGCGTGATGCTAGCATTGCACGAACTCTTGATGGACAAACAGAATCAACTGTGTCCGTCTTATAACTCCCCATGACTGAGCATTCCCCGTGACTATCAGCAAGAGTGGAAATCAGGTCCTTGACATCTGTTTAAACCAACAACAATAATCATCATCTTGTGTGCATCCTTTCATGGAAGTGCGTGTGGCTTTTTCAGAAGACAAACATGTTACAGATAGTATGACTAGGTACAATAACGGACTCCATATATGAACACAGACATTCAAATGCAAACATTAGTTACATTCATTGGAGATCAGCGAATCCCATTCTTTCAAACAAAACATTGTCAATATTGTCTCCAACTGACATGGAAATATTTGAAAATAATTTGTACCTTCAACTCCAAAAGTTATGTTTTTACTGAAGGGGACAGCTTTCAATTTAAAATGTTGCCCAGGCAGAGCCTGTGGATCCTCTTCCAAAGAGAATCCATTTTTCCTAAGATTGAAACCAGAAACCCAACGTAAGGATCAAAATATAATCTTATTATTAATGAGTAATATGTGTATGAAAGAACGTAGTCAGACAGATTTTGCACCTGATTATGTCTATGTGCATTGAAGCAACAACTTCTTCCTGAGGAGATAACTCTAACCTCAATGGCCTACACAATCAAAGGTGAAAATAAGGCCTACCTACTTTATCTCCGATTTCATAAGGAAAAAGTCCTCTGAAACAATAATCCATACATACTGGGGATTAGGACATGCCCAATAAAGGTATTCAAAAACTCTAACTCACCGAAGAAGAGGCTGTTGGTTTAAGATAGTAGATTGTGATAGACGCTCAAAATTGTACTTCTCATCAGCTGCATGCTGGAAAGTGAAAGACCATATCAGGTACTAGTTTTCACTGAGGTAAATATGTGAACGCAGTGCAAAAATATGAAGCGGGAAGAACTAACAGCATTACACCACCCAACATTAAACTAATTCTGAACCATGGATGATACATACTTGATCCACAATAAACAGATCTTGATCTAACTTCCCAATAATGAAGCCAAGATTGAATTGCCCAATTACCTAAAAATTGGGAAGCAACTGGATGTCAATACCAGCTAAACATAATCCAATGCATGTATGGAGTAAATATGCGAGGAAAATGTAGAACAGAAAGAAAAGTAAGAAATGATCAAAGGATCCAGTCAAGGAAAGCTGATGTTAGTAATAGCACGGAAGTGCATAACATATGGTTTAGCATGCAACTACCTTCATTCTGCCAAAATCTTGCTTTCTAAAAAGTCTTTCCAACTCGGTAGTAGCTGCAGCTAAAGCCCTTGCTTTCCGCTCCTCGTTTTCTGATTGAGAAAGCTCCAGCGTTGCAGCAGCAAAGCACCTGTTAGTGGGCATACAAATCTTTCCCATAAAAAACAGCATTTACCAATACTTTGCATGCTTCAAAAGTAACCATTCTAAAAGACCTTTGTGCTTTTACTCCTCCAGGTGAGCTTGATTTCGATCTAGACAACATCCGCAGCCTCCTTGTTTTTAGGTCTTGAAAGCTAAATTGCAAGGTGGAACACATCATAACACCAGAAGAAGTCTTTGGAGTATCTAATAGTATACAAGTAGGTGATGGAGCTGCGACAGGAAGATCTTCAGACAAACAATTTAGATCTCCGCTAGGTGAAGCAGGTGATGCCATATTAGAAAGAGGATCTGCTATATGTTGAGGTTGTACATCCTGTAATTGAATTGTCAAGTATTAGGATTATTTCCAGTTTGATGAGGGTTAGATTTAGTTTCCTATTCTATTTTGGATTAGGATTTCTTTCCTAGAATAGGTTTACTTTCCTGCGTTCTTTAGGTTTAAGCATTATAAATATCTCTTGTAATTCCAATAGTTAAAACAATAAAGAGTTGATGGATAGAGAAGCTTTGTTTTCCAGAGATTGGAATTCTAATCCTGCGATGGGATTATTTTGGTGAGATGCCAAAATTCTTGATGTGAGGCCAAGAACAGGTGAGAGGCCCCTGGAGAGCTTCTAGTTATCCTTTATTGTTGTTTTAATTAAGTTTTCTTTGTTTTCACTTCGCTAAACTATCAAATTTCCCCTGCCCAACTCTGTTCCGCATCACCTTGAGTATCTCAGAAGCATTCCATGCTTCTATCTACCTTGATTTCTTTTACGTGTTTTCTACAACTTTTTGATAGGATAATGATATATCATGATTCAACAAATTATAGTGCTTTCTGTCATCTCCAAAGAAAATATTGCAAATGGTGTAAAATAAGCATACAGCAATGATGTCAAAACTTAGGGCCATAAAACATCAGTGATAACTTCCTTAGCTCTCACTGATTTTAATTACCAAAAGAGAAACTTGTTAGTCTTGTACACATCAAACTCAAAACAAACAAGTTAAGAAGTTAGGTAAAAACTAGAAATCCGCTTACCTCTGTAGGATTGAGATCTTTAGTGTTGCCCCCAACAGAAATTGGACCTCTAATTTTATTGAGAATCTTGTCTGCTCTAAGATACTTGGATGGCTCATTCTCATCAACTTCAGCAGAGTTATCAATCCCAGAAGAAGCATTGGCCTGGTCATGTCGAACCGGAGAGTTTGAAAAAGTAGCATGCAAATCAGAAGTGCTTTCCTTGGATTGAGAATGAAGAGCTCGGTTCCTTAGGACAGGCATTTCAGATAGCACTGTACTAATATTTTCATGTTTTCTTTTACTTACGGTCACAAATTGATTGAGTGATGATTGAACAGAGATTGAACGACTACATGAATCTCCATTGGCAGCATTCTCAACCACTCTTGAAAGAGAATGAGTTTGATCAGTTGTCATACTGTTGATATCTGTTGTTAATTTGCTACTACTACTACCACCAACCTTCTTACTGCTGTGTACTCTAAGAGTAAAGCCCTTGCTCATTGCATTTTCTAGGCTCAACTCTTCTACATCATCGGTGTACTCAGACTCAGTTTCAATAGCTTTCAGACGAGCATTGCCTTCTGCAAGGTGATCCTCAACATGAATTTCTTCGGGAACACTGCCATCCGGAGATGATTGCTTCGGGAACATACGAGACATTTGACGACGAAAACATGACTCAGAGCTACCTGCTTCCTTAGTAGGCACCTCCTCAACTTTATTAATAGAACAAGGAGCATCACTTGGAGAATATGTTTGCAGCAAACCGCCTGGAGTGGCAATGCTCACTTCTTCAGAAACATCATCCTCTGTAGGCGATTGTTTCAGAAACTTATGAGACCTTTGACGAGGAGAACACAACTCTGACCTATCTGCTTCCTTAGCAGGCTCCTCAATTTTATTTACAGTGTAATGAGCATTACTTGAAGAATATATCTCCTGTAAACCCTCCCTAAGGGCAACCAGTATGGAGCTTTCATCAGAAAAGAACACTTTCTTTTATCAGGAGTTACATTGACATCACACGCTCTTGTGGGAACTGTAAAATTCATTATTGCAATGGGGTGCTGCTGGGAATTTGCTCTTCTATACAACTCATTCACAAGCTTGGTAACTTTAGGCATATCCACCGGCCTACCATTCACAAAAAAGTACTGTCTATCTCCCATATTTCGCCCACTACCCTGTCCCTGACTTGGACAGAAAACCATCAACCTTGCAACTTTCAGACACAGATATACTCACCGGTTCTAAGCAATTGAACGTGGTCAATCCAAACAGTGTGACAATGTTATCTTTAAGGGAACCACTCCCTTGTGTTTTAAGTACCACAGATTTCGCATTTTTACCAGTAGCATTCGTGCAGACTAACCGAACGCCTTTCGCAATAAGAGCATAGGCCTAGAAATCCAAATACCACAAGAATAACTATATAAGTTACGAATCTACAATATCCATGGCACTCAATATAACATTATAAAGTAACAATGTACCATGCTATAATAAGTTATAAAACTCACACACATTCAATAAAGAAACAAGCTTTCCATACTCCTTCCGAATGTTGCGGCTGAATTCCTTGCACCGCACTGGTAAATTCGAAAACAAGTTCTTCACCGTGACGGTAGTGCCCACTTGCCGGGCGGTCTTCTTCTCGGCGACCAACAAACCCGAATGGTCGAATGTCAAGTGGGTGGCGACGGTCTCGTTCTTGGTCCTGGTTTCTACACTCAAATCCCCCAACGCGCAGAGAGAGCTCAAGGCCTCGCCGCGGAAGCCGAAGGTGGTGAGGGACTGGAGGTCCGGGAACCCGGCGAGCTTCGAGGTGTGATGCTTGAGGGCGAGGACCCGGAAGTTGTTCGGCGAAATGCCGCAACCATTGTCGACGACCTGGAACCACTCTTTGCCGTAGTCTTTGAGGGCGATTTCGATGCTGGTGGCGCCGGCGTCGAGGCTGTTCTCCACCAATTCTTTCACGGCGGCGGAGAGGTCGAGAATCACTTGGCCAGCACAGATCCTGTGCACCACGCCCTTGTTTATCGGCTTTATGGTGGGGGAATCGGACGGAGCTGCTGCTGCTTCCATTGAAACCCTAAATCATCGATATGATGCCGTTTCTGAGTTGAAATGCACCGGGAAAATGCTCGATCGTTCGTAGAAAAAAGTGGAAAACCCTAGAAATTGACCTTTCGGATTTTGCCGCCAAAAACTGAAGCGCAACCGTTAGAACGCGGGAGGGACTGGTGTTTACGCGGGCGAAGCTGATGTCGCACTCGCCTCACTCTACGAGTGAATATGAATAAAACGACCGCAGCTTTTCCCCTTTACATCTGAATCCGGATCCTTTTCTGAGGTTGAGAATTCGTGAATCGTGTCCGTTCATCGTACGGTCGTAAATTATTTTAAATATTTTTATTTAAAATTAAACACAAACAGTACTTGATAAAAACTGATCGCACAATCTATAATAAACGAACAAGATTCACTAATTTCCACAAGCCTCACCAAAAGGATCCGGAGAGGATGCTGTTGGTTTACCTCTTTCACTTTCAAATTTTCACTTTTTTATCTTTTCGATTTTTCTTAAGTGATTTTGTATAAATTATGAAAAGAGGAATTCAAAATAAGTTAATTGCAAAGAAATAAATTTAAACTCAGACGCATAAGAAATTAAACATTGCTCTAAGTTTGTCATTTTTTTAACTCTAAATTTTATCGTTGTTAAAAAAAAAATCTAAAATTTACCTAATACTGATTGTATCTGTAAACATTGTTCGTCTTGTTAGAGCATCTTCTAATGAAACGTTCAAAAATATATGTCAAATTTTATTTGAATGTTGATGTGGCATTTTAAAGTCTACTATTTGACATAAAAGACAATATCTTGAATATCAAGTTGTAGGCCTTAAAATGCCATATCAACATCAAGTAAAATTGGACATATATTTTTTAACGTCTCATTTGAAGATACTCTAAGAAGACGAACAATGTTTTCTCGAACTTTAAGGTACCGTTTGGTACGCAGACAGGAAGGGACGGAACGGGACAGAATGGGACAGAACGGGACAGAACGGGACGGGACGGGACGGAACGGATGATGTAAATATTGAAAAAGATAAGGGGAAATTTTGTCTTAAAATGTTATAAATTTGTGTTCCACGGATGTGGAACGGGTTGTTCCAGGGGGGAGAGGTGGAACGAAAAATCAGCCAAATTTCGTCCCATGGGACAACCCGTTCCACGGTTTTTAGGCGCACCAAACGTGGGACGGAACACCTCGTCCCATTGCGTTCTGTCCCGTCTCATGTATCAAACGGTACCTAAAGGTACTTGGTGGCGAGTACAAGGGATTAGTATTGGGTAAATTTTGGAGTTTTTTTTTTTAATTAAATTTCGACCAATGCTCTATATTTTGCTTTGATTATTAAAACCTTTGACTTACAAGTGAACAACAATACTACAAGACTTGCTAGACTAAAAACAAAGTGGTATAGGTAACTTTTTGGTACGTAGCAACTCAATGAGCATCTCTAACAAAGTCCACAAACGTAATTCTTCAAATGCAAGTGTTTACTTTAACCTACTTGGCAATTTGAAGACGAAATTTTGCTACTTTACAATTATACTCTCCGAGTCCAATTGACTCCACAAATTTTTAGTATTTCATCATTTTTCGTCTTATAATAATGAGAAACAAGATAAAAATAATATTTTTAAGGAACAAGTTGACAAACGACATTTTTAACAAATGGAAAAATGTGTGCGAAGTGCGATGGTGAGTCTCTGAATTTACAGAGTGGGCAAAGCCTATGTGGCTCTTCAAATTTAACAAAAAATAACATTTGTAGAGCCTGTTGGAAATGGGCCCGTCAAAGCAAAAGTTTATGCGATGATCCTGTTCTAAAAATCTCCGCCTAATACTGTTTAGACGGCTGGTTAACGTCCTGATTAATGCCTAGACGTTTGAAAATTAAGAAATGATGTCTAGACCTGTTGAGAGCGTCCGCCTAGAACGCCTAGGCACCCGCCTAGGTTGCGACTCACTTATATAGAAAATAAATAACTTTCATTGTGCATTTTATTTTTTTCAATAAATTGTAAGAGACTTGTTAAATACTTAAATGAGCACACATATATGCTTGTTCTCCATGTTTTCATTATGTTCCAAAACTTCATAATATATATGTCATTCTATTTTGTAGTTTATGATGAAATTATATATATTTTGAGTATAAACTGACACTTATTTACACGAAATATAATGAATTTACTTAAATCCGCCTAGGCGCCCACCTAAACCCCGCCTAGCCTCCTAGGTGCTAAGCTCCAACCCGCCGCCCGACTAGCGCCTAGCGTCTTTTAAAACCTAATGACCTAGTATTTTTCCAACTTTTTTTAGTACAAGCAATACCTCAAATTTATATTTGCCTTTCCTTGGTTATTTTTGTAACCCATGATGATATGATTTTTCTTGGCCCCGGTGCCTCAGCGCTCTTTAGGCTCTTTGTCAATGTTCGTGCCACTGCGGGCAAGAAGAAAAGGAAATGTGAAGGAAATGTGACTACAAAATCTAGCTGAAATTGCCGAAAGAACACAAATTTGCAAAAGACTATCTGCAGGAGGACTCCAACATGTTCTACATAGTAAATATACTTTTGATTTAGAATAATTACAAAAATACAATATGATTGGACGGAGTTTAAACAACGTTAAGATTTCAAGATGGGAGTGAAAACATGATGCAACATTCTTCGAATAAGGATCGCCAAAAACCAATGAAAATTGAACACGAAAACTTACGTACGCAGCTAATTGAAAGGAACCCTGGAAACGCAAGAACTACATCTTTTTAATGCTTATAGTCCAAAGAAGATCTGAATCGGATTGCACTGTTATTTTCTCGCCCTTGACGAGATTTGAAGTACTTATCAGACCACCAAACCTCATCTCTGTTTCAGCTGGAAAAGAAAAGTAAGAGCGAGTTAGGCTCCGGCAATAATTTGCACAGCTACGAACAGATAAAAAGTTTTCATCATCATCTCATCCCAATGACACCACACTGTAAGAGAAAGCCCTCAACCCAAGTCTCAATATAGTTCCCACCAACAAACTATATGTGACTTGTACATACGGTTCCCACTCAAATTAGATAGGTTATGTGACCACAATCTTGGCCTACACGGGCTGTTAGATAACCCGAAACATGAACAATGAAATCAATCCTAGGCATGCCCTTTTCCTTTTTGGTCACATTTAAGTAGGTCAGAACAGGAAGAGGTGACCAGACAATTATATGCTAAGTGAACCGTAATACAATAAAAGTAACGATTAACTAGCCTTACGCCCTTAAGAGATACTCACCGAGATCCCATTGCAGTCCCGTGGTTGTAGTACTTCCAGATGGCATCCCAATGGGTACGAGTCCACAATGAGGGCCTTCAACAGAAGACTGAATATGGATCTCATGGCGGTGTGTTCTTGGAAGAAGATGGATGAGGCAATCATCAGATATGAGAATTATTCGAATGTTTGAGAATCGACATAACACATTGATGTTTCCAATCTCGTGGTCAAACCGTCCACCAAGTGCCCCAGCAACCAGAATGCATAGCTGCCAATACATCAAGAAGAAACTCAGTTCATGTACAGAGATGAAAAAACAAACAATCAGTCTATTTAACGAAGTGTCAATATCTGTAATTTTGACTACCCAACTCACAGTAAGTTGCAAGGAGTAAGGACAACATTTTAGTTACGGAAAGTTTTACTAAAGCACCTACAAAATCAGACTAAATTCCAAAGCAGAAAAACAAAAAGAATGTTGAAACGATAACATTATACAACATACATTAGACTTATCTAGGTTTGGTGTCGAGTCACATATGTATGCTATACACTTATGCAGATCCGACGTGTCCTGATCCTCAGATTCATTAATAATTTGGGTTCCCTGCATTCATATAGAAAAAGAGATCCTGAGAAAAGGCCAGACCACCGATGTATGCAGATCAAGGAGCAACAGTACCTCCGCGACACCAAGTGCAATATACGTAAATAGGCTGAATCATTTCCCACATAACTCCAAGGATGACAACATTAACAAACAATTCCACAAGTTTGCTAGATATGACAAGGAATGACAGCTAAACGTACTAAGATCCGTGTTCAAACGAGCTCACTTACCATACTAGCATAAAATTCCAACACATCCTTTCGGATTGAATCCATGTCGCCTTTAATAACATCAGGCTTGTACCTGGCACAAATATCAGCACTTAGTATCAAAAAGTGGAAATTCGTCCTCATAAAAAAAAAACAACAACAACAACAAAGCCTTATGAATCTTTGAAGGCAACTATGGTTAGTTTTGAGCCAAGTCTTCCGTTGCTAACGGAAAATTACACTCCAGTATATGCCTTCCAAACAACACCCCACTAATGATTCAAAACTTATAATAATGGCTAAAAACTATAAAATTTTGAGAAAAATTAAGCAAAAAGCTAAAATTGCTTCAAACAACAAAAAGAGGTCTGGAAAAAGCAACAGCAACGGATTTGAACAACGTCAAAAAGCAATCAACTTTAACAATTAAATTAACACAGTGATAGAATCGAATCAATCAAAAGCCATACTTTACACTTCACAGTAAAATTCCACCAAAAAATAACTTTCAAAATCCAGAAAAGTAAAAGATTAACCTTTTCCGAACATCTACGGCGTTATCGTGGGGCAGCAGAAGAGGCATGTCGTCGTAAACGCGATTGGCACCGCCGTCCGCACACAGACGTAGTTGTGCTGCTCTAAACAAACACGCACCACATAAACCCGAGAGAAACAATCGAAACCTGTAAAATTCGACAATTGAAAAGGAAGAGAGTTTGCAGGATAAGCACCATGGTTCCAGAGCAGGGGAGCGCGCAACCAGACGCCGTCTCCGACCTACGCTCCCGCCCAACCAGACTGCAGCAGGGTGGATATGGTGGTGGGGGTGTGAAGGATGATGGGAAGTTTTTTCGAACCAGTGGTGGTTCCTTTTGTTGGTGACGCCATGGCTGGTGGCTTTGGACCAATGAATAGTGAGACTTTCCTGTACAGTGCACTATTGAATATATAATATTTAGTTATAAAAATTGTTCATCTATAAGAACAAAAAAAATCTTATAAATAGAGTTTTGGGCTTTGGATATTGATGCTTATCCAACAAAGATTTAATAAATCCACTGGCAAATACACAGAATTCCATCTCGACCTTGATGCATAAATGTTATTTGTTACTCATTCAGAAGAGAAAGGGCAAACTCTTGTCTGAATGGCACAATGTGACAAATTAAGAAAAATAAATTAAACGTCTGAATGACACAACATGACAAATTAAGAGAAAGAAATTAAACGATAACATTAGAATTCACAAGAGAATATGAGAAAACTTTGAAGTTGTTTATTGAGTACTATGAAAGATAGAAACCCTAACACCACAAAAAGATTTATAGTCTATCACAACCCTAAACTTGTTAGGAATCCTAATAGAAAGTACAAAAGATAACAACCTACCAAAACATGTCCTCAAAACTTAGAATGATGCTTTGGGCTAGTAAACATTAGAATTCGGCTAAAAATGTGTATATGTCAACCAAGCATTGAGTATTGATGGCGATTTTTTTTTTCTTTTCAAAATAACAGACCACGAACCAAAATCTATAATGTAAAACTTCACTATTGAATATGCACATTTCAATCTGATTCTCGATTCACTCTGACATCTAATCTACAGAGTGGTACTATAGTAGTCTCATGCGTCCATGTGATACATGGTGGAACTCGCATTATGGTACTATAGTTAGTATTATTGTTATGTTTGAAGCCGTAGTGGAGGTGGTTGAATGGATTAAAAGTGATCGCAACCAAGATAATCTCGGTGAAGCAACTAGGTTATTCAAAGACATACAAACTTTTGATTTTGCATTTCACCTTTTCTTGATGAGACTTGTATTGGGAATTACAAACGAGTTATCACAAGCATTGCAAAAGAAAGATCAAGATATTGTGAATGCAATGGCGTTAGTGGAAGTATGCAAGCAAAGACTACAATCCTTGAGAGATGATGACTTTGGGGACTTGCTTCATGATGTGGAAAAGTTTTGTGAGGAGCATGATATTATCGTTCCTAACATGGAGGATTTGCATTTCGTACCTGGAAAATCAAGGCGTAAAGCTCCAAAAATCACAACTTCCATTACTATCGTGTGGACCTCTATTTTCAAGTCCTTGATATGCAACTAAAGGAATTGAATGATCGCTTCAATGAGGTAAACACCGAATTACTTCTTTGTATGGCATGTTTGAGTCCGGTGAATAATTTTGCATCTTTTGACAAAGCAAAAATTGTTCGTTTAGCTCATCTTTATCCTCAAGATTTTGATCGTATGGACCTCATGAATTTTCCAATTCAACTTGATAATTACATTCATGATATGAAAATGCATAGTGAGTTTTCATCATTGAGAGGAATTAGTGATCTTGCAAAAGAGTTAGTGAAGACCGGGAGGTGTGAAAGCTATATGTTAGTGTATAAGCTTCTTACATTGGCTTTGGTGTTACCGGTTGCAACCGCTTCGGTGGAGAGAGTTTTTTCTGCTATGAAGATTGTGAAAACACCATTGCGTAACAAAATGGGAGATCAATGGTTGAGTGATAGCATGATTGTTTACATTGAGAGAGATGTATTTGCTTTTTTTGATAATGAGCCTATTATGCGACGTTTTCATGACATGAAACCTCGCCAGCAACAATTGTAATTTGTTTGTATTGATTAATTATGAAATACATTACTATATAAAAAGATTTAGTTGTTGACATTTTTCTTTAACCTTGCACTCTTTTAAGTTCGCCCCTCCCCCCGAGAAATCCTGGCTTCGCCACTGGCTGCTGACGTTGCTTGAGGCAGAGTCCACCCCCTTGCCCACTGAATATAAATATTAATTAAATATTAATTTTTTTAAAAAAAAAAAACTAATGAAAAGAGCTTGAAAACTTTGAGTTTTAACGATAAAAACAAAATAAATAGTACCAGGTTTGACTTTTTAGTGTAAAAATGTGATTTTTCATTAAAATGAATAATACCGCGAACTTTTCGTTAAAACTTCCTTAAAAAAATCATTTAAATATTTTTATAAAAATATTGTGAGACCCATCCTACATTTCTCTCTCTCTCTCTCTCTCTCTCTCTCTCAATTTTTTGATATCTATTTCAAATGAGAACGCAGGGGAGGAGTGGAGTGGCATCTGCGGCCTCTAAACCCTAAAACCCCAGTCGTCTTCTTCGACATCACCATCGGTATCATCCCTGCCGGTCGCATTAATATGGAGCTCTTCGCCGATATCACGCCTAAAACCGCCGAGAATTTCAGGCATTATTCCCCGAGCCACCGAGTGAAAATCAACCAGCTCCGAGCCCGGGACCGACTCAGGCCCGCCCAGATCTTGCAAAACTTGGTGGGGGTTGTCGACTTCTCAATCAAAGGAGAAGAGAATGCTTTTGTTTGGAATGAATGTGTCTCTGTACATCTCTCAACTAAGGATTTATAAGATGTTACAATCCTATCACTAAGGAAATAAATAATTTACATAAAATCATAATATACTAAGAATCCCAATATTACAGGAATATATACACAAAAGTCAACACTCCCCTCAAGTTGGTGCATATATATCTCACATGCCCAACTTGTGTAAGAAACTTGAAAACTTATGACTTGAAACAGTCTTTGTAAGAATATCTGTCAACTCATCGTCTATTCTTATTGGCAGTACCTCAATTATCTTCCCTTCTAATTTTTCTTTGATAAAAAATCAGTCAACTTCAACATGCTTTGTTCTATCGGGTTATGTGCAATGTCACAGGCATCTTTATTATCACAAAATAATTTCATGGGCTGATCATGTTCTATACCCATATCCCTTAGCAAAAGCTTAAGCCACAAAATTTCACAAATCCCCAAGGCCATTCAGCTTCTGCACTGGAACGGGCAACCATATTTTGTTTCTTACTCCTCCATGTAACCAAGGAGCCCAAGCAGTTTCAATTAGCACAGGCCAATAAGCAAGATAGCCCATCAACCACAAATAGCCAATTAAAAAAATTATAATTTAACTAAAACCAATCACTTTTTTCTAGCCCATATGGGCCTAAAGCAAAAGAAAAAACCAATTTTTCCATTATTTTCTGTCTCTTTGCCCTTTGTCCAATGTCTTCTTTGTACAAACAAAAACTTGATAACCAAACTCACTGCAATCTGGAACAGCAACATGCTTGTGTGGGTGCATATGAAGATGGTTGGGGTTTTAAATCGAGGTGGTGTACGGTGCAGGTTGCAGAGGTCTAGAACTCCTTAGACGGTGGTACGGTGCATAGAATGTTGTGGTTTTAGGTCAGAGGGATGGTTGCAATGGAAACAAATGGGTTCGTGGGTTGCAGGTCAAGCTCGATTTGGGGCAGTCGGATATGGCTCTATGATGTAGCAGCGAGTCGTGGTGGGTGGATGCAAGGGTTGGCACAATGGACTTGGGGTCAGCAACGATGAAGTTGCTCGCTGGTTAGACGGGCACCTGGTGGTTCTCTGGTCAGCAACGACGGCGTCACTCGCTGTTCGGACGGCGCTGCATAACTGGCTGCGCGGCTGATGTTTGTGGTTTTGTGCACAACACACTGTTTTTTTTCTTTTTTCTAACCTAGAATCTGGTGCCAAGAAGAGAATGTTTTTGTTTGGAATGAATGTGTCTTTATTCATCTCTCAATGAGGGATTTATAAGATGTTACAATCCAATCACTAAGGAAAAAAATAATTTACATAAAATCATAATAAACTAAGAATCCCAAGATTACAAGAATATATACACAAAAGTCAACAAAAGGCACCTCCAATGTCTGTAACGGCGCAACGAGACGAAGATGGGGGAGGAAGGCCGCATATGCCACTCACTGCTCCCTCGGCTTTCCCTCCATTGAAAGTCATTGGAATTGATACCAAAAAATTCAGAGAGAGAGAGAGAGAGAATTGTAGGGATGGGATCCATTTAATAAAAATATTTATCTTATTTTTTAATTTCTTAATATTTTTTAAATAAAAATATTTTAACGATTTTTTGTTGATTTATTAATATTTAATTAATATTTTTATCCAGCTGAGCAAGGAAGTGGGCCCTGCCTCAATCCACGTAAGCATTTAACAGAAAAATTGATAGACAAACTGACAGAGATCTAATACTGCAACAAATTCGTAAGATGATGTATACATTATAATTTTTAAAACATGAGGTATGAGAATATAGTTTGACCCATAGTTGAGGTAATTGCACAATAAATCGTAAATCCGCTTCCAATACATTATAAAGATTTCCTTAGTGCTCATGGAAGATATTTAGACAAAATAAAAAATTTATATTTTTTACAAAAAACGTGGATTAACACTCACGGTTTTCAGTCGGTTTTGCAAATTCATACATAAATCACCGTTCAATCTATTTATTTTCACCTTCGCCTCACTGTGAAGTTTTGAAAATTAAGGTGAGGCTTTCCGTTCAGATTGTTAAGTGTCTAACCCCATTTGACAAAGTTTTTTGCTTATTTTTTTAGTTCTCGACTCAAATATTTTACTAAATATACATTTGTTGCTTAATAAGCCATAAAATTAGGGGTGGGCAAACGGGTATAGGAACCGCGGGTCGGGGCGGGTAATCAAGGTTCGGGACGGGTACGACCAATTCGTAATTTTTAAAAAGAGAAATGGGGTGGGCCGGTTCTAGAAATATAGAAAAAGGGGTACCTGGACCAGCCTGTTTGTAATTGTAATAGACGGATGAGATTGAAGATCAAGCTACAATTCAATCTGAACCGTTAGTTTTACCCTAGGTTCTCTCTCTCGTCTCGAGTCCTCGACTCTGTCAATGGAGACTGGATCTCGAACTCATTTTCTCTTGCCGTCAAGCGTGCGTCGTCCCCTCCCTTCCGTCACTCTCCGTCAGTCATTTCTTCCCCTCCGTCACTCTTCGTCAGTCGTTCCCCAAAATCCTCCTCCAACGGTGGTCGTCCAGCACCGGCTCGAGAGGAAGTTCCAGCAAATCTACCCAGATAATGCGAACCCGATGAAGCTGGTTTCGAGGATAAAGAAGATTCAAGAAGAATTATCGACTTTGGAAGATCAGTGCCGCGAATTTCTTTCGGCCAAACATGTAATTTTTATTTTTTTTCCAGATAAAATTGGGAAACTTTAGTTTTTAATTTTGATTTTTGGGTTTTGGGTTTTGAAGGATTTGATTGATAAGGCTAGGACGACTCTGGTTGGGAACAGAAACCAATTGCATCAACTTCAATGTATTCGTGTGGGCAGGGTCTGATTCGGGAGCACCCAACGGTACGAGTTCCGGGTCGGATTTGGGAATCCACATCGGCGTCTTGTACTCTGACGACGTTGATTCCTGGAAGAAGTTCAGGAAACCCAGGCATCTAGGTTTTCATTAATCTGCAGGTATGGTTTGAGGAGATTTATAACTTTGTATTAATTATAGATTGCTGGGTTTTCATTAATCTGCAGGTATCGTTGCCTTTTGCTGTAATTTCTCTTCTCCTTACTTTGTCTGAGCAGTCTCAATTGATTTGTTGATGGTATTTCATATGAAACTCAGGTGTTATCAATCAATTTTTTGTTATATTATATGTATATATGAATTGTTTGCTTACTGGAAGTGGAAGTAAGTTGGGAATTTGATTGGTTTTTGATATGAAATTCAAACCTAATACTTTTGAACTATCAGTTCATGTTCTTATAATAGAATGCTTAATGGAGTTTCTTAGTACAGACTTTATATGTTGAGTGATGAATCTCAAAAGTGGACCTTCATATTGTTAATTATTATTTGTTAAGCGATTAATCATGTGGGGTTCAAATTAGATGGCTGAATTCTTCCTCAACTGCTATATCTCTTGTAAATATGACCAAAGCTTGTCCCATGCCATAAACTGCTAATCTGGCCAGAGCCAGCAATTCTATTCTTTCATGAAATTGTTAATTGTTCATGTGTTTTCGAAGATTTGTTGATTTACTCTCTACTGATAATAAGATTTGTGAAAAAGGAGTTTGTGACCAAATATTCCTACCATTTATTTGCAGCACTCCCTTGTGCAGCTATAAGACCACTATTAGCTTGGCAATTTATAATTCAGGCTGATATGAAACTCCATTATTTGTAATGCAATTTTTTGAACATACACATTTAGTTAAATTACATGTCAATCAAACTTATATATCCTGCCCTCACAGAAAACGGGGCGTGCTCTGCGCACGAGAAACGAGGCAAGATAAGTTGCACAAATCTAGGCCACCCTTGCGTGCGAAAAACGAGGCTAGCTCCGTGCACGCCAAAACAGCATGGGCTCCATGGATGAAAAAAGGGACGGACTTTTGGCACTCAAAACGATGCGCACACCTCACATGCAAAATGAGGCGAACTCCTGGGTACTCAGAAAACGAGTCGGGCTCCATGCACAGAAAAATATATTTTGAAGAAAATGAATGTGATAGTTTGCCGTAGTGGTAAGAGAATTGAAAGAAAAATTAACAAAAACGATTGAAATTCCTGGGGTGCCAGAAAGTCAGTGTGCCTTTCTGCCACCCCAAGAATTTCAGTCATTTTTTGTACATTTTTCTTTTATTTCTCTTACCAAAAAATTTTACTATTTTTTGTTTAAACCTTACCTACAGGTAATTTTAACATCTCTAATTTTATTAAAAAATTTGAAAAATATACATTTTAACATCTCTATATTGTTGACATATTTTTTTTACTTTTAGGCTTAAATATTCTACTAAATATCTACTTGTAAATCGTAAATCCGCTTCCAAATACATTATAAAGATTTCTTTAATGCTCACGGAAAATATTTGGAAAACGTGGATTAACACTTACGGTTTTTAGTCGGTTTTGCAAATTCGTACTTAAGTGATTAAATCATCGTTCAATCTATTTATTTTCACCTTCGCCTCATTGTGAAGTTTTGGAAATTAAGGCGAGGCTTTCCGTTGAGATTCTTGAGTGTCTAACCCCATTTGACAATGTTATGGGAATGAGACTCACTACTATGTTTTTCGCTTATTTTTTTAGTTCTCGGCATAAATATTCTACTAAATATACATTTGTTGCTCATTAAGCAGTAAAACTGCTTCCAAATTCCTTAAGAAGTTTAACTTAATACTCAGGAAAATATTTTGCGAAAATAAAAAATTTGCATTTTTGTCAAAAAGCAAGGTACTAGGCGGGCTCGATGCACGCAAAGCGAGGAAGACTCAGCTCATGAAGAACGAGGCAAATCTTGGCATGTAAAACAAGGTGGACTGCGCTCAAGAAAATGGGGCGGGCTTCTCGGCATGCAAAATGAGGCGAGCTCCGTGCATGAGAAACAAGGAGGGATATGTCACACAAATCTAGGCCAGCCCTACGCGCGGAAAACAAGACTGGCTCCGTGCAGGTCAAAACGGCGCAAGCTTCATGGACAAAAAAAGGGACGGGTTTTTGATACGCAAAATGATACGGACACCTCACATGTTGAACGAGGCGAACACAAGCACACAATACAAGGCAGGTTGCGTGCACGTAGAACGAGGTGAACTCCCGGGTGCTTAAAAAACGAGTCGTGCTCCACCCACGTAAAAATATATTTTGAAGAACATGACTGTGATTTAACGATATTTGAACCTGATTTTTCTTTTTGTTAATTTTTTCCTTTATCAAAATCTAAACTACATATTAATAGAACCCACTTTGTCAACCAAAAGAGGGTGAAAGACTATTTAACAAAACGAAATTTTGCTATTTTTTGTTTAAGCCTCACGTACATGTGATTTTAACATCTCTAATTTTATTAAAAAAAAAAGTTAAAAATATACATTTTAACATCTCTATGTTGTTCACTTATTTGTTTACTTTTCGGCTTAAATATTCTACAAAATATCCACTTGTAAATCGTAAATCCGTTTTTAAATACATTATAAAATTTCTTTAATGCTCACAGAAAATACTTGGAAAACGTGGACTAACACTCACGGTTTTCAGTCTGTTTTGCAAATTCGTATATAAATCACCGTTCAATTTATTTATTTTCACCTTTGCCTCACTATGAAGTTTCGGAAATTAAGGTAAGGCTTTCCGTTGAGATTCTTGAGTGTCTATCCCCATTTGACAATGTTATGAGACTCACTACTATGTTTTTCGCTTATTTTTTTAGTTCTCGGCTTAAATATTCTACTAAATATACATGTGTCGCTCAATAAGCCGTAAAACTACTTCCAAATTCCTTAAAAAGTTTAACTTAATGCTCATGAAAAATATTTTGCAAAAATAAAAAATTTGCATTTTTGTCAAAAAGCAGGGTGTTAGGCGAGCTCGACGCACGTAGAACAAGGCAAATCTTGGCAAGCAAAACAAGGCGGGCTGCTCTCAAGAAAATGGGAGAGGCTTCTGGCACGTAAAACGAGGCGAGCTTCATGCATGAGAAACGAGGAGGGATACATCGCATAAATCTAGGCCAGCTCTGCAAGGGAAAAACGAGGCTGGCTCGGTGCACGTCATAATGGCGCAGGCTCCGTGGACAAAAAAAAGAGACAGACTTCTAACACGCAAAACGATACGGACACCTCACATGCAGAATGAGGCGAACCCAGGCACACAAGACGAGGCGGGCTTCACGCACATAGAACGAGGAGGACTCAGCTCACGTAGAATGAGGCAGACCATGGCACGTAAAACAAGACGACCTCCGTGTTGGTTATTTTAAATATTTTATTTTAAAGATTCAAACTTATTATTATTTTATTTTATTTATTTTTAATATTTAAGAGTTGTGTTCTATTTGAAAAGTCATATTCTTTTTAAAAGGGTATGAGAAGTTCTTTAAATAAGAAACCTAAGATAGAAAACAGAATACGCTAAACTTTTCTGTCTCCCTCAATTCTCACATTTCTCTCTGTCAATTACATTCCTACTTTGTAATTCTTGGGCAATTGATCACTACTTGGCAATCCCGTCTGCCGTTGACGTGCATATCGGATCAGACATCTTGTGAGGTTTTGGGTTGTATCTTGGAGTTGTAGGCACCGCCATAACCTGGACGTAGGGAGGCGTCTACGGCTTGAGGGCAGCGATATCGCGCCTCTCTTTGGTTCACAGGCCAAATATTCTTATTCCTTTTTCTCCTAATTTAATTTTCATAAGTCTGATAGTGATTATACATTTGATTTGATAAATTTGATCATATAAATAATTGGTATATTTCTGCAATATATTTTACACTCCGCTCACTGAAAATGGGACGGGCTTCTAGCAATACTTTCTCTTCACGTGTAAGTGAAATATTATAAATGAACAACGAATTCGATATTAAATTATTAAAATATTATAAATGAACGACGAGTTCAATATTAAATTCCTAATACTCTTATCTTATTATTATCACACTACTTGGCACCAAATTTTCGATCTCTTAAATAGATATCGTTGGGTAAGAAACAAAGGGGTGGAGTTCAAACCAAGGCCCAGCCAGACAAAGTGAACAAGATATGTACTTTGACCTCACTTTTCAAGATCATCAACTCTCATAAGGTTCAATATGTTGTCAAGCTGATTGGAGAAATCTATTTCGAAGAGTCCAACACATCTCTTTTTAAGTTTTGGTCAAATATTGTTAAAATAATTATCCTTCTTTTTAAGTTTAATCTTAATTTGAAGATCATCGCTCGGAGAGAAGATTCAAGACAGATGAAAAAACTTCAACTCTCATCATTAAGATGACAAATAAGCTAGAAAAGATCACATGTACACTTAACAGACCTAGAAGGGAATCTCCAAAAACACCCCATCAATGGCAAATATTTAAAGAGATATCACCCAACTCTTTGGAACGTTAGGGATTGTTACATTGTGTTAGATCCCACATTGTCCAGAGCATGTGGATCCTGTAAGCCTTATATGTATATTCCTATCTCTACCTAGCACGAGGCCTTTTGGGAGCTCTTTGGCTTCGGATTCCATCGGAACTCCGAAGTTAACCGAGTTCGCGCGAGAGCAATCCCATGATGGGTGACCCACTGGGAAGTTCTCGTGTGAGTTCTTAGAAACAAAACTGTGAGGGCGTGGCCAGGGCCCAAAGTGGACAATATCGTGCTACGGCGGAGTCGAGCCTGGGATGTGGTGGGACCCGGGCCGGATGTGACAATTTGGCATCAGAGCCAATCCTTGGCCGGAAAGTGTGCCGACGAGGACGTCGGGTCCCTAAGGGGGGTGGATTGTTAGATCCCACATCGCCCAGAGGGTGTGGATCTTGTAAGCCTTATATGTATATTCTCATCTCTACCTAGCACGAGGCCTTTTGGGAGCTCTTTGGCTTCGGATTACATCGGAACTCCGAAGTTAAGCGAGTTCGCGCGAGAGCAATTCCATGATGGGTGACCCATTAGGAAGTTCTCGTGTGAGTTCGTATAAACAAAACTGTGAGGGCGTGGCCGGGGCCCAAAACGGACAATATCGTGCTACGGCGGAGTCGAGCCCGGGATGTGGTGGTGGCTCGGACCGGGATGTGACACATTGAATGACTTTGTGATTATCCAACCCAAACCACCCGTACCAATATGTATACAAGAATTTCTACTTTATAGTTAACCAACAAACTATGGACACAACGCTCTACATCAGTCTACAACGTGCATTTGGATTCACATTTAAATATGAAGGGGATGAGTGAGAGTTGGGGGAGGAGGAAGCCGGCGGTCATGCGTTTTCAGAGCATGTCGATAAATTGACTTTCAATGTTTTTCAGAGCATGTGCGATAAATTGACCTTCGATAAATTGGTACAAATCACGCCTCATAGTTTTTCATACTATTGTTTTACTTGTATCTTTAAAATGTACTCATTCATTTATTGTGAATGTTTGCTGAGATGGTTGATAAACTGGTTGAAATTTTCTAATTTCATTAGTTCATTTAAAAAATTGTATTAATTATTTTAAAATTACTTATTAAAATATGGAACGAGAATAGTACGTAGAAAATATTGTAGACATCGAAATTTCGTGAAATAAATGTTGACCAAAAATTAAAATTTCAACGCTCATGTATCACATAAATTTTATACATAGCATGTGAATCAACGAAAAATCAAAATAACTCAGAAAAGTCACTAAACAGGACACGTGTCAACGCCTGGCAGAAGTGACTTATTTCATCTGATTATTAAAACCCAAAAATCAAGTTTTGGAATTCTATAAATAGGAAGCCATTTCATTCATTTCAATACACCAATTCACATTACACAAAAGCGTTGAAGCTCTGAAACTCCAAACGCTCTCAAGCAAGCCCCAAGGCTCCTCGAAGTTCTGTCCGTTCTTCATCAAAGTTCAAAGCCCCAAGGCTCCTCGAAGTTCTGTCCGTTCTTCATCAAAGATCAAGCCCCAAGGCTCCTCGAAGTTCTGTACGTTCTTCATCAAAGATCAAGCCCCAAGGCTCCTCGAAGTTCTGTCCGTTCTTCATCAAAGATCAAGCCCCAAGGCTCCTCGAAGTTCTGTACGTTCTTCATCAAAGCACAAGCCTCAAAAGCCCTTTGAAGATCCGTTCATCCACCTCGAAGATCAAGCCTCAAAAGCCCTTCGAAGCATCGTTCATCCATCCTCGAAGATCAAGCCCAAAAGCCCTTCGAAGATCCGTTCATCCACCTTCAAGATCAAGCCTCAAAAGCCCTTGAAGATCCGTTCATCCACCTCGAAGATCAAGCCTCAAAAGCCCTTGAAGATTTGTTCATCCATCTTCAAAGATCAAGCCCAAAAGCCCTTTGAAGATCCGTTCAACAAATCCACACATCCTCGTTCATCAAGATCAAGCCCTCCAAAGGCCCTTGAAGAACTGTTCATCCAAAGATCAAGCCCCGACGGCCCTTCGGATCAACAACCAATCCACCAAATCAACACCTTACGGAGATCGAATCAGAGGATCAAGCTAAAAAGAGATTGTAACCCAAAAACAAATCAAAAAAATACAAATATTACTTTGTACACGTTGGTTCTTGTCGCGTTTCGTTTCAGGAAAAAATTCGTGTTTACAAATTTGGCACGCCCGGTGGGATAATCTCTACCTCTCATCTCTTTCTCCGTTCAAGAAAATCAAATCACACTCCAAAAGCAATGGCATCAAAGGAAGGCCAAGCCGTTCTTACAACCATCGAAGCTTCCTCCATTGAACAAAAGCTGGCTCAAATGAGGGAAACAGTTGCAAGGCTCACAAAGAAAGCAGAAGAGCAAAACTTGCAAGTCACCGTTCTCGCAACCGCCAAAGGAAGGAATTTGAGCACTTCCGCCACGAACGGAGCATCCATTGGCGCCACAACCACTCCTCAACGTGCCGCTACAAAGTTTGTGCCGTCAAGGGAGCAAGGTGAACATCACAAACGTGAGCCTGTCATCAACCTAACCTCGCTAAGGGCACCTAAGCATGCTGCTGAAGGAAAGCCACGTATGTTGGTTGCACAAGTCATGACCATCGGCGTGATTTCAGTCGAAGAGCAACTGGCCCAGATGAAGGAAACGATCGCAAGGCTCACAAAAACCGCAGAGGAGAAGGACTTGCAGATCACCGCACTCACCAACAAATTGGGAGCACAACACGAGGAAGGAGACAGCTCTGGCGGGAAGAAAGATGCCGAAGAAGAAGAAGAACCTCCGGTGGAGAAAGACGAAGAAAAGAAGCAAGAGCCAGACCAACCGGCGGCACTTCTAGGAGCTCTTTCTATCCAGCAGCTGCAGGAGATGATCGCCAACACCATCAAGGCGCAGTACGAAGGGAGCTCCTATACCTCCATGTTGTACTCAAAGCCTTACTCCAAGACGATCGACGCCTTGAGGATGCCAAGGGGCTACCAACCGCCAAAGTTCATGCAGTTCGATGGCAAAGGCAACCCGAAGCAACACGTCGCCCATTTCGTGGAAACTTGCAACAACGCAGGAACGGAAGGTGACTACCTCGCCAAGCAGTTTGTGCGCTCACTGAAAGGGAATGCATTCGAGTGGTACACAGACCTGGAGCCCGAATCCATCAACAGCTGGGAGCAATTGGAGAAGGAATTCCTCAACCGTTTCTACAGCACCCGTCGCACCGTGAGCATGCTAGAGCTAACGAGCACAAAGCAGTGGAAGGACGAGCCGGTGATGGACTACATCAACCGATGGCGCAACCTTAGCCTCGACTGCAAAGACAGGCTCTCGGAGATTTCGGCGATCGAGATGTGCGTCCAGGGCATGCATTGGAGTTTGCACTACATCCTCCAAGGCATCAAACCACGTTCTTTTGAAGAGCTGGCCACCCGCGCCCACGACATGGAGCTAAGCATAGCCCACCATGGAAAGAAAGAGCCGATCTCCGACTTCAAGAAAGACAAGGCGTTTGTCCCGAAGGTGGACAATTACGGGAAGAAGCCCGCCAAAGAAGCTCTTACCATCAACACTACCCCCATCAAAACCTCTTCTGCTCCCGTCAAAATCTCTACACGAGGCAAGGCGATTCAAACCGAAGCTTTTCGTAATCAAGAGATGCGTAGACGCACTTGGAAGGAGCTTGAGGAGAAAACGTATCCATTCCCCGACTCTGATGTGGTTGCCATGTTGAAAGACTTGCTTGACAAAAAGGTGATCGACCTACCTGAGTGTAGACGGCCGGAAGAGATGAATCGTACCGACAGTCCAAGGTACTGCAAATTCCATCGCTTCATCAATCATCCGACGGAAAAATGCTTCGTGCTGAAAGATCTCATCGTGAAGCTGGCTCAGAAAGGAATCATCGAGCTAGATCTTGACGAAGTGGTGAAGTCAAATTATACCACCGTCACTTTTGGCTCTGTCGGCTCAAAATCTTCACCTCAACTGCTGGGGGCATGCTCGAAAACCATGTCAGTCAAGTCAAGTGAAGTTGAAGGATGGACTCATGTCACTCCGAAGAAACTGCACAAGAAACATACATCTCCACCGCAAGTTCACCAATCGGAAAGGGGGCAAAGCAGCTCTCGTCAACCTCCAAAGCTACATGAAAGTGTTGAGGATGATGAAATTGCTACACGAAGATCGTCTGTTGCCATCACAATGCGTGATTTCTTCCCCGAAGACTTCTTCAAACACTCGGTCAAGGCTCCTTGCTATGAAGATTGCGAGGATCACCTTCCCTACACCGCTTGACAAATCAACAAAACGCTCCTGGTCTGCACGAGCTGAAACTGCAAACGACACCACACTCCTTGCCTGCACGAGTTAAAACTGCACACGGCACCAAAATGCTCCTCGTTCGCACGAGCCTAAAAGGCGACAACCAACGCTCCTGATCTGCACGAGCATAAAAGGCAACACACAAACACTCCTTGCCTGCACGAGTTAAAACTGCACACGGCACCAAAATGCTCCTCGTTCGCACGAGCCTAAAAGGCGACAACCAATGCTCCTCGTTCGCACGAGCCTAAAAAGGCGACACCAATTGCTCCTTGCCTGCATGAGTTGAAACTGCATACGGTACCAAAACGCTCCTTGTCCGCATGAGCATAAAAGGTGACACATCAAAACGCTCCTTGCCTGCACGAGCTGAAACTACAAACGGCACCAAAGAGATATGTATTTGAACTACGTCATGACTTGATCTCTTCTTTGGAAGAGTACGTAGGCAGCTCGAACATTCAACTTTGAGTTCAGTCACATCAAAATAAAAAATTAAGGTTTTATTAAAACATTTGACTATTAAGAGTCAATTCTGTTACAAATACAAGCAGAATAAAATCGTCGAAATCAAGCATGCCTCCCCCACAGCAACCTATGAGCCTTGTGGCGATAAGCAACGGTAAGAGGGACGGAGACGTCATCGCCGAGGACAGTTGTGAACAAAGCACAACCGCGCACGATCAAGTGACGCCCTTCGGCAAGCAGCGGCAAGAAGGACAACAAGTCATCACACTTGATCAAAATCGGCGAAGAACTTCAAGTGACCGCCGTCAAACGACTAGCCGGTCACCAAGCTTGACTCCAGCTCTCTGTTTCTTCCTCATCCAGACGGCAATATCAAAGTCGGCGAAAAACTTCAAGTGACCGCCGTCAAACGACTAGCCGGTCACCAAGCTTGACTCCAACTCTCTATTTGCCCTTCGACAAAGCTCCAAGAAACGGCAAGGGGCATGAGGAGGTCACCATTGAGGGAAAATTGTGAACAAAAGACATACACAGCATAAACTCGCTGCAGTCTTTGCACAACCCCACAAGGTGAAAGTGATGCGCTGCAACAAGCTCAAAGAAGCGGCAAGGGGCACGACGAGGTCACCACTGAGGAAAATTGTGAACAAAAGACATACACAGCGTAAACTCGCTGCAGTCTTTGCACAACCCCACAAGGTGAAAGTGATGCGCTGCAACAAGCTCAAAGAAGCGGCAAGGGGCACGACGAGGTCACCACTGAGGAAAATTGTGAACAAAAGACATACACAGCGTAAACTCGCTGCAGTCTTTGCACAACCCCACAAGGTGAAAGTGATGCGCTGCAACAAGCTCCAAATAGCGGCAAGAAGGACGGCAATGTCACCACCTTGATCAAAGTCGACGAAGAACTTCAAGTGACCGCCGTCAAACGACTAGCCGGTCACCAAGCTTGACTTCAAACTCTCCGTTTCTTCTTCATCTTTCCATGCAAGGGAGAGTTCCTAAAAAAAAAAGAGAAGAGAAAAAGAAAAAAATATATATACGCATGTATGTATGTATGCACGTATGTATGTATGTATGTATGTATATGTGTACTAAAAAAAAGAAAGATCAATCATCATCATATAAAAAAATAAATTACAATTTGTTTGTACAAAAAAATTTTACAAGTTGTTAAAAAAAAAAAAAAAGAGGAGCCGCAGGCCCAAAAGGGGGCAGCCCAGCAGCAACAAAGGCACCAGCCACAGGCCCTGTCATCCTCACTTGACTCCAAGCCCGCCAAAGCCCAGCCCGGCCCAGTCCACCACAAACTTCTCAAAAGCTAGGTCAAGGTCCTCTCCTCGCACCCAACTTCATTCCACTTCCTGAGCTCTACCATGAACCACTCAACTGCGTTCAGCCTCCTCGCCTGCATCATCGCGATGGACCCGCTCCCGTAATTCCACGCGCCCTTCGCCTACCTCCGCACGCACCAGCGCCTCTTCCTCGCTCCTCTTCCGTCAGACGATGATGGGCCGCGTCCGGTTGCGAACGGCGTCGCGGTGAACTTCAAGAGCAACGCCTACGCCTACGCCGTGCTCGTCCTCGAATTCCTGACCACTGACCTCGCCACTGTGATCAAAAGCGCCAAGAAACAGGAGGGTTCGATCAAGAAACAGGAGCCAATTTCCGGGCGAATCAGCAAGTAAATCGGGCCACGAACCCGTACTCGTCAGCCAGGTTGCAGAGGCAGTCGAGCGGCAGCAGCTTTGCTGAAAGCTCGATTTCCGGCGAGTAGCACCCTCCTACCCTATCCACCGCCGCGGTCAATGAGATCGACGGGTTCGGGTACATGCCGGACGATGTGTTCAAGGTTAGTAGTGGAGGGGAGGATCTATTTTAGCATCGAGTCCGGATTTTGAAGCAGTGTGTGTCACAAAGGCTGAGTACGAGAAGCTCAGATCTGCTCGGTGTCACAGGAGATTCTTGTAACGAGTGCATTTAATCTTGAAGGCTTTGGCAAGCAAATAGTCCGCAAGGGAAAATGCAGCTAAGCGAGCGCCTGTCATTTTTTTGCTGTCGCCACACCCGAATGTGATTGACTCCTATGATGTGTACGAGGATGAGGATGGGGTTCACTTTGTGCTGAAGCTATGTTTTAGAGAAGTGTCCTGCAGACCGAGACTCCTCCTTGGCCCTCTTTCTTTCCCCAATTTGGACAACAGTAGCGCAGCGAGCGGCAGTGTGCAGCAATCTCTGGCAGCCTACTTTTCTTCATCATCGTTTGGCTCTCCCTCGTCGAAAAAATCCTCTGCCATGGCTGCTACTCCAAGCTCCCTTGCGCATCCTCCCTCCAGCTTCTGCGCATCATGCTATCTCTGTGGTTGTGCTTGATGGTTGTGCTCAGCGGCTATGCTCAGTGACCGCTGTCAAACGACTAGCCGGTCAGCTCCAGCAGCTTCAACAGCTTGGTGGTGGTGGTTGTGCTCGGTGGTTGTACTTGATGGTTGTGCTCAGCGGCTATGCTCAGTGACCGCTGTCAAACGACTAGCCGGTCAGCTCCAGCAGCTTCAACAGCTTGGTGGTGGTGGTTGTGCTCGGTGGTTGTGCTTGATGGTTGTGCTCAGCTGCTATGCTCAGTGACCGCTGTCAAACGACTAGCCGGTCAGCTCCAGCAGCTTCAACAGCACATGCAGCTCCTCCTGGGCCACAAATCCAGTCCTGCAGAGCATCATATATAAAAGAAAAAAAATGGTGGAGCCTCAATGCTTCTCAGTCGTTTGATCGACGCCACAGCTCCACCATCTTCAGTGTTGCGTCACAGGAAAGCAAAGGAAAGGAAGCAAAGGAAAAGAGATGCACGGCACCAAAAAAGCAAAAGAAAAGAGATGGGCGGAAAGTAGAAAAAAAAAAGAAAGAAAAAAAAAAAAAAAAAAAAAAACAATGATGATGCATTTGGCACCATCTGGAAGAAAAGAAAAGAAGAAATAAAAAAATTAAAAAAAAAAACAAAAGAAAATGATGATGCATCTGGCACCATCTGGAAGAAAAAAAAAAAAAAAAAAAAAGAAAAAGAAAATGATGGTGTCTGTGCCACTTACAGAAAAAAACAAAGCAAAAAAAGAATGATGGGTGCGTGGGCACCAACCAGCAGAAGAAAAAAAAAAAAAAAAAAAAAAAAAATGATGATGACAGTTTTTTTTGAGTGTTGGATGTCGGCAATGCATATATGAATAAATAAAAAAATAAAATATGCATGAATAAGGTTTGTGTTTGGTGTGTATATGCATGCATGTATACTTATATATGTGTATATATAGACATCGAATGAAATAAAATAAATCTTATTGACATCTCTGAAAATTTACATTTTTTTTACATGAGAAGAAAAAAAAAAAAGAATGTGCAAACAAGCCTTCATTGGCCAGGTGGCGCCTCATTACTCGGCGGAACCCCAGGAGGCGCTGGAAGTTGATTATTTTGAGCCTCAACACTCGGCGAAGCTCCAGAAGACGAAGGCCTTAAATGCCTTTGAAACAAACCCACAAACCTCTGATGATCACTTAAAGACTGACCATCGGAGTCCTGCAGCTTGTCAAGTTTTCTCTTCATGTTTGTAGAATAGTTATGTGCAAGTCGGTGCAACTGTCTATTCTCATGCCTGAGCCCTCTGATCTCTTGTTGGAGACTTATCACTTCAGCCGCCAATGATTCAACTTGGCGGGTTCGAGCAAATAGGCGCTGGGCCATATTGGAAACAGAAGCCGCGCACTGGACACTGAAAGCCAGAGAATCCTTAACGGCCAACTCATCGGACCGCCCGGCGAGTAATCTGTTATCTTTGGGAGTGGACATATTCCTGGCCACCACCGCAGCAGTCATATCATTCTTCATTACAGAGTCCCTAATGGTGAGAGGACCAGAAGGGGATAAGAGAAATGGACGCCATATATTGTCTTGAGGAGACGCAGATGCCTCTCCACTAATATTCAAGTCAAGACGATGATCAGATGGGCAAGCCATTTGTGAAAATAATGAAGGAAGGAGAGGTCGGATGAAATCAAATTCTCAGAGATACAAAAGAGGGGAATTCTTTACAAGCAACCAACTCTCTGAACATGCTTTTGGCGCACCATCGACGCCTCCATAAAGGAAGAAGCAACAGAGGCGCCGGTTCAAAAATCGAAGAGGCACCTCTCCCCGAATATCAAAAGTCGGGCCGTTTGTTCAAAAATCGAAGAGGCACCACTCTCTGAGATTTTAAAAGCCGGATTTTCCGGATCAAATCTGTCGCCACTCTCCTGATCTCGAGAGCCAGACCGCCAGCACGACGCCTTTCTCAGAAATCGAAGAGGCATACTGCTTTTCAAACCTCGAGAGTCGGATTCAGCACCAGCTTTCCGGAAATCACGGACCACTTTGTCAAAAGCCTCTGACAAAGTTAAAACACGTGAACCCCGCCACTCTCACTACATCGCTGTGACCGAGAAGGGTAAAAGAACAGCATTACCACTTGTCGATAAAAATTCTACATATGTCGACCTTCATCCTCCACAGACGGGCAGACCTGCAAAAAATGCTCAACCCTTCCTCACTTCCGAGGGTAACACTCCCAGCAAAACCCCAACAAAGCTTTCTCAAAATGCTTGGCTCTCTTCCTCCCGAGAATACCTCTGCAAACAAATCAAACCAGAGCAAAAGTATCTCATATCAGCAGGGTCGAAAGCAAGAGTATCTCATATCATGCTTTCTCCCATCCTTTTTCTTTGTCCTCCCTCTTCACTACAGGACAAAGAGAAGGAGAGCAATCGGGCGGCGCTAGGAACCAAGTTTTTGGTCAGGAACGGACTGCCTAGAAATCCGTCCCTGATTGCTTACTTAGCTTTGCTCCCGAGTACTCATCCACATCGGCTTGGGGAACAGACAAGGCGAGCGACAATGAAGCATCAACCTTGCTGATTCATCCCCTAACTACAGGATAAGGAGAAGCAAAGTGATCAGCCGGCGTTTACCTTCCCAGTTGGAACGGATTGATGAGAAATCCTTCCCTGATTGCTTACCTGGCCTTGCTCTCGAGTACTCATCTGCCTGGAGAACAGATAAGACGAGCGACAATGAAGCATCAATCTTGGGGATCATCAGTAAGCGCAACAACTGCACGTGCTGATTCATCCTCTAACCCTCTTCAACATGAATTGGGGAGATCGAACAAAGAAACAGACCATTACCTCCATCTCGTGTCTGCTTGCCGGATGCCCAAATCCTGAAGCCGCTCGTGGTCCCGTTTCCATTCATCAAGATCAAGCCTCAACGGCCCTTGAAGAAATCACAAGCCCAATTCAAGATCAAGTGTCCACCACCCTTGAATCGAGCCCAACTCCAGGTAAAAGGAGTAAATTCAGACATTTGTAGCAAGTCTACCAGAAGAAGCCTCCTAGCCCAGTTCAAGATTAAATCTGTGGAAAACGACTTCTTCGAAAGCAAAGGTATCTCATATCATCAGGGTTGAAAGCAAAGCTATCTCATAGCATGCCATCTCCCTGTCCTTTCCTTTGTCCCTACTCTTATCTGCAAGACAAGGATAAAGAAAAGCAATATGTCGAAACCTCCACTCAAACCTCCAGGAAGATACCACATCTGCCTGAAGAACAGATAAGGCAGACAGGTGAAGCTAGTACATTGAAGCATGTGGAGACAAGCGCAACCAATATATATGTGTTGGTTCATCCGTTACTGCTTCAAAAGCAAACGTATCTCATATCATCAAGGTCGAAAGCAAAGGTATTTCATATCATGCTTTTCCCTTTTCTTTCCTTTACCCTTGCTCTTACCTGCAAGATATGGAGAAAGAAAGCAATCAGTCAGAACCTGAAATCAAACGTCCGATCTGGAACTGATTGCCCGGAACCTTTGCCTGGTTGCTTACCGAGCCTTGCTCTCAAGTACTCATCTTCAAGTGCTCTGAAGGACCATTTAAAAGCAAAAGGATGCGCACCACTTCTGCCAGGCAAAAGAAACAAGCAGAGAGGAATGTAACATAAGTGAGCTGGAACAGATCACTATAGCATGACGCCCTCGTCTGCAGAATCGCATGATCCATCCGGAGGAAACCAGAAAATCCTTCAAACCCAGTTCAAGATCAAAGCTGTGGAAAGTCAACAAGCACAACAAAGCACGTGTCGATTCGTCGGCCACTTCGTTGAAAGCAAGAGTATCTCATATCGTCTCTCTTCCCTCTCCTTTTCTTTGTCCTCGTTGCTAAATGAGAGACAAGTAGAAGGAGAATGATCAACCGGAACCCGAGATCTCCTAGCTCGGCGACTTGAGGAACTCCTACTATATGGTTTGCGTAGTACCTGACCAAGCCCGAAACCACAAAAATTTGCAGTTCATTCGAGATTCACGCCTCTACGGCCCTTGAAGAAACTTGCAACACAAAAAAATCAAGATTCACGCCTCTACGGCCCTTGAAGAAATTTGCAGTCCAAGGTCAAGCCCTCAGGCCCCTTGGAGAAATTTGCAGCACAAAAATCAAGATTCAAGCCTCTACGGCCCTTGAAGAAATTTCCAGTCCAATTCAAGATCAAGCCCCGACGGCCCTTGGATTGACATCTACATTAAGAAACTTCAAAACACATCGCCTACAAGTGACAAGCACAAGTATGCGACGCGCCTTGAAGTGGGGGCATTTGTAGACATCGAAATTTCGTGAAATAAATGTTGACCAAAAATTAAAATTTCAACGCTCATGTATCACATAAATTTTATACATAGCATGTGAATCAACGAAAAATCAAAATAACTCAGAAAAGTCACTAAACAGGACACGTGTCAACGCCTGGCAGAAGTGACTTATTTCATCTGATTATTAAAACCCAAAAATCAAGTTTTGGAATTCTATAAATAGGAAGCCATTTCATTCATTTCAATACACCAATTCACATTACACAAAAGCGTTGAAGCTCTGAAACTCCAAACGCTCTCAAGCAAGCCCCAAGGCTCCTCGAAGTTCTGTCCGTTCTTCATCAAAGTTCAAAGCCCCAAGGCTCCTCGAAGTTCTGTCCGTTCTTCATCAAAGATCAAGCCCCAAGGCTCCTCGAAGTTCTGTACGTTCTTCATCAAAGATCAAGCCCCAAGGCTCCTCGAAGTTCTGTCCGTTCTTCATCAAAGATCAAGCCCCAAGGCTCCTCGAAGTTCTGTACGTTCTTCATCAAAGCACAAGCCTCAAAAGCCCTTTGAAGATCCGTTCATCCACCTCGAAGATCAAGCCTCAAAAGCCCTTCGAAGCATCGTTCATCCATCCTCGAAGATCAAGCCCAAAAGCCCTTCGAAGATCCGTTCATCCACCTTCAAGATCAAGCCTCAAAAGCCCTTGAAGATCCGTTCATCCACCTCGAAGATCAAGCCTCAAAAGCCCTTGAAGATTTGTTCATCCATCTTCAAAGATCAAGCCCAAAAGCCCTTTGAAGATCCGTTCAACAAATCCACACATCCTCGTTCATCAAGATCAAGCCCTCCAAAGGCCCTTGAAGAACTGTTCATCCAAAGATCAAGCCCCGACGGCCCTTCGGATCAACAACCAATCCACCAAATCAACACCTTACGGAGATCGAATCAGAGGATCAAGCTAAAAAGAGATTGTAACCCAAAAACAAATCAAAAAAATACAAATATTACTTTGTACACGTTGGTTCTTGTCGCGTTTCGTTTCAGGAAAAAATTCGTGTTTACAAATATGTTTGTGTATTATTCGGTAACTTTGTTAAAAATTTACTTTTTTAATTTAATTTATATTTATTTAAATTAATCTATTATTTTTATTTCTTCATATATAAATATGTTAAAAAATGTGCGTATAATACGTGAATTATTATTATTATTATTATTATTATTTTTATTTTTATTTCCTCATAGTTTTTCATACTATTGTTTTACTTGTATCTTTAAAATGTACTCATTCATTTATTGTGAATGTTTGCTGAGATGGTTGATAAACTGGTTGAAATTTTCTAATTTCATTAGTTCATTTAAAAAATTGTATTAATTATTTTAAAATTACTTATTAAAATATGGAACGAGTATAGTACGTAGAAAATATGTTTGTGTATTATTCGGTAACTTTGTTAAAAATTTACTTTTTTAATTTAATTTATATTTATTTAAATTAATCTATTTTATTTATTTCTTCATATATAAATATGTTAAAAAATGTGCGTATAATACGTGAATTATTATTATTATTATTATTATTATTATTTTCTTTCTATATTTGGTTAACAAAAGCAGGTTTGTTGTCATGTTTTTATTATTATTATTATTATTATTATTATTATTATTATTATTTTCTTTCTATATTTGGTTAACAAAAGCAGGTTTGTTGTCATGTTTTTTTCATACCTGTTATCATATCAAACCGGTTCCCTTAACAGATTCTTTAACATGTGATTCAATAACAACTCAATTCGTTAAATGGTCATGTTGTTTTGTGTCAGGTTAAAAGATCATGCAAAAAATTATTCTGTTTAATGTCCAAATCTTACAAACGATATCGGGTTCTTAACTGATGACCCATAACAATGCGACTCATTAGCGGATCAACTCAAAACTTGTTATTTTTGTGTCGTTTGATGTCGGGTTAATAATAATAATAATAATAATAATTATTATTATTATTATTTTTTTCTTTCTATATTTGGTTAACAAAAGCAGGTTTGTTGTCATGTTTTTTTCATTCCTGTTATCATATCAAACCGGTTCCCTTAACAGATTCTTTAACATGTGATTCAATAACAACTCAATTCGTTAAATGGTCATGTTGTTTTGTGTCAGGTTAAAAGATCATGCAAAAAATTATTCTGTTTAATGTCTAAATCTTACAAACGATATCGGGTTCTTAACTGATGACCCATAACAATGCGACTCATTAGCGGATCAACTCAAAACTTGTTATTTTTGTGTCGTTTGATGTCGGGTTAATAAGTCAAGAAATTATCAGGCGTACTTCTAATATAACAAGACTCTGCATCATTTCTACCATACTTTTACAAACACTCTAAATATCACACTTTCGAACACCGATCGACACAAATAAACAAAACCAACAACTTGTATACACCGAAAAAAATACCTATTCTACATAAAATAGCTGAGAGACGTCTTCTTTCTTGATCCGCCTTCGCCATATAGGTCATTCCATTGGAGGAGCTCACTCATATTTGTCGACTCCGATGACACACTTGCACGCACCTGCATTGAATTCAATATTAGACAGCCAATGATCCGGAACACAACTGAACACTTCCGACCACCGTAGAATACTACAAGAAGCCAAAACCCCGTATTGTATTATTAGGTCACGACGTACCTGCTCATGCGCACGTTTGAAGTCCTCCATCTTCAAAGGACGAATGTCGGTACTGCAGTACAACTCCGGTACAGGTCTGTTCTCCGCAAAAGCTAAACTTCTCTCCTGCGATACGTGGAGAAAAAACTACTTAGTTGCAGTAACCAACCACACCACTTCAAGTTCATAAATCAACAAGGGCTTTGTATTTTTGATATATTGTACAGAAAGCCAACCTTTTTCTCTTTCTCTAAAATTTCCCTAATGGGGAGGTGAGCTGCAGCAACGCAGAGATTCTGCAACCACAACAAAAATCCGGACATCCATTACATAAGAGAAAATAAAACTACGTATGTAAAAAGCTTAGATGGGTTTCATAAAATTTAGTAGGCAACCTTTAAGTCACTTCCCGAATATCCATCCGTCATATTTGCAACTGCATCCAAATCAACGTCAGGTTCCAAATCTTCTTTGGCCAATACAACTCTCAGTATTTTTTCTCTGTTCTGGGCATCTGGCAAGTTCACCATCAATCTGCACATACAATCAATTTTGTACGCAGGAAGTCAATATACTTGCGTTGACATATAACAGATGCTGTAGCAGCAGAACAGGCAAACATGCGATTTTACCTCCTCGGAAGCCTCCTAATAACAGCCTCATCAAGGTCAAAAGGCCTATTAGTAGCAGCAAGTACCAATACACGTTCTTTATCCTTTGTACGCAGACCATCCCAGTTAACCATGAACTCATTTTTCATTTTACGCATAGCCTCATGTTCCCTACGATTTTCACGTCTGCCTAACATGCTGTCAACCTATGATGGTAGCCATAAAAAAATCAAATTGGACGGGAATAAAATTGAGTGAAACAAGACGAACAAAAGGATTCTATAAACACTCTCATGAACTGACAAGGTATTTTCATGGCCGTGCCATCCACTAGTGGCCTACACTGCTGTAGTTTAACAACCGAGGCAAACTAGCCCACCAAACAGTTCCAGAAAACTCTTTGAATAACTCACATTTTCCAAATGAGAAAACTAAAGAAAAAGGATCCCTGGACAGCGCAAATATATAGAATGTAATGAACCAACCTCATCAACAAAAACAACACTAGGGGCAATTTTACTAGCTAAGGAGAACACTGCATTAACGTACTTCTCTCCTTCCCCAAACCACTGCAACAAAAGTTAAAGGGGTCATATGGATTCAATAGTTGTCACAAAATGTTGACCCAAGTTCGAACAACCACGATAATATGCAAAAATACCTTTGAAGTAATACTTGACATTGATACGTTAATAAAGTTTGCACCAGCTTCAGTTGCAACAGCCTTTGCAAGCATAGTCTTTCCAGTACCCGGAGGACCAAATAGCAAGATTCCTTTACAAGGCTGTACAATAAGTAACGATAATCAGACAAGAAACATGAAAGAAAAGAAGCACCAACATAGAACTGTTGGTGTGCCATGTTTCTACCTTAGTCAACTGTCCCTTGCTAAATAATTCAGGCCTCTGAAAAGGAAGCATCACCAACTCCTTTAGGGTGTCCTTCACATTTTGCAAGGCCCCGATGTCATCAAAAGTAACCTCAATATCGCTCGGTGGAATAACATCAGCAAGAAGTTTTTTCTCAAATTCATTTCCAGGAACCACATCCTGAAATATCATGGAGTTAAATCCAATTCAATATACACTTACTTTCCTGATTATAGAAAATCTAATTTACATTTCATCTTCAGAAAGCCGGAAGCAAGGCATTTGTGGTACTTCCCCAAGAATATCAACTTACCTTAAGTGATTTCTTTATGCTCTGGTTTTCGTTTTGAATGCCTTGTAGAATGTTTAGTCCATCCTTAAGACTGTAGCATAGAACCATAAAATAAGATAAGAAAACAGAATAGACGGTATATTTAAACTACACTGTCCTAAGAAATTGTACAACCTTTCTGTAGAAATAACAAGTTTGTCATCTTTAACTAAAGCGTCTGAACAGTGCATAAGATGGTGACTAACAGCCCAGCCTACTACTTTGTCAACACCTGTTGAAGAAAAGATTATACAATGAATCGCATAAGTGAATATTAAAGTCAATATTCCCTGAAAAATTTTCTGCACTACAAAATTTGAGTTCAAGAAAACGCACTTTCAGTTGTAAGCGCTAGATCTTTAATGCACAGACTTTCAAGGTCAGGGCAATCCACAGAAACTCGGTTGAGAGCCTGAAAGCATCAGCCTTATGAAAATATACAGGAATAGTATCAAAAGCACTAAACACACTACATTAGCCACTAAACTGCTAACTAAAAATATGTCAACAGAGAAATGAATCACGGTTAGCATTAGCAAGCACATGTGCACAATCTTCACATCCATGTGTTGCAATAATTGCGCAAGAAGGTGTAAGAACAGTATGCATGAGAGACGTATTTAAGGGAAAGAACAATAGGAACAAAAAGAAGATGTGATCAGATGTACTTACTGAGCGAATGGTAACAACATTAGACTGCGATTTCAAAGTTTCAACATCACGTTCCAACTGCTGCTTCCAGTCCGAAAGTAAAGCCCCATCCTGCCAGGATAGCCGACAAATATTACCTCATGCAAGAAATAACAAGTAGCACAATGACCATATAAGAAAAAAGGCTGACTACCTGGGGCAGCTGTATGGTCACTTTGTTGGGGAAAATCTGAGAGAGTTGAACTTGCTTCTTAGTTTTACGAGTTTCTTTGCTTCTATCATGCAGTCTACAACCAAGTTTATCCTGAACACCACCAATAAATGTGTCAAATCTTGGTTTTTCAGAAGAAAAGTATCATCGTCTACGAAAAAGAGGGCAAAGTATTGTTGAATTTTATATTTCAATGTGAACAAAGCCCCCTCATCAGATGTTTCAATTGACCTTGAGGAATTTGTGTACATTTGCAAGAGAAAGAGGGACAGAGTTGAATGTAAATCAAACAGAAAGCGAATTAAAAATTAAATTGATCGGATAAGAATTTAGTTGCAGAGTAAAAACTCAAGACATGCTCTCACTCATCAAAGGCAAAGAAAGTAATGCACTTTGCACAGCATGATTACAGATGCTGATATGAGTGGTTAAAACTTGCATTAGCATTACATGCCACAAAGAAAAATAAAATGGAAAAGATAATGGAAATTCACATAACGGAAAAGCAAGATCAAGCAACGCTAATAAAATCAGCTAACTGTTAATGTCAAACTACAATGCTGAGTTCAAAATCAGCTAACTGATAAAATCCTCAGCCTCTTACCTTCTCCTTGCGATTGTCCAACTGGGTATGAGAGCCGATCACAACAACATTCTCTGGCAAGTTTTCAAGTTTACTCTTCAAGACACTATATGCATATGGGTTACCTACCATAACCTTTTCTATATCTTTCAAAAACACTATCAAAGGAAGAGTTTTACTCTCATTGGTTGCCACCTGCACAACATTGGTGCAGATATTATACGAAATTAACAGCAACTATATTGGTACAGTGAAGGGAGGTCTTGTTAGTGTAAAGGAGATGAGTACCACAAGAAGTTCACCGATTGCAAGATTGTCAATATCATCACCTCCAGAAACATCCAAGAAATATTTCAAAAAATATTTCAAGAAATATTTAACAGAATCAGAATCCTTGGGCGGTGGTGCCTCAACCTATTAAGAAGTATATTTCAAGAAATATTTAAAAGAAGATTCTAGTTAAAAAAGGGACATGAAGGAACATAAACCAGGCAGGAGAAGAGAATCTACAATTAGTAATCTAACACCAAAATGTTTCGCGAGTGCCTTTGCCAAGGTTTCCTGATATATCTCAGAACCTACAAAAGAATTATTAAAATAAAAACATAATGAATCAACAAGGAAAGAAAAAGAAAATATAAAATTTCAGAATTTACAAGCATCTGCATCATCAACTACAGAATTACAAGCCTATGTGTAGAAATTAAAATGGCAGAAGTACCTGCTGGACCAGATAATAATATGCGCGGGCTCCCGGTAGGTAGTGATGAAAAATATTTTCCAAACTTGCTACACCTCAAATTCGGGTGGGTGGATGCAATCAAAACCTTCTTTGTCGTTTCACTGTAAAAGTGCAAAATGAGGAAAGGTCTGAGCACAGAATTTACCAATAAGAGCCCAACTACATATGGACAAATCACAATAAGGGAAGCTAGTTCACAAAAAAATAAAAAAAAAGCAAATTGCTGCACCTTAGGTAATATGGAAAACTTTCGAATGAGACATCGATATCATCAGGACGTAGAATTCCTTGTTGCAGTTTTTCTTTAAATGCTTGTCGACGTTGTCGTCTAGTTGATATCAACATTGGAGGATCAAAATTGTGAAGAAGTTCTCTGATTTCCCTTTGATCTCAAGTATCTTAGAAATGCTGCCAGTCAAGTCAAAAGTGGCACTAGAAGAACCACTAAACATTCGGAACAGTGGTCTTGTCTTAGTCTATAAGTTGCCTCACTGTGAAGTTTTGGAAATTAAGTTGCCCCACTATTAAGTTACCCCACTGTGAAGTTTTGCATTTTTGTCAAAAAAGTAGGGTTTTAGGCGGGATCCACGCATGCAAAATGAGGCAGACTCAGCTCACGCAGAATGAGGCGAATCTTGACACGGAAAACAAGGCGGGCTGGGCTCAAGAAAACGGGACAGGCTTCTAGCACGCAAAACAAGGCAAGCTTCGCGCATGAGAAACGAGGAGGGATACGTCGCACAAATCTAGGCCAGCATTGCGTGGAAAACGAGGCTAGCTCCGCGAACGTCAAAACGTCGCAGGCTCCATGGACAAAAAGGGACGGGCACACATAAAACAATGTGAATCCACACAAGATGATACGGTCTCCGTGCATGTAAAACGAGGCGAACTCCTGGGTGCTAAGAAAACAAGTCAGACTCCACGCACAGAAAAATATATATTGAAGAATATGAATGTGATACTTTGTCGTAGTGGTAAGAGAACTGAAAGAAAAATTAACAAACAAGATTGAAATTCCTGGGTGCCAGAAAGTCACGGGCCACAAAGTCAGGCATGACTTTCTACAACCCCCGAGAATTTCAACTATTTTTCTACATTTTTCTTTTATTTCTCTTACCACTACAACAAACTATCATATTCATGCCCTTCAAGATATACTTTTCCGTGCAAAATCTACTATAATTCGTATTTAAACACTTGTAATCAACAATTTAAGACCTTAATTTAACGATATTTGAACTTGATTTTTCTTTTTGTTAATTTTTTCTTTTATCAAAATCTAAACTACATATCAATAGAACCCTCTTTGTCAACCAAAAGAGGGTAAAAGACTATTTAACAAAACAAAATTTTACTATTTTTTGTCTAATTTGTTCTTTTTTTTTTTACTTTTCGGCGTAAATATTTTACTAAATTCACACATGTTGCTCGATAAATCATAAATCCGCTTCCAAATACATTATAAACATTTATTTAATGCTCACGGAAAATATTTTGAAAACGTGGATTAACACTCACTGTTTTCAGTCGGTTTGGCAAATTCGTACATAAATCACCGTTTAATCTATTTATTTTCACCTTCGCCTCACTGTGAAGTTTTGGAAAGTAAGGCGAGGATTTTTGTTGAGATTCTTGAGTGTCTAACCCCATTTGACAATATTCTAGGACCCACTACAATGTTTTTCGCTTATTTTTTTAGTTCTTGGCTCAAATATTCTATTAAATATACATTTGTTGCTCAATAAGCCGTAACCTGCTTTCAAATTCCTTAAAAAGTTTAACTTAATGCTTAGGAAAAATATTTTGTGAAAATAAAAAATTTGCATTTTTGTCAAAAAACATGGGGTTAGACGGGATCGACGCACGCAAAACGAGGCAGGCTCAACTCATGCAGAATGAGACGAATCTTGGCACGCAAAACAAGGCGAGTTGCGCTCAAGAAAACTTGGAAGGCTTCTCGGCACACAAAACGAGGCGAGCTCCGCGCATGAGAAACGAGAAGGGATACTGAGCACAAATCTAGGCCAGCCCTGCACACGAAAAAGAGGCTGGCTTCGTGCAAGGCAAAATGGCGCATGCTCCGTGGACAAAAAAAGGGATGGGCTTCTGATACGCAAAACGATGCGGACACCTCACATGTAGAACGAGGCGAACCTGACACACAAGACGAGACGAGCTCTGTGCACGCAGAACGAGGTGAACTCTCTGGTGCTCAAAAAACGAGTCGGGTTCCACGCACGGAAAAATATATTTTGAAGTGACTTTTTGCCACCCCAAGCATTTCAATCATTTTTGTACATTTTTCTTTTATTTCTCTTACCATTACAACAAACTATCATATTCATGGCCTTCAAAATATACTTTTCCGTGCAAAATCTATTATAATTCGTATTTAAACACTTGTGATAGTTTGTCGTAGTGGTAAGAGAACTAAAAGAAAAATTAACAAACATGATTGAAATTCCAGGGGTGCCAGAAAGTCAAGTGACTTTTTGCCACCCCAAGAATTTCAATCTATTATAATTCGTATTTAAACGCTTGTAATCAACCTTTTAAGACCTAAATTTAACAATATTTGAACTTGATTTTTCTTTTTGTTAATTTTTTCTTTTATCAAAATCTAAACTACGTATTAATAGAACCCTCTTTGTCAACCAAAATAGGATGAAAGACTATATAACAAAACAAATTTTGCTATTTTTATTTTAAGCCTCACCTACAAGTGATTTTAACATCTTTATGTTGTTCACTTATTTTTTTTTACTTTTCCAATTAAATATTCTATTAAATATACACTTGTTGCTCAATAAATTGTAAATCCGCTTCCAAATACATTATACAGATTGCCTTAATGCTCACGGAAAATATTTGGACAAAATAAAAAATTTGCATTTTTTACAAAAAAAAAATGTAGGTTAACACTCACGGTTTTCATTCAATTTTGCAAATTCGTACATAAATCATTGTCAATCTATTTATTTTCACCTTCGCATTACTGTGAAGTTTTGAAAATTAAGATGAGGCTTTCCGTTGAGGTTCTTGAGTGTCGAACCCCATTTGACAATGTTATGGGACTCACTACTATGTTTTTGGCTTATCTTTTTAGTTCTCGGCTCAAATATTCTACTAAATATACTTTTTAGTTCTCATCGCAAATTCTTCCATTTGAAATGCTTTTTTCTTCTTCTTCTGATTAGTCGTAAAAAAAAAAAAACACATTTTCGATGCCAATTATCCTTTGGTTTCAGTTAAATCTTCGTCAAAATCGAATTTTTTTTAGTCAATCCGGTGCAAATATAGTTTACAAGTTAGCTCATATAAGGGTATCAAGCTCACAATGTCATCAATTTAATAAATTATGGTACAATTAGGCCGAAGACAAAAATTAACACACTTATAATATATCTTATGATGCATTATGAGAATTTTAAAACTTCGTGGTCCATTTTAAAAATCATTTCAAACGTGAAGAGTGTAAATTATAGTTGACCTATATTTTTAAGGTAAACTCCAAATCTATACGCCCTTCATTTTTTTACTCATTTGAAAAGATCAAAATGAACGCTACCAATTATCTAATATTTACATATAAGTAAGAGACTGAATTATGTGCTAACTATTAATCTACATTAGGTGATTGTAGACTAAAATTTATATTCAATATACAAAATTAAATACATTGCCAATATATAATTTAACAAGTTAGAACTAGAGGGTATATTGGTGAATTATGAGTTTTTGGAGGCATACTTTGTTGTTCTCTTAAAAAGGACGGGGTGTGAGTGTGAATTGGAAACGGGAGGACCAGTGGTCCCCACTACCAGGGACGGATCCATATAGGGATTAAGGTGGTCCTAGGTCCACCCGGATGCCAGAAAAACGCCTATGAAGATCCTTCGGGGACCCTCCAAATATTTCAATAGGGATGACAGATTCACGCCTAGGACTATATGGGCTATGCCTAGGAAATTTATTTTGTTAAACGACATAGTTATGGATGGACCGTGGTACAATCAAAATTCTGGTGCAGTGCATCCATTAAGGAGGTAGAGGAGTTGCAGCTTTCCAGCGAAGGAAGAAGGCTGAAACTACTTTTTTTTTTTTTTTTATCTACTACATGGGACTACCATTGCTACTAAAATATTGCTTTTTAAAAAGCACTTTCTCATCGACTATTCTATTTCTTATTATTTTATTTTCAATTTTTATAATCTCTATTTGGTATTTTTTTTTTTGGTTAAATTTCTATTGGGTGAAATGGTCAAAGACGCAGTTTTTATTGTGAATCCTATTTTATGTGCTAAGAATCCCGTATTTTGTAAATCACATCTAAATCATTTTTTTTTCTCATAGAAATAAGATTTACTTGAATTGTATACTCTATCTCTACTAATACAATAATACCACATGATCTTAATAGGAACCATTACCTTTATTTCTATTTAACAAAAGAAAAACATTTTTTTTTCTTTTTCTGTAAAATTGTGAAAAGTTATCAAAGTATTTACATTTTTTTTAACAATCGATATTATCTACACTAAAGGGGAGGAAGATGGCTTAGTCTCACAATGAGCTAGCAATAATGTGGCTCACAATTTGCCATTGGCGAGAATTGAACCTAAAACCTCTCACTTACAAGTGAAGAGGAATACCACTAGAACGTAGTATTAAGTGGCAAGTATTTACAAATTAGAAGAAGGGATTTTATTCATGATGACCTAGCTTTATTTTTACCATGATTTATGAATGAAAATTATTAATATTTAGTTTTTGTAAATTTATCGTTTATTTATTTTTTTGGACGTTTTACATTGGGTGGTTAGGATCACCCAATGTGAAAATCCTGGATCCGCCACTGCCCACTACAATCATTTTTTTAAACTCAATTGGCCGAAACGACATCGTTCCGTCTAAGAATATTCAGGAAAAAACTTATAACCCTACGCTGCTGCTGTGTGCAGCAGCAAAGAATCCAGAGAAGCAACCAAGACTCCATCATTTCCGACGGGACCAGAGGGGCGGAACCATCGCTCCTGGCTTTGATTTCCAACGAGGGGAGGGGCGTCCGCCCCTCCTCGCTCCTATGTAGCTTCGCCCATGCCAATATGTATACAAGAATTTATACTCCATAGTTAACCTACAGACTATGGACACAACGCTCTACATCAGTCTACAACGTGGCATTTGAATTCACATTTAAATATGAAGGTGATGAGTGAGAGTTGGGGGAAGAGGAAGCAGGCGGTTATACGTTTTCAAAGCATGTTGATAAATTGGCCTTCAATGGTAAATTGGTGCAAATCACGCCTCATAGTTTTCATACTATTGTTTTACTTATATCTTTAAAATGTACTCATTCATCTAATGTGCCTTATAGTCATAACTAATAAATTTTACTCCCACGTTGTTGTGGGAGCGAAAATATGACTATAGATATGTTTTTAACATATATATATGCAAAGAGTGTTATAAATACTAAACAGAAAATGGAACAAATATTTTTACAAAGCTGTCTAAGTTTATATAATTTACAGAATAGACATTATCAAATGTCTTAACATCAGTATACAAAAATAGTTAACCTAGTATTCTTCCTTGACATTGATCCTAAAGAGCCCATTGCTTATATACACAAAAAAAATGGAGAATTCATGTTAGGATCAACTATTTACACACACAAAAATGTGAATCAATACTTATTTGTTTTGGATAACACATGCCAACATCCTTTCACACATGAGCAAAAGTTTTTTGGCTAAAGCAGTCACTGCAGAAAAAACAGTATTGATCATCAGAAGAAAAAAAAAACAAAGGATGCTAAAAATGAAAGAAAAAGAGGAGAAAAAGCAGATGCCGAAAAGAAGAAAGGCAAATAAGACAACAAACGTGGAGGAAAGAAAAGAGAAATAAAAGAGAAGAGCTTACAAACATACGTTGCTTTATCAAATTTTTTAAATATTTTTTTTGTCCTACCAACAATTTTTTTTTTATTTTATCTTTTTCTGGACTAAAAGAAAGACTTGTCATGCCACACCGGGTTTAACTCACATGTTTTTTAGATTTTTTTGCCTTCACATCAATTGCTTTATCAAATTTTTTTAATATTTTTTTTTGTAAGAATTCTCATAACCCTAAACAAATATAAAAGTTTACTGCAAGCTTGAAGCTAATCGGGTCACATTCTCCTTCCTCTGCAAACAAACAAATCAAAATTCAATGCCGAAAACTATTTTAAAATATATATAATTGTTGTTTTGCTCTTATTAAAAAATAAAAAAATAAAAAAATAAAAAAAATAAAAGACCCGGTACATTTTTTGCTCTATCATGGTCATCAGTTTAGATATGAATCATTTATCTTAATTCATTTTCAAATTAGGCTACAAATTCAAAATACAAAACACAAAAATCCAAATTAAACGGAAAAATAAAAAATTCACAATGCAAAAACCTAATTGCATCTAACATTTATTAACCCAAAAGAAGCAAGCTAGTCATGATAAACAATTTAATCAGTTAAGAAAATCTCTTTCTGTTATCATTGTACAACACTGTTGTTTTCTAAAATATTTAAACAAAGTGATCTCCATCTTTGAAATTTCAGTCTCTAAGCAAACCTCTCCTTATCGCACTGTTAGCAACCAATTTTTTCTCTTCGTATTCAATCTGTTTTGTCACCTAAATCCATACATATACTCTCTTTAAAATTATAATCTATATCAATCCCACTAAGCCTTTGTCCAACGACTTACATAAGAAAACCAATTTTCTTAACCAACCATGCTTATTAATCCTTATGCTCTGTGCATACAATTTTACACATTTTCAAATCTGCATATTTTTAAGATCTTGTAATTTTTCAATAAATTTATTAGTTTGGCATTCTCAATCTAGGTTTTCAATCCAAAAACACTAAAATTGTTATCTTCACAACATCAAAGATTCCTGGTTGTTGTTGCCAGAGCGTTACCAATCATATTGTCATTTTTGATATTTTACAATTGATTTTACTACAATTAATTCTAACTTTATTAATTGCAATGTAAATATTATTCAATCACTTACAATACACCATTTCCCTTTTTTCACAAAAAGCAAGCAGAGACCCATTTTACATTATTTATTGAGAAAAACTATTTGCAAATGGTCAAAATTGAAATATCCAAACAAAAACCACAAAAAACAAAAAACGATTCCATCCAACAAAAGATTCAGGAAAAAGAAAAAAAAATTCTATACCTTGATGATAAAGAGCTTACAAAGCTGCAATGAAAAACTGGAAATTCGAGCAACAACTTTTGCTGCAACTAAAAATCAAAGCAGATCAGAAAAGTACACCCAAAGCTTGAAAAAAATTAAATCACACACAATCAGAAAAATAAAAAAACTCACCAGTAAACGTTTGATTGTATCCTTAACTTTTTTTTAAATCAAAAATCAAAACACATAAGAGAACCACACATAAACCGCAAAAAAAAAAATTGAAATCCCATGCGGCAAGAAAACCAAATAACTCACCAAGACCCATAACACTAACCCACAAAATCAGCCAAAAGATACAAAATATGGGGAAAAAGATAAATTTGGAAGAGAGAGGAAGATAGAGCAGACGGGCGGAGAGAACCAAATGTAATGGGAAAAAAAATCGATTAAAAGAATTCAAAAGGAACTGCAAAACGAAGAGAAAGTTGAAAACGGCGATGAGAGACGCGTGGAAGTGAAAGGGCACAACCATCCTTTAACTGTGGAAAGTAGGAAAGATAACGAACATAAGGAAATTTTTTAAGGACAAGTTCGCCATTTTACTATTAATGAATAGTTACCGAAACTGAGTTTTAGTATATACTGGAATTGAAGAGAAATCCGGCGATCAAAGAGAAATGGGTCGAATCGAAGAGGAGGTGTGCAGAGCGAAGGCGTGGGCAAAAAATGGAGGAATTGCTAGAAGTGATGTGCAGGAGAAAGGAAAGACGTGATGAACAGTTGTGGGGAACTGTTATAGGGAAAATTTTTAGTTGTGACGGGAACACGGATGGTACACCACGTGTTTTTATGTAAGTGGTGGAAAAATTTAATTTTTAAGTTATTAATCTTTTAACACACATATCCAACCATTTACATAGAGACACGTGGTGTACCGCCTCGTGTGACGGGAACACAGAAAAATCTTTCATATTCTAGATGTCATGACTTGTTTTTTAATTATTTTTTTAGGTTAATCTCGGTTTACTACCCTCATGTTTCATGGTTTTCAACATTTAGTACATCAAGTTTTTTTCATCCCAGATTCATACCTAAAGTGTTAATTTTGGGACAGTCTCATACATCCGTTAGTCAAACTGTTAATTCTCCCGTTAAGTGATGACGTGGCGCCAATGTGGACAATGACTGGGCGCCACGTGTCATTAAAAATATTAAAATAATTAATTAAAAAAAAAAAACCTCTCCTACCCCGTTCCCAACCCATAAGAAGAGGAAAAAGTGGAGGGAAGAGGAAGGAGGAAGAAAAAAAAAAGAATTTTTTTTTGAAAAGAACGAATCTGCAAGAAGGAGAGGGTGGGTCGCGCGGCGGGGGGGGGGGGGGGGGGGGAGGGAGGGAACGGACGGGAAGTGGGTCGCCGGGAGGGGGGATGGGGGGAAGTCGGGGGGTCGCCGCAGGGGGGCGAGGGGGGGGGAAGGGGTGGGGATGGGGGGAAGTGGGTCGGGGGGGGGGGGGGGGGGTCTTCCTTCTCCTCTTCTTCCTTCTTCCTCCTTCCTCCTTCCTCCTTCTTCCTCTTTCTTCTTCTTACTCTACGTTGCAGATCCCGTTTTTTTTTTTTTGCTTTTCTTTCCTTTTTTTTTTCTTTTCTTCCTCTTTCCTCCTCCTCCTCCCCCTCCCCTCTTTCTTCTTCTTCTGGTTGCAGATTCCCCTTCCTTTTTTTGGTTCTTCCTCCTTCCTCCTCTTCTTCCTGCTTCTTCCTCCTCCTTTTTCCTCTTTCTTCTTCTGGGTTGCAAATTCGATATTTTTTTTCCTCCTCTTCTTCCTCCTCCTTCTCCTTCTTCTTCCTTCCTCTTCTTCTTCTGGGTTGGGAACGGGGGAGAAGAGAGGGTTTTTTTTTTTTAATTAATTATTTTAATATTTTAATGACACGTGGCGCCCAGTCATTGTCCACATGAGCGCCACATCATCACTTAACGGGAGAATTAACAGTTTGACTAACGGATGTATGAGACTGTCCCAAAATTAACACTTTACGTATGACTCTGGGATGAAAAAAACTCGATGTACTAAATGTTGAAAACCACGAAACATGAGGGTAGTAAACATAGATTAACCCTATTTTTTTTTTCTAGTGATAAGCGTCCTATCTCACTCACTATCCATGCTTAGCTTTTATATGCATGTTCCAGATTTTTGCTATTTTAATTATTTTTTGGTGGAAAGGCAAAAAATAAAGCTAAGGAGGTCATTTTCTTGCACCAGAGAGGGAAAAAAGGCCCGGCAATGAAGGAATGGGAGGGCAGCTTAGGGAGTTCATTGCTGGTGAACAGTCGGCCCTCTCACATGATAAACGGTGGAGGTCAATTGAGCTTTAGTAGATAGTAATATTTTTTGAGATGGTTGATAAACTAGTTGAATTTTTTTTAATTCATTCGTTCATTTAAAAAAATGATATCGGGTTCTTAACGGGTGATCCATAACGATGCGACTTGTTAACGGATCAACTCAAAACTTGTTATTTTTGTATAGTTTGGTGCCGGATTAATAAGTTAAGAAATTATCAGGCATACTTCAAATATAACACGACTCTACATCATTTCTATCATACCTTTACGAACACTCTAAATATCACACTTTCATACACTGATCGACACAAATAAGCAAACATTAGAAAATTGTAAAACATTAGCAAACATTACAAAGATGCAAGGTTACAGCTGAGTTACCCTCATCCAGGGGATTGAGATTTCAGAGTTTGTTTCAAAGAAGAGGAAGAATGAGAGCTCTTAGAGCTCGAGAGAGAGAGAGAGAGAGAGAGAGAGAGAGAGAGTCATTGGTGAGAGGAGTTCAGGAGATAGTGGGGTGAAAATGATGGCTGATTTGATGGGTGGCGTACGAGAGTGATAGTGGTGCACGGGAAGGAGAAGCATAGGGAAGAGAAGTGGAAAGAAATATGAATAAATAAAGATAGAAATGCAAATTGGTGATTAAAATAAAGGAAAAATGGGACAACTTCAGGGAAACACGAAAATGGGATTTTCAAATCCCATAAAATAGTTCAACGTGGGTCCCACACTTAAATATATTAATAGGACAGGAAAATATTCAAATTTATTTCGGTAAATTTACACTGTTTCAAACATAACTTCTTCGTTATAATTTCGAATTGAGTTCCGTCTGCGGCCGTGTGTAAAAATGAGTACTATTCGAAAATAGTAAAATAAGACTGGAAGAGTGAAAGTAAAATTGAGGTCCACATAGAAGATCAACGAGGCATCTCAGGGGCATTTTAGAAATTTCACTACTACTGAGAATAAAATACGATAAATCACGGGACGGGATGTTACACCCACCCTCGTTTTATAATTAAAAACTGATTTTTGGGTTTTAATGTGTGTGCCCGTGGGGCCCTCCTTCCTTTCGATCTCCCTTACCCCGAGACCCCTTTCCTTCTCACTTTCGACTTACTCTCTCTCTCTCTCCTCTGCACTGTCTCTATCTCTCTCTCTCTCTCTCTGAACTCTCATCTCTCTCTCCCTCTTGTCGTGGACACACACACGCACACCTCCACACCATCTGCTGAGGACGCCGCCACCATCATCATCAAAACCTTGCCCTTTCCTCTATTTCTTTCGTCGCAGCAAGGACATCGAAAGCCCAGAAAGCTCCGGCGAATTTTCTTAAGTTTTCCGGTTAGGTAAGTCACAAATCTCTCTATCTCTGTTAGTGTGATGCTCGGATGTGATTATTGCAGTTTACCTCGTCATTTTTACCAAGGTTTTAGCATGGATTCGACTAACGGGGGAAAAGCACGCCCATTTCAGGCAAAACCATGGGTGTCGAGGGTTTGTCCGGTCACCTCCGACCGTTTCACGGCAAACCAAAGGTATAGACTTGCTCATCTCTTCTTCCTCTTCATGTTGGTACTTAGATCGGGGTGTAAAACCCTTGTTTTCGGTCGGCCGAATCTGTAGAAGCTCCGGTGTTCCCTTCCGGCAAAACCAGGCTTTTCAGGCCGTCTCCTAAGGACCTCGGGCCTTAGGCCGTTGTGGGTCAGCCCAAAACCACGGCCTGCTTCTTTTTTTTATCAAGCCTTCGGGCCGTGAGGGATTAGGGCCTTGAGCCCGTATAGCCAAAACCCAACCCAGGGCTTTCAGCCCATTTTGAACCCAAAGAAGGGCAGGCCTTGAGGCCATCCAAATTGGGCCTTCGGTCTGTTACACTTTAAAACCCTAAAACCCTAACCAGGATCCAAGCCTAAACCCGGTTGACCGTTGACCTGGGTTGACCCATACCCGTTGATTGGTCTGACCTTTGACCCGATCAACGTTGACCGTTGACCTTTGACTTTCGGGTTAACTTTTCTGATTTCGTTCGGGACCCCTCCTAGGCTAATTTCGACGTCCTGGACCCGTTTCCGATGTCCGTTTTCCCAAATTAAATCATATGAGTAGAGTTTGACCAAGTGTACCATTTATGTGCTTAGGGGCAATTATTGTGGTGTTCTATCTTCGCTAGTTTGCGTGGCTTTTAAGCGGCGAAGTACTGTGAGTGGACCCCTTCTAAAAATGCATGTTTTGATATTAGAAATGCATACATGAAAAGCATGATTTGATGATTATGTTCTATGAAATGTTTTGAGATAACATGCTTATTGAGGCTTGTTTGAATTACTACTATTTTTCCTATAACCCATGTCCTTTATAGGATATCTGATCGATGACAATACAATATTTAGAACATGTTTCGAACACCTCTTTATAGTATAGATGATCGATGACTTTATACTATGAAGTTGTTTTTCAAGATATATATATATATATATGTTCACTGGTTTTGTACTTACCCAGTGGTCCTTATTCCGCTACGGGACCTTGGGATAGTGTCTAGTCCGTCCTGGGCGACGGTTTGGTGTTGGCATAGGGCCTGGAGGGTGTTTCCTCTGGCTATTTAGCACATGGACGGGGAGCCGGCAAGGGGCTTGGAGTGTATTTTCCTCTTACTATCTGCTCAGAGACGGGGAGCCGGCATAGGGCCTGAAGTGTTATATTGGACATTCACTAGCGACTATTATATATGAAAGTTATGATTTGAGACATTCCACAGCATGCTAAGTTTCGGAAAACCTATGTTTATTATGATATATATGTGTTTCATAAAACCTGGGGGTTAGTATGTTGATAACTGCTTTATTATATATATCAAATTGGTCCACTCATGTTTGTTTTGCACCCCCTTCAGGGTATAGAATCGAGGCATACAATCACGGCGTCAATGCACTTCCGCATCGGCATCTTTGAGTCCTCTCGGTGTAGGATCCACTCCTTTGTTCATTCAAGTTTTATATTAATTCTTTTAGTGTTCTAGTTAGATGTATGCTATGAACACGTTCTTTAAATGCATATTCATTATTCTTTTATATTTATAAATCTTATATATCCCTTGTTTTCAGTATTTGCACTCAATAAATGGCTTTCGTCACCCTTGGGTGTCGGCCAGCACGTGCCTACCCTGGTGTTCGGGGAATAGCGGGGTCGGGACATGTCACGGGATGTGTCACATCCCGACCCAGGCTCCACCACAACTCGGGCTTGACTCCATCGTAGCACAATATTGTCCACTTTGGGCCCCGACCACACCATCACGGTTTTGTTTATGGGAACTCACGCGAGCAGAACTTCCCAGTGGGTCACCCATCCTGGGAATGCTCTGGCCCATTCTTGCTTAATTTCGGAGTTCCTACGGAACCCGAAGCCAGTGAGCTCCCAAAAGGCCTCGTGCTCTGATACTAAACTAACACACCCCGACACGGAATGTCCACTAGGACTCTGAATCGAGCTATGCTGACCGACATCTAGAAGGTGGCGAAACCATAAAGTATGGTGATGTGGAAAATGTGAATAAATTTAAACCTAATAATGTCTAAAGACAAGAGTGCGCTGCCAGCGGGAATGAACCCATTTCACACGCCACGTCAGAGTATAAGTAAAGTATAGTAGTGTGGGTAAGGGTCTTACCCTCAGAGGTAGCCACCTATACTGAGATTCACCAAAAATCCTCGTCGATACGAACTTTTAACAGCTAAAACCTGGAGGGGCGAAAAACAGAAAATATGAGTGGGCTTTTGGTTTTCTATATATATACGTATATATGCTTTACATTTTTCCAGGAATTGTTTTAAATGGATTTACATTTTTAAATGCTATGTCAATTGCATTACATTTTAGTATATGCATTAGTATAGATATGCATATTATTGCATGACGCTGCGGACGCCTATGTAAGCTTCAGGTGAGTATATGTTGATGATAGTGATTGCTATGGGTATGGGTATGTTTAGATGCATTTAGTGCTCATTATCTTGCACCTCGGTGTTAGTGTTCCGCCCGAGGCCAGGGCCTAGCCTTCACGTGATCGTTCACCTCTCGCACCACATGCTCACCTTGGATCCAAGGGAGGTGACAGCCTGTCGTACAGACCACAATAGGTGGTTCCGACTCGTAGGTGACTTGCGATACTTCACACAGCCTTCACGTGATCGTAGCACTTGAGCGTACTTATTTACACCTAGCCTATCGTACAGACCATAATAGGTGGTTCCGACTCGTGTGCAGGAATTGGTTTATGAGCTATAGGTTCAGCTGTGCAGGTCACGTTAGGTGACTCCGGCTGACTTATCATATTATATTGATTCATCACCTAACTTACATATTTATTATTGAGATACTTGACAGCACAAACTTTGGTTTTCATTGATCTCAAGCCTGATTTCTATATACGTATGTGTTTGGACCCGATTTTACACTATCGGCCATTGCAATCAAAACCGTTGAGTAAGCATATTTTCAACCGTCGGATGAAAAAGGGAAGATAATTTTGTTATAAGGATAATATTATGGTTTTTATCATAATAATTATATGAATTATCTTGGCAGATGTAAATTATATCCCCGAGCAGGCGGTGTAGTTCAAATAGGCTTGGGATTCTTGTCATCAGGTTGGAACAGCATGCATAAAGATTATGGTGATGGAATTCGTGGGAACCGCTGGATATCATTGGCAGGATGCCAAGAATTTGGTCAAACAAATTGCATCAGATTGAAACTCATGGGCTTTTCAAAGATGGAAAGGTGTGGTCAAGTTTGATTTTTTGGCAGTACAAGCACCTGGTCAGATTTGGTGGAAAGGTGGAGACCGCCAAATACTTGGATAATAATGGACAAAATAAGGAGAAAAAGGGGATAATGATGGAGATTTAATTTGGTTGGATAATTGCGTGATAAATCCATGGATTTGGTTGAGTTTGATTCACGCTAGGAAAATATCTCATTCAAGACTCAAGGTTCAAGTCAGCGCATCCCTATAAATACAGAGGCAGTGGCAATGGAAAAAAGACCTCCAATTCAACACACAAAACTGCCCTGCGCAAACCCTCTCAACCTTTGAGATTTTTTTATTTTCTTTTTCGCCAACACATCTTCAGTTTGGATAAACAGCACTGTGGAGGCAACCGGTAAACATCTTCAGTTTGGATAAACAGCACTGTTGCCGTAGAATCAGCCGACCGCGGAGCACCTTCAGTTTGGATAAACAGCACTGCGTCGGGGCCGACTGGTTATCTATCCAAGTCTCGGCCGAGAAGGATTTTCGAATTCTTTTCGACAGAGGTCATCTCACCAGCCTTCTCGGCGAAGTGAGGTGTTACAGTTTATTACATTCGGCACATTGAAAGCCGAAATTTGATATTGAACTTCGCAGAACTAGCAGCCTTGTCTTCAGGCTCTAGGACCCAAAGGCCGAGGCGTGTTCCTTCCTCGGCCGCAGTCGCAAGATCAAGAAGTCAGCCGCGCAACACAACACCACATCCACATTTTACTCACCGGCCGAGCTCGGCCGTCGAGTTGGCACGCCCCGCATTCAACCGAAGGACGTAGTTAGCTTATAGATTACTCGGCCTGCGCGCCACGTAGGCTTTGTAGTTTTTAGGGTCAACAGTATGTATTATTATTTTCTGGGAAATTATACGGGTTTTACAGTGAGGGGTTAGTATGTTCATAAGTGTGTTGACGAGGATGTCGGGCCCCTGAGGGGGTGGATTGTTAGATCCCACATCGCCCAGGGGAGTGGATCTTTTATGCCTTAAATGTACATGCACACCTCCTTTAGCACGAGGCCTTTTAGGAGTTCACTGGATTCGGGTTCCGTAGGAACTTCGAAGTTAAGCAAGAATGAGCCAGAGCATTCCCAGGATGGGTGAGGGTTTAGGGTGACCCACTGGGAAGTTCTGGCTCATTCTCGCTTAACTTCAGAGTTCCTACGGAACTCGAAGCCAGTGAGCTCCCAAAAGATCTCGTGCTAAAGCAGGTGTGCATGTACATATAAGGCATAGAGGATCCACTCTCCTGGACGATGTGGGATTTAACAGGATGTCACAATTTTTATTTCTTCATAAATATGTTAAAAAATGTGCATATAATACGTGAATTATATATATATATATATATATATATATATATATATATATATATTATTGAAAAATATATGAAAATAACGTTCATTTTATTTTTGTCTTAAGCCGCAGTTTGCATTGAGACGACTTGTTTCAAACTTAGGTGTGGAGACAAACACTGCTCGTGTCAACTTGACTTACGGAGTAATCATGTTTGAATAGGTGATTCAATAACGACTCAATTCGTTAAATGATCATGTTGTTTTGTGTCAAGTTAAAGGATCATGCAAGAAATTACTCTACTTAATGTCTAAATCTGACAAACGATATCAGGTTCTTAACGGGTGATCCATAACGATGCGACTCGTTAACGGATCAACTCAAAACTTGTTATTTTTGTATCGTTTGGTGTCGGGTTAATAAGTCAAGAAATTATCAGACATACTTCTAATATAACATGACTCTGCATCCTTTCTATCATACCTTTACAAACACTCCAAATATCACACTTTCATACACCGATCGACACAAATAAGCAAACATTAGAAAATTGTAAAACGTCTTTCATTTACCGATTAGCATTTACGGGCAAAAAAGGACCCATAACAAAGAGAAAAGGCTAAGTTAGATAACTGCATATGAACTGGGAATGACATTCCTAACAGAGGTGTTAAATATAAATCCAATAAAAGGCGAAAAAGAAGAAAAGAAAACCTATATATATATATATATATCATACAAATGGGGGCGTGACCTTGACGGGATTTCCATGGATATCTTGCCACGCCTTATAAGCTCGATAGAGAAGAATAAACAAAACCAACAACTTCTACACACCGAAAACAATACCTATTCTACATAAAATAGCTGAGAGACGTCTTCTTTCTTGATCCGCCTTCGCCATATAGGTCATTCCATTGGAGGAGCTCACTCATATTTGTCGACTCCGATGACACACTTGCACGCACCTGCATTGAATTCAATATTAGACAGCCAATGATCCGGAACACAACTGAACACTTCCGACCACCGTAGAATACTACAAGAAGCCAAAACCCCGTATTGTATTATTAGGTCACGACGTACCTGCTCATGCGCACGTTTGAAGTCCTCCATCTTCAAAGGACGAATGTCGGTACTGCAGTACAACTCCGGTACAGGTCTGTTCTCCGCAAAAGCTAAACTTCTCTCCTGCGATACGTGGAGAAAAAACTACTTAGTTGCAGTAACCAACCACACCACTTCAAGTTCATAAATCAACAAGGGCTTTGTATTTTTGTTATATTGTACAGAAAGCCAACCTTTTTCTCTTTCTCTAAAATTTCCCTAATGGGGAGGTGAGCCGCAGCAACACACAGATTCTGCAACCACACAACAAAAATCGGGAAATTCCATTACATAAGAGAAAATAAAACTACATAGAATATAACCGACAAAAATAAAACTACTTATGTAAAAAGCTTAAATGGGTTTCATAAAAATTAGTAGGCAACCTTTAAGTCACTTCCCGAATACCCATCCGTCATATTTGCAACTGCTTCCAAATCGACGTCAGCTTCCAAATCTTCTTTGGCCAATACAACTCTCAGTATTTTTTCTCTGTTCTGGGCATCTGGCAAGTTCACCATCAATCTGCACATAGAATCAATTTTGTACTCGGGAAGTCAATGTACTTGCACTAACATATAACAGATGCAGTAGCAGCAGAACAGGCAAACATGTGATTTTACCTCCTCGGAAGCCTCCTAATAACAGCCTCATCAAGGTCAAAAGGCCTATTAGTAGCAGCAAGTACCAATACACGTTCTTTATCCTTTGTACGCAGACCATCCCAGTTAACCATGAACTCATTTTTCATCTTACGCATAGCCTCATGTTCCCCAGGATTTTCACGTCTGCCTAACATGCTGTCAACCTATGATGGTAGCCATAAAAAAATCAAATTGGACGGGAATAAAATTGAGTGAAACAAGACGAACAAAAGGATTCTATAAACACTCTCATAAACTGACATGGTATCTTGCATGGTCGTGCCATCCACTAGTGGCCTACACTGCTGTAGTTTAATTAACGAGGCAAACTAGGCCACCATGTCAGCTTATAAAACAGTTCCAGAAAACTCTTTGCATAACTCACATTTTCCAAATGAGAAAACTAAAGAAAAAGGTTCCCCGGACAGCGCAAATATATAGAAAGTAATGAACCAACCTCATCAACAAAAACAACACTAGGGGCAATTTTACTAGCTAAGGAGAACACCGCTTTAACGTACTTCTCTCCTTCCCCAAACCACTGCAACAAAAGTTAAAGGGGTCATATGGATTCAATAGTTGTCACAAAATGTTTATCCACGATCCAACAACCACGATAATATGCAAAAATACCTTTGAGGCAATACTTGACATTGAAATGTTAATAAAGTTTGCACCAGCTTCAGTGGCAACAGCCTTTGCAAGCATAGTCTTTCCAGTACCCGGAGGACCAAATAGCAAGATTCCTTTACAAGGCTGTAGAATAAGCAACGATAATCAGACAAGAAACATGAAAGAAAAGAAGCACCAACATAGAACTGTTTCACTTTCCAAAGGGGAAAAATGAAAAGTGTGCCATGTTTTTACCTTAGTCAACTGTCCCTTGCTATATAATTCAGGCCTCTGAAGAGGGAGCATCACCAACTCCTTTAGGGTGTCCTTCACATTTTCCAAGGCCCCGATGTCATCAAAAGTAACCCCAATATCGCTCGGTGGAATAACATCAGCAAGAAGTTTTTTCTCAAATTCATTTCTAGTAACCACATCCTGAAATATCATGGAGTTAAATCCAATACAATATACACTTACTTTCCTGATTATAGAAAATCTATTTTACATTTCATCATCAGAAAGCCGGAAGCAAGGCATTTGTGGTACTTCCCCAGAATATCAACTTACCTTAAGTGATTTCTTTATGCTCTTGTTTTCGTTTTGAATGCCTTGTAGAATGTTTAGTCCATCTTTAAGACTGTAGCATAGAACCATAAAATATGATAAGAAAACAGAATAGACGGTATATTTAAACTACACTGTCCTAAGAAATTGTACAACCTTTCTGTAGAAATAACAAGTTTGTCATCTTTAACTAAAGCGTCTGAACAATGCATAAGATGGTGACTAACAGCCCAGCCAACTACTTTGTCAACACCTGTTGAAGAAAACATTATACAATGAATCGCATAAGTGAATATTAAAGTCAATATTCCCTGCAAAATGTTCTGCACTACAAAATTTGAGTTGAAGAAAACGCACTTTCAGTTGTAAGCGCTAGATCTTTAATGCACAGACTTTCAAGGTCAGGGCAATCCACAGAAACTCGGTTAAGAACCTGAAAGCATCAGCCTTATGAAAATATACAGGAATAGCATCGAAAGCACTAAACACACTCCATTAGCCACTAAACTGCTAAGAACAGTATACATGAGAGACGTATTTAAGGGAAAGAACAATAGGAACAAAAAGAAGATGTGATCAGATGTACTTACTGAGCGAATGGTAACAATATTTGACTGCGATTTCAAAGTTTCAACATCACGTTCCAACTGCTGCTTCAAGTCCGAAAGTAAAGCCTCATCCTGCCAGGATAGCCGACAAATATTACCTCATGCAAGCAATAACAAGTAGCACAATGACCATATAAGAAAAAAGGCTGACTACCTGGGGCAGCTGTATGGTCACTTTGTTGGGGAAAATCCGAGAGAGTTGAACTTGCTTCATAGTTTTAGGAGTTTCTTTGCTCCTATCATGCAGTCTACCACCAAGGTTATCCTGAACACCACCAATAAATTTTTCATCTTGGTTTTTCAGAAGAAAAGTTGTTAAAACTTGTATTAGCATTACATGCCACCAAGAAAAATAAAATGGAAAAGATAATGGAAATTCGCATACCGGAAAAGCAAGATCAAGCAAAGCTGTTTCGTTGAAGCCGAACTCCGTAAACAAAAGGCTACCAGGATGGGACTGCAAACATAAAAATAGTGTGTTAATGTCAAACTACAATACTGAGTTCAAAATCAGCTAACTGATAAAATCCTCAGCCTCTTACCTTCTCCTTGCGATTGTCCAACTGGGTATGAGAGCCGATCACAACAACATCCTCTGGCAAGTTTGCAAGCTTACTCTTCAAGACACTATATGCATATGTGCTACCTGCCATAACCTTTTCTATATCTTTCAAAACCACTATCAAAGGAAGACTTTTACTCTCATTGGTTGCCACCTGCACAACATTGGTGCATATATTGGTTGCCACCTGCACAACATTTATGCAGATATTAATACCAAATTAACAGCAACTATATTGGTACTGTAAAGGGAGCTCTTGTTAGTGTAAAAAAGATGAGTACCTCAAGAAGTTCACCGATTGCAAGCTTGTCAATATCATCACCTCCAGAAACATCCAAGGGAAGTAAATGACCAGCTGCATAGTAAATATTAATTATTAACAAGAATACAAAAAGTAAAATAAAGCAAAATCGTGCACTAATAGGGAAGAAAACATGATATCAGAAATTACCAGAACAAAAGAAGCCATGATCTTCTTCACAAAGACCACCAAGATCATTGCCATCTGGTATTGATTTATCAAATCTAACACCAATTTTTGAGGCCCCATTTTCTTCAGAAGCAAGAACAACTTTGCCTCGACAACCATATGATGGTCCCCTGCAAAATTTGGAACCAAAATCACTTTCCGAGCAATGAACCAAGAGATTCATATAGCATGAAATAACTTAAGATTCCACAATGAACTAGTAATAAATCCTGAAGTTACATAATAAGTAAAGATGAAATAACAGGAAGAGAAAAGATGGAAGTTACAAAGAGATGCCATGTCAAACATTGAGGCACCAAACCGTCTGCTTAATTCAGATAATGGAATATACAAATGCCACTTATGAAAATCAAATTTACTCAGAAATGTACATTTTATACCATCATACCAATCGAATACCTTAGAAGACGACAACTCTGCAGCGGTTGAGGACCAGAAGATACGGCACCCACAAATTTGACCCTGTCACCTGCATAGATGGATAAGGGTTAGCACCTCAAAGAGAGATAGCGTTAAATTACAATTCTAGATCAATAAACCAATAAGAAATCCACTGTATGTTCGACATTCTAAGAAACAATATCATGCCTTGTTTAAAAGTATATCCGCCAGTAATTTCAGCCTCAACACTAGAGGTTGGTTTCTTGTGCTTCAATCTAGCGGCATGAGCTGCTGCTCGTTCCGTAATTGTGGAAACTCTTTCAAGCCTTGGTAATCCTTTAACAGAATCAGAATCCTTGGGCGGTGGTGCCTGAACCTATTAAGAAGTATATTTCAAGAAATATTTAAAAGAAAAATCCACAATTCTAAACTTGAATTCCTGAAATGACGAAGAAAACTGCTACAAAGAAGATTCAACATGAAGGAGAATATATGCTTGCAAGCAAAGAAGATTCAACATGAAGGGACATGAAGGAACATACAGCAGGCAGGAGAAGAGAATCTACAATTAGTAATCTAGCACCAAAATGTTTCGCGAGTGCCTTTGCCAAGGTTTCCTGATATATCTCAGAACCTACAAAAGAATTATTATAATAAAAACATAATGAATCAACAAGGAAAGAAAAAGAAAGTATAAAATTTCAGAATTTACAAGCATCATCAACCACAGAATTTCAGGCATCATAAACCACAAAATTACAAGCCTATGTGTAGAGATTAAAATGGCAGAAGTACCTGCTGGACCAGATAATAATATGCGCGGGCTCCCGGTAGGTAGTGATGAAAAATATTTTCCAAACTTGCTACACCTCAAATTCGGGTGGGTGGATGCAATCAAAACCTTCTTTGTTGTTTCACTGTAAAAATGCAAAATGAGGAAAGGTCTGAGCACAGAATTTACCAATAGGAGCCCAACTACATATGGACAAATCACAATAAGGGAAGCTAGTTCACAATAAAAAATAAAAAAAAAACAAATTGCTGCACCTTAGGTAATATGGAAAACTTTCGAATGAGACATCAATATCATCAGGACGTAGAATTCCTTGTTGAAGTTTTTCTTTAAATGCTTGTCGCCTAGTTGATGTCAACATTGGAGGATCAAAATTGTGAAGAAGTTCTCTGACTTCCCTTTGCTCGTCAAGTATCTTAGAAATGCTGCCAGTCAAGTCAAAATTGGCACTAGAAGAACCGCTAAATATTAGGAAGAGTGGCCTTAGTTGATAAGTTGCCCCACTGTGAAGTTTTGGAAATTAAGTTGCCCCGCTGATAAGTTGCCCCGCTATAAAGTTTTGCATTTTTGTCAAAAAGCAGGGTGTTAGGCGGGATCGACACACATAAAACAAGACGGACTCAGCTCATGCAGAACAAGGCGAATCTTGGCACGCAAAACAAGACGGACTGTGCTCAAGAAATCGGGGCGGGCTTCCCAGCACACACAACGAGGCGAGCTCCGCACATGAGAAACGAGGAGGGATACACTGCACAAATCTAGGCCAGCCCTGCGTGCGGAAAACGAGGTTGGCTTGGTGCACGTCAAAACGGCACAGGCTCCGTGTACAAAAAAAGGGACGGGCTTCTAGCACGTAAAACGACGCGAACACCTCACATGCAGAACGAGGCGAACCCAGGCACACAAGATGAAGCCGGCTCTGCGCACGTAGAACATGGCGAACTCCTAGGTGCTCAGAAAACGAGTCGAGCTCCACGCACAAAAATATATATTTTGAAGAACATGAATGTGATAGTTTGTCGTAGTTATAAGAGAACTGAAGGAAAAATTAACAAAAATGATTGCAATTCCTGGGGTGCCAGAAAGTCACCCATCCCCAAGAATTTCAATTATTTTTGTACATTTTTCTTTTATTTCTTTTACCACTACAACAAATTATCATATTCATGCCTATCAAATATACTTTTCCGTGCAAAATTTATTATAATTCGTATTTAAACACTTGTAATCAACCATTTAAGAAATTTAACAATATTTGAACCCGATTTTTCTTTTTGTTATTTTTTTTTATCAAAATCTAAACTACATATTAATAGACCCCTCTTTGTCTACCAAAAGACGGTGAAAGAATATTTGACAAAACAAAATTTTGCTATTTTTATTTTAAGCCTCACCTACAGATGATTTTAACATCTCTAATTTTATAAAAAAAATTAAAAATTAAAAATATACATTTTAACAACTCTATGTTGTTCACTTAGTTTTTTTTTACTTTTCGGCTTAAATATTCTATTAAATATACACTTGTTGCTCGATAAATCGTAAATCCGCTTCCAAATACATTATAAAGATTTCCTTAATGCTCATGGAAAATATTTGGACAAAATAAAAAAAATTGCATTTTTTACAAAAAAAAACGTGGGTTAACACTCACGGTTTTCAGTTAGTTTTGCAAATTCGCACATAAATCACCGTTCAATCCATTTATTTTGACCTTCTCATCACTGTGAAGTTTTGAAAATTAAGGTGAGGCTTTCCGTTGAGATTCTTGAGTGTCGAACCCCATTTGACAATGTTCTGGGACTCACTACTCTGTTTTTTGCTTATCTTTTTAGTTCTCAGCTCAAATATTCTACTAAATATACATCTGTTGTTTAATAAATCATAAAACTGCTTCCAAATTCCTTAAAAAGTTTAATGCTCAGAAAAAATATTTTGCAAAAATAAAAAATTTGCATTTTTGTCAAAAAAATGCGACCTTCGCAAATGCAAATTTTCGTCGTCTTCTCCTTTGATGAAAATGCACCTGCTAAATAATAACACCTAAGATTAAGGCCAAAACCTTCACGCGCCCATAATTAATGGGCTTTGGCCGAAGAATCTCCGATGCCAAAGTTAGAATTTGAGAGAAAATGTGTTTGGGAATTTTTGGGAGAGAATGAACTTAGGATTTTGGTGGAGAAATGAGGCTATTTATAGGGGTGTGGCCGGCCCTATTTGGAGAAATAGGGACCGGCCACTTATGGTGGTATTTTGAATATAATTGCAAGATATTATGTCCAATAATATAATGCAATTAATCTGGTAATTAATCCCATTTTGAAAAGAATAATTGGGAGTTACCTTGCGGGTGAGGATTTGATGAGGAGTGATGAGAGGGTTTTGAATAAATACCATTTTTTCACCTTTGACCTTGATTGAGTTGTTATTGTCTGTTGTATGCGCGTGGGAATCCTGGTGTGTCTCGAGGGTAATTTTGTCCTTCTTACCCAAAAGTCCACGTGTCACCTCCATAATTTTTTTGGATTATTTTTGGCTCCACAAATGCCCCCACACCTGCTAGGCTGCTCGCTGGAAAAGGCAGTAGGTGTAGAGATCTCCAACTTTGATGCAAATTCCCACTTGGACTTGAAATTAGATTCTTCTAGGAAAGGGAAATAAATCGCCACCAAAGCCTATTTAAGCCTACCTCAAGTAGGGGATTAAATCAAATTCGAAAGGCAATTATTTATCTTTACAAGAAAGAAAGAAAGCAATATGATATTTGTTCCCCCTTCCCCTAGCATTATTCTTCGCTTGTCAGTGCAAAGAACCGTCTTCCGTTAATTTCTTTGTCTTCTCTGCACGGTACCAATGTAAGAAAAACTTAATTTTCTTTGTCTTCTTTTTGGGTGATGCTGCCACGGGGTAGCCGTCGGGGTGATGCGGCACGTTGGTTGGCAGGGGCCAAAAGTCGGCTCGGTATGGGCCAAGGAAGTGGTGTGGCAGAGGCCACGGCTTGGGATGCCTTGTCTGTGCTGGTTGCAAAGAATGAAGAAACTGCTTGAGTTTCATTTCTCAGCTGCTGTAGATGAAGCAGTCGAGGATGGGGCTGCCAAGATCGGAGTTATGAAAGATGAAGTGTCAAATGAAAGAATTGTTGAGTGCGAAGTGACCGATTGCCCCCTAACCATTTGCTTCTTAGATGGTCTTCGAGTATTCAACCTTTTGAGCTATGTGGCCTCCTCACACTGGAGAGCAATTAGTTTATCCTCTCACACTAGAGAGCAGACCCAGATGGGTGTCGGGGAATTAGTTTACCCTCTCGCACTGGAAAACAATTAGTTTATCCTCTCAAACTGGAGAGCAGACCCAAATGGGTGTCGGGGAATTAGTTTGCCTTCTCGCACTGGAGAGTAATTAGTTTATTCTCTCGGACTAGAGAGCAGACCCAAATGAGTGTCGGGGAATTAGTTTACCCTCTTACACTGAAGAGCAATTAGTTTATCCTCTCACACTAGAGAGTTTGCGCATATGGGTGTCGGGAAATTAGTTTACCCTTTCACATTGGAGAGCAATTAGTTTACCCTCTCGCACTGGAGAACTTACCCATATGGGTGTCGGGGAATTAGTTTACCATCTCGCACTAGAGAGCAATTAGTTTACCTTCTCGCACTGGATAGCTTATCGAGATGGGTGTCGAGGAATTGGTTTACCCTTTTGCACTGAAGAGCATGGAAATCGTTGTCGTGAGTGCAGCCGAGGAAAGTTAGACTACTGGACAACTGAAATAATCCTCAGCCTGTGCAGTCTTGTTTGGCGATCTGCTTGTGGAATCCGTGTAAGGGTGTAAGTAGGAAGCGCAGCGAGCTGCTCCTGAACTTTCTTCAAGTATTGCACCATCGTTAGATGTTTCTTCGTGTGCCATTTTGAGGCTTGGTTGGTGATCAACTGAGAATCTAAATGGATTGCAAGCTTCTCCACCGCTAAGTCTTTCGCTAACAGAGTCTGCTAGTAAGGCCTCGTATTCTGCTCCGTCGTTGGATGCTTTGAAGTTTGAAGTGTCGTGGGCCTGGTCGACGCAGATATGAGCCTCAAGGTGGTACGATTGGGAGCCGTGGTGCAAGATCGGCACGGCTGGGAGTCATGGTGACAAATCAAGGGCAGCCAAGGGCCGTGATGCTCGGCTACTGTGATGTGTTGCTTCAGTATTGAATTATCTAGAGTGTTGAGAATAAGACCTGCCCCCAGTTTTTGGTAGTTGGGCTGATGTGTCCTTCTGATACTCGTCTGCCCCCAGTGCGTCATTAGGCTGAGCTGCTGCATTTGTCGGAACAGAAGTAATCTTTGTATCTAACAATCTATGTCAATGAAAGATGACCCACTTATGTTGGTCATGTCTCGTCAGAACACCTCGTCAGTAGCTTCGTTGTACTGGAAGTCGCGCAACCGTTTGGTCAGGAGCCTCTCAACTTCTTTCTAAATTTGCCTCTGTTGGGGCAACAGAGCTTCTGGCTGCCTCCAGTCGTGACCTGTTGGTTTAGGTTGCTCATTTCTATGATCGGCTCATCTATATTGCGGCTGATGTGCATGTGGTACCTTCATGGCAGGCGAGTGGATTACTCGCAGGTGGCCGATTAAACTTGAGTTGGATTAAGTGACAACTTCTCTCCGTCCATTGTGTTGCCTACTCTGATGTGAGGTGGAGGATGCTCTTTACGAGCCTAGCCGCAAATGAACACTTCGTTTGGAAGGTTTTCCATGTTGATTATCAGAGTGTGGTTTAAATCGTGAATGTATGCTCGTCCGTAGGCCTTACCAAAAGTGCACGCTCCTCTGCATGCTAAGACAAAAGTATACACTTTCTTGGGGGCCCAGACAGGGGTGTACACTGCAATAATGCTCAGTTCGTGGCTGGTCGAGAGGCTGCTTGCTGGGATGCTGCTAGAGAGGTTCGTCGTCTACCCTTATCCTGCTTCGGGACACCTCGTCTAGGGGACACTGCATCTTGATGCGCTGTAAGAACTGATTCTTCAAGATCGTCTGATGCGCGAAGGCGCTTGTCAAGTATATGACCTGTCGAGACAACTGTTGTTCATCATTTGGGATGGAAGAGCTTGGATGGTATACGTATTCTTCAGTAGTGGAAGTGTAATGGACTCCGGGCGCGAGTTTTGAGTATGGATATGTTAAATCTATGAAGAAATGAGGTGAAAATACCTCCAGTTCAATCATCGGTCCAGAAATCTGAAGCCAGGACAGTTGAACTGATCTGGGATGCTAGGTGGGACACGTGGGTGGCCTGCCCCGCGTGCGGTGGCCATGGACGCTGGGCTTAGGCTTGGTTTTGGAACGTGATGAGCTCGTGTTAGCCTTGGGCCCGCGAGTGTTGGGATGCTTCATCTGCCGCAACTACTTGGGCTAGGGTCGACTCGTGACAGGCCTGGCTCGGCTGCTTTGTGATGTGAAATACTTGGGCCGCCTTTTGGGCTGCTAGGGCAGCTGCTCCCTGCTCTCCGTGTGCATACTCTGCAACTGCTTGGGCTTGGGTCGGCTCGTGACAGGCCTGGCTCGGCCACTTTGTGGTGTGGGTTACTTGGGCCGCCTTTTGGGTTGCTAGGGCAGCTGCTCCCTGCTCTCCGTGTGCACACTGCCATGGAGCTAACACACTCCCCACTGCCACGGTGGTCTCCGTGGCTGCCATGGTGGGGTTGCTCTGTGGTAGCAAAGTTGCTTATCTTACCATCGTGTTGAACCTCGTGGATCGTCGTGGTAGGGGCTACGTCTTATCCTCCATCATTTGATTCAGATCTTTGAATGTAGGAAGTTCCGTTCATCGTGGTTTCCAAATTTCCCGTCATTGTATTTTTCCTTACCTATATTCAAAGAATTAAAAAATTCCAGGAATAAGAAAGTACGAAAAATTTACGAACGAACGAGAAATGAGAAACTTTGAATGCGATAGTCTTCTTCGAGCATGTGAATCAAATTCTCAATGAAAGCACCAATTTTTGGATGCAAATTTCTTCCATCTTCTTATTTGACGAAAATGCACCTGCAAAATAATAACACCTAAAATTAAGGTCAAACGCCACTTGCGCCCACGATGAATGGTTGGGGCTTTGGCCGAAGAATCTCCAATGCCAAAGTTAGAATTTGAGAGAAAATGTGTTTGGAGGCGAAAACTGTTCGTAAAACAGAGTTACAATGAATGAGTTATTAACGATTGAAGTCGAGGACAAAATGGTCAATTTATCATTTTTGGAAGAATACCACGTGTGTGGCTGTGATGAAGAGGGAATGAGAGAAAGGAGAAAAATGAGGGAAATGAGATAGGGGACCGGCCAATCAGGGAGAAAATAAATGAGAGAAATGAGGGAAGAGAGGAGGAAGAAAACTGGATCCTTCATCAACCCGCCGACCCGACCTGGTCAAATCTTCCAATTCTAGCCACCGTTGATGATGAGACCGGTGTCAAAATGATCCTTACTTAGAAACCATTTGTTCTATCTCCCATTTACACCTGAAAAACTAAAGAAAATGGATTGATTTTAAGAGGAACCGCACTGTGGGTGCGGCGATTTTGGCTTCAATTTAACTCCTACAATTACCACCACCAATAGTCTTCCCTTAATGTCAGGAACAAAGCCCAAGCAATGGTTGGGGCATCGGAGTGCATTTTGAGGTTGAATCGAGAACACCTATTTCTAGGGTTTCTGGAGGTCCAAGGCTGATTTCAGGTGTTTTCCGGTCGAATTGGACTTTTGCCCTGGTATGAAATTTGTTCCTCTCATTGAATTCTACTTGCCTGTAAAATTTGGTAATTTTTGAAGTTAGTTGGAAAATTGGGTTTCAGTTCGCCGAAAATCGCCACCCGCGGCGGCGCATGGCCAGTGGGCCGATGCTGCCATTTTGTGCATATTTTGATATTCTAAATATGATTTTGGTATCAAATTGATGTGTTTCGACTATTAAACCCAATGTTGGTTATTTCCGTTATTTGCATATTATCGAAAATGGTTTGGAAAATGAAATGTAAACTACGAAAGGCTTGATCCCACTAAAGGGTACGTAGACAGTCTAACAAGGTTAGATGCAGCCTTAAATAGTCCAGAATTATATTTGGTTTAGGGTTTAGGGAAGTAAATTTCGAGAAGCAAATTTCAAGGTTTATGTTTTTGGAAGTAAATTTTGAGTAATTAAGGAATTTTAAATAAAGAATGGTGTTTAAGGGTAGTAATATAAATAAGAGTTTAAATTGGGCCTATCACCGAAATTATTTCCCGAACAAGTAAGTTTTCGGGCCGGGGCGTTACATAACATGTGGAGACAAACACTACCTGTGTCGACTTACGGAGTAATCATGTTTGAACTTTTGTCAAACATCTTGCTCCTATTGCAACAATAATATCCAAGAAAAGCTTCCATGCAATTTGTAGAACATTGTGTAGACGAGGGAAAGAGCGGAACTGGATCCCCTCCGGATCCAAGGGATCTAAGCACACTAATCAATGCATCTGGACCATTGAAATTTGATCCAACGGCTATAAACAGGAGGTCCATCTGAAAGTTATAATAATTATAACCGTTAGATCAAATTTCAATGGCCTGGATGCATTGATTAGTGGGCTCAGATCTTTTTGGATACAAAGGGGATCCAGTTCCGGAAAGAGCATGCGAAGGCTATTCACTCACCCGACTTGCCAGCCTCTTCCATCGTCAATTCAATCATTCAAGCATTCAAGTTATTATTATTATTATTATTTTCTTTCTACATTTGGTTCATGTTTGTTTCATACCTGTTATCGTATCAAACCCATTACCTTAACAGATTCTTTAACAGGTGATTCAATAACGACTCAATTCGTTAAATAACCATGTTTTGTGTCAAATTAAAGGATCATGCAAGAAATTACCCTGCGTAATGTCTAAATCTAACAAACATTTTCGGGTTCTTAACTGGTGATCCATAACGATGCGACTCATTAACGGATGAACTCAAAATTTGTTATTTTTGTGTCGTTTGGTGTCGGATTAACAAATCAAGAAATTGTCAGGTGTACTAATATAACACAACTCAGCATCATTTCTATCATACCCTTACAAACACTCTCATACACCGATCGACACAAATAAGCAAACATTAGAAAACTGTAAAACGTCGATCATTTATCGATTAGCATTTATACGCCAAAAAGGACCCATAACAAAGAGAGGAGGCAAAGTTAGATAACTGCATATGAACTGGGAACGACATTCCTAACAGAGAGGTTAAATATAAATCGAATAAAAGGCGAAAAAGAAGAAAGGAAAACCTATATATATCATACAAATGGGGGCGTGACCTTCGACCAGATTTCCATGGATATCTTGCCACGCCTTATAAGCTCGATAAAGAAGAATAAACAAAACCAACTTCTTCTATACACCGATAAAAAATACCTATTCTACATGAAATAGCTGAGAGACGTCTTCTTTCTTGATCCGCCTTCGCCATATAGGTCATTCCATTGGAGGAGCTCACTCATATTTGTCGACTCCGATGACACACTTGCACACACCTGCATTGAATTCATTCAATATTAGACAGCCAATGATCCGGAACACAACTGAACACTTCCGACCACCGTAGAATACTACAAGAAGCCAAAACCCAGTACTGTATTATTAGGTCACAATGTACCTGCTCATGCGCATGTTTGAAGTCCTCCATCTTCAAAGGACGAATGTCGGTACTGCAATACAACTGCGGTACAGGTCTGTTCTCCGCCAAAGCTAAACTTCTCTCCTGCGATGCGTGGAGAAAGAACTACTTAGTTGCACTAACCAAGCACACCACTTCAAGTTCAAAAATCAACAAGGGCTTTGTATTTTTGTTATACTGTCCAGAAAACCAACCTTTTTCTCTTTCTCTAAAATTTCCCTAATGGGGAGGTGAGCTGCAGCAACACACAGATTCTGCAACCACAACAAAAATCGGGACAATCCATTACATAAGAGAAAACAAAACTACATAGAATATAACCGACAAAAATAAAACTATGTAAAAGGCTTAGATGGGTTTCATAAAAATTAGTAGGCAACCTTTAAGTCACTTCCCGAATACCCATCTGTCATATTTGCAACTGCTTCCAAATCAACGTCAGGTTCCAAATCTTCTTTGGCCAATACCACTCTCAGTATTTTTTCTCTGTTCTGGGCATCTGGCAAGTTCACCATCAATCTGCACATACAGTCAATTTTGTACGCAGGAAGTCAATATACTTGTGCTAACATATAACAGATGCAGTAGCAGCAGAAATGGCAAACATGTGATTTTACCTCCTCGGAAGCCTCCTAATAACAGCCTCATCAAGGTCAAAAGGCCTATTAGTAGCAGCAAGTACCAATACACGTTCTTTATCCTTTGTACGCAGACCATCCCAGTTAACCATGAACTCATTTTTCATCTTACGCATAGCCTCATGTTCCCCAGGATTTTCACGTCTGCCTAACATGCTGTCAACCTATGATGGTAGCCATAAAAAAATCAAATTGGACTGGAATAAAATTGAGTGAAACAAGACGAACAAAAGGATTCTATAAACACTCTCATAAACTGACATGGTATCTTGCATGGCCGTGCCATCCACTAGTGGCCTACACTGCTGTAGTTTAATTAACGAGGCAAACTAGGCCACCATGTCAGCTTATAAAACAGTTCCAGAAAACTCTTTGCATAACTCACATTTTCCAAATGAGAAAACTAAAGAAAAAGGTTCCCCGGACAGCGCAAATATATAGAAAGTAATGAACCAACCTCATCAACAAAAACAACACTAGGGGCAATTTTACTAGCTAAGGAGAACACCGCTTTAACGTACTTCTCTCCTTCCCCAAACCACTGCAACAAAAGTTAAAGGGGTCATATGGATTCAATAGTTGTCACAAAATGTTTATCCAAGTTCCAACAACCACGATAATATGCGAAAATACCTTTGAAGTAATACTTGACATTGATATGTTAATAAAGTTTGCACCAGCTTCAGTTGCAACAGCCTTTGCAAGCATAGTCTTTCCAGTACCAGGAGGACCAAATAGCAAGATTCCTTTACAAGGCTGTACAATAAGTAAGGATAATCAGACAAGAAACATGAAAGAAAAGAAGCACCAACATAGAACTGTTTCACTTTCCAAAGGGGAAAAATGAAAAGTGTGCCATGTTTCTACCTTAGTCAACTGTCCCTTGCTAAATAATTCAGGCCTCTGAAGAGGAAGCATCACCAACTCCTTTAGGGTGTCCTTCACATTTTCCAAGGCCCCGATGTCATCAAAGGTAACCCCAATATCGCTTGGTGGAATAACATCAGCAAGAAGTTTTTTCTCAAATTCATTTCCAGTAACCACATCCTGAAATATCACGGAGTTAAATCCAATACAATATACACTTACTTTCCTGATTATAGAAAATCTAATTTACATTTCATCTTCAGAAAGCTGGAAGCAAGGCATTTGTGGTACTTCCCCAGAATATCAACTTACCTTAAGTGATTTCTTTATGCTCTTGTTTTCGTTTTGAATGCCTTGTAGAATGTTTAGTCCATCCTCAAGACTGTAGAATAGAACCATAAAATAAGATAAGAAAACATAATAGACTGTATATTTACACTACACTATCCTAAGAAATTGTACAACCTTTCTGTAGAAATAACAAGTTTGTCATCTTTAACTAAAGCGTCTGAACAATGCATAAGATGGTGACTAACAGCCCAGCCTACTACTTTTTCAACACCTGTTGAAGAAATGATCATACAATGAATCGCATAAGTGAATATTAAAAAGTCAATATTCCCTGCAAAATGTTCTGCACTACAAAATTTGAGTTCAAGAAAACGTACTTTCAGCTGTAAGCGCTAGATCTTTAATGCACAGACTTTCAAGGTCAGGGCAATCCACAGAAACTCGGTTAAGAACCTGAAAGCATCAGCCTTATGAAACTATACACGAATAGCATCGAAAGCACTAAACACACTACATTAGCCACTAAACTGCTAACTAAAAATATGTCAACAGAGAAATGAATCATGGTTAGCATTAGCGAGCACATGTGCACAATCTTCACATCCTTGTGTTTCAATAAGTGCGCAAGGTGTAAGAACAGTATACATGAGAGACGTATTTAAGGGAAAGAACAATAGGATCAAAAAGAAGATGTGATCAGATGTACTTACTGAGCGAATGGTAACAATATTAGACTGTGATTTCAATGTTTCAACATCACGTTCCAACTGCTGCTTCCAGTCCGAAAGTAAAGCCTCATCCTGCCAGGATAGCCGACAAATATTACCTCATGCAAGCAATAACAAGTAGCACAATGACCAACAACAACAACAAAGCCTTTTCCCACTAAGTGGGGTCGGCTATATGCATCCTAGAACGCCATTGCGCTCGGTTCTGTGTCACGTCTTTCGTTAGATCCAAGTACTCTTAAGTCTTTTCTTAGAGTCTCTTCCAAAGTCTTCCTAGGTCTTCCTCTACCCCTTCGGCCTTGATCCAAGTACTCTAAGTAGCACAATGACCATATAAGAAAAAAGGCTGACTACCTGGGGCAGCTGTATGGTCACTTTGTTGGGGAAAATCCGAGAGAGTTGAACTTGCTTCATAGTTTTAGGAGTTTCTTTGCTCCTATCATGCAGTCTACCACCAAGGTTATCCTGAACACCACCAATAAATGTGTCACCTTGGTTTTTCAGAGGAGCAAAGTATTGTTGAATTATATATTTCAATGTGAACAAAGCCCCCCCTCATCAGACTGTTTCAATTGACCTTGAGGAATTTGTGTACATTTGCAAGAGAAAGTGAGACAGAGTTGAATGTAAATCAAATAGAAAGCGAATTAAAAATTAAATTAATCAGATAAGAATTTAGTTAGAGAGTAAAAACTCAAGACATGCTCTCACTCATCAAAGGCAAAGAAAGTAATACACTTTGCACAGTTGTCAAGGTCTACATATCGAAATCAGAATAAGCATGATTACAGATGCTGATATGAGTGGTTAAAACTTGCATTAGCATTACATGCCACCAAGAAAATTAAAATGGAAAAGATAATGGAAATTCACATACCGGAAAAGCAAGATCAAGCAAAGCTGTTTGGTTGAAGCCTAACTTCGTAAACAAAAGGCTACCAGGATGGGACTGCAAAACATAAAAATAGTGTGTTAATGTCAAACTACAATGCTGAGTTCAAAATCAGCTAACTGATAAAATCCTCAGCCTCTTACCTTCTCCTTGCGATTGTCCAACTGGGTATGAGAGCCGATCACAACAACATTCTCTGGCAAGTTTGCAAGCTTACTCTTCAAGACACTATATGCATCTGGGTTACCTGTCATAACCTTTTCTATATCTTTCAAAAACACTATCAAAGGAAGACTTTTACTCTCATTGGTCGCCACCTGCACAACATTGGTGCAGATATTAATACCAAATTAACAGCAACTATATTGGTACAGTAAAGGGAACTCTTGTTAGTGTAAAGGAGATGAGTACCTCAAGAAGTTCACCGATTGCAAGCTTGTCAATATCATCACCTCCAGAAACATCCAAGGGAAGTAAATGACTAGCTGCATAGTAAATATTAATTATTAACAAGAATACAAAAGTAAAATATAGCAAAATCATGCACTAATAGGGAAGAAAACATGATATCAGAAATTACCAGAACAAAAGAAGCCATGATCTTCTTCACAAAGACCACCAAGATCATTGCCATCTGGTATTGATTTATCAAATCTAACACCAATTTTTGAGGCCCCATTTTCTTCAAAAGCAAGAACAACTTTGCCTCGACAACCATATGATGGTCCCCTGCAAAATTTAGAACCAAAATCACTTTCCGATCAATGATCCATGAGATTCATATAGAATGATTATGGTAACTGTTGTTTTCCCATGCACAATTTTTTCCTCTTCCTTTTCAAACTCACATAAAAAATTTATATAGTGGCAATCATATTAAAGGAATTTGTAACAACAACAACAAAGCCTTTTCCCACTAAGTGGGGTCGGCTATATTAAAGGAATTTGTAAAAATTTCCAAATAAAAGAAAGAAACCGTTTATCCAACAAACTTAAATTCTGAAGCGCAAGGAGTTTTGTGGAAGACGCGCTTTTATAAATACAAGTAAACCAACTGTTAAAGGACTATTGGAACAGGGACTGCTATGAAAACTTGCCACAAACTGGCATGGGAGCTGACTCAATTTAATATGTACCAACTTATCACACATCCAGTGCCTTTGGCAGCTCGTAATTACTTGAGAAGGTATTGCCAAGGAAGAATATTTTTAACTGTTTGGTCCACCAGCATCATTTCTATCAACTTAAGATGCCACAATGAACTAGTAATAAATCCTGAAGTTACACAATAAGTAAAGATGAAATAACAGGAAGAGAAAAGATGGATGTTACAAAGAGATGCCATGTCAAACATTGAGGCACCAAACCGTCTGCTTAAATCAGATAATGGCATATACAAATGCCACTTATGAATATCAAATTTACTCAGAAATGTACATTTTATACCATCATACAATTCGAATACCTTAGAAGAGGACAACTCTGCAGCGGTTGAGGACCAGAAGATATGGCACCCACAAATTTGACCCTGTCACCTGCATAGATGGATAAGGGTTAGCACCTCAAAGACAGATAGCGTTAAGTTACAATTCTAGATCAATAAACCAATAAGAAATCCACTGTATGTTCGACATTCTAAGAAACAATATCATGCCTTGTTTAAAAGTATTGACTCTGGATGACGCAGTAGAAGTCTCCTGCTTTGGCAGTGCCTGAGAACTCACAGTGGATCCACCAGTTATTTCAGCCTCAACACTAGAGGTTGGTTTCTTGTGCTTCAATCCAGCGGCATGGGCTGCTCGTTTCGTAAATGTGGAAACTTTTTCAAACCTTGGTACTTCTTTAACAGAATCAGAATCCTTGGGCGGTGGTGCCTGAACCTATTAAGAAGTATATTTCAAGAAATATTTAAAAGAAAAATCCACAATTCTAAACTTGAATTCCTGAAATGACGAAGAAAACTGCTAGAAAAAAGTAGATCAACAACAACAGAAGGAGAATATATGCTTGCAAGCAAAGAAGATTCTAGTTAAAAAAGGGACATGAACATACACCAGGCAGGAGAAGAGAATCTACAATTAGTAATCTAGCACCAAAATGTTTCGCGAGTGCCTTTGCCAAGGTTTCCTGATATATCTCAGAACCTACAAAAGAATTATTAAAATAAAAACATAATGAATTAACAAGGAAAGAAAAAGAACATATAAAATTTCAGAATTTACAAGCATCATCAACCACGGAATTACAAGCATCATAAACCACAAAATTACAAGCCTATGTGTAGTAGTTAAAATGGCAGAAGTACCAGCTGGACCAGATAATAATATGCGCGGGCTCCCGGTAGGTAGTGATGAAAAATATTTTCCAAACTTGCTACACCTCAAATTCGGGTGGGTGGATGCAATCAAAACCTTCTTTGTTGTTTCACTGTAAAAATGCAAAATGAGGAAAGGTCTGACCGCAGAATTTACAAATAAGAGTCCAACTACATATGGACAAATCACAATAAGGGAAGCTAGTTCAGTATCATATGATAATCTAACCCACAATAAAAAAAAGCAAATTGCTGCACCTTAGGTAATATGGAAAACTTTCGAATGAGTCATCAATATCATCAGGATGTAGAATTCCTTGTTGCAGTTTTTCTTTAAATGCTTGTCGCCTAGTTGATATCAACATTGGAGGATCAAAATTGTGAAGTTCTCTGATTTCCCTTTGCTCGTCTAGTATCTTAGAAATGCTGCCAGTTAAGTCAAAATTGGCACCAGAAGAACCGCTAAACATTCGGAAGAGTGGTCTTAGATGATAAGTTGCCCCAGAGGCCTTCTGGGTTTCAGTATCGATATCCAATGCAACACTATCAAGATTGGGGTTTTCATTTGCAGTGTCAGGGTACTGAACAATATTTTTATCACCTGAAACTTGATCATTAATATTAGTACTCTCCTTCATCTCAATGTCTGGAGTACAATCATGTGAATCTCGACAGGCAGAAGGAAGAGAAGGCATCTCTCCATCTTGTTGCAGATCGTCGCTAGCTTTAGCAGGTTCTGAAAGTAGTGACAAGTCATTTGGCACATTTGACATCGACGCTAATATTGAAGCCCCATCAACAGCAGAGGGGTCCCCTGACCTTGCCTCCATATGCATCCCATTAACTGGAGCATTCTGGGTTTCTAAAATGCTAATTGAAGGTATGCCCTGAGTAGCTATACTATGGTCATTGGTCAGCTGCTGGAAAATCTGATTCAAGGCTAAGGAATCAATTGAACAATACAAGACACAGCATTAGGTTAAGGGAAGGGCGGAACCCTAAAAGACAACATTATATGTCATAACTACTATACTTTAGATGGTACTGCAGCGAAAAGGATACATATGCATGTTTTCCAGACGAGCCGAATACAACCTCATCGCCTCCATTAAGAATAACCTTCGTGTCCTTTTGATAAGTCTTCTCATTCACCTGAACATCACCTTTACCGCATATAATTTCTAGTTCTGCAGCGGATGAACCGTCACGCTATTCAAAAACAAATTATTTGAAAAAAAAATAATATCAGTCAAGAGCAGTTTTTTATTACAAACCTGGGGTTCAAAAAATATAACCAGTCAAGATTTATGTAAAAGCTATATTAATGACAATACCTTAACATGTTTCAGTTTACACAATGTAGTACTAATGGATGGGTCTTTAAGACATAAATGGCACTCACGACTTTGACCGACAGTGAAAACAATCTCACAAATGAACAGGTGCGGATTCTGGAAAAGGCATTAGAAACAAACATATAATTAGATCAAAATTACAATAGGACATCTCGACTGAGTAAGAATCATTCCTGACTATAAACAAAAGAAAGAAATCAGCAACTTGTTACTTGATAATATTCAAAGCACACAATGAGCCATCGAAAACACAAAAGAAACGCTTCTTTGGCACCAAGCTATTATATATGATGTTTTTCTAATAATAAAAAGGTATAGATATAGAGATGAAAGATATGAGAGCAATGAGGGATGACTAAGGGTGGTAGGAAGGAGGTGGAGGACATGTATGTTGAATGGTGCATTCTCTTTCATTTTTCCTTCTCCCTCACACCATCCACATTCACCCTTCTCCCTCTTTCCTCACATGCATTGTTCCTCTACCGGTAACAAAGTAAAAAAGTACTGAAAAACCAAAAAGATAAAAGATCATCAGACATTCCCTCAATATTCCAATATAATCATTAGCTATTTGTATTGAATGCACTCCAACAACAATGCTATTGACATCCTCACAACTGGACAATTACCTATGAGGAACCACTGAACAGTGATATGGTCCACCTTAAAGGCATGAAAAGGTGATGTATGATATTGAAGAAGGGAGACTGGTATTTTATATTCTTTCCTAGTTCCTACTTTATACGGAATGTAGAAATACTAAACTGCGTCCGTCTTCGTGTACAAAAGTACAAAAGAGAAATATCTAAGCACAAATATGAAGTAGGGAAGAAAAAGAGAGAAATCTTGAACCATCCATATCTAACCTAACAGCTGAAATGACAACTGAATTTCTATTGCGAAGACTGATGGATGCAATATGACTGCTAGTATGTGTTGACGGAAGCTTAGTACTCAAAGAATTACAAATTCTTGGTTGTCATACAATTACAAGCCACTCTAAATCCTCACAAGTAGACAATTACCTATAAGGAACCACTGAAAAGTACTATGGTCCACCTTGAAGGCATGAAAAGGCCATGTCTGATATTGAAGAGGGAGACTGGTACTTCATATTCTTGCCCACTTCATATTGAACGTAGGCATACCAAACTGCCTTCGTGTACAAAAAGTATACAAGAGATATATCTAAGCTCAAATATGAAGTAGGGAAGAATACGAGAGAGATCGTGAACCATTCGTATCTACCCTAACAGCTGATATGACAACCAGATTTCTATTGTGAAGACTGATGGACGCAATATGACTGCTTGTATGTGTTGACGGAGGCATAGTACTCAAAGAATTACAAATTCTTGGTCGTCATACAATTACAAGCCACTCTAAATCCTCACAAGTAGACAATTACCTATAAGGAACCACTGAAGAGCACTCTGGTCCACCTTGAAGGCATGAAAAGGCAATGTATGATATTGAAAAAGGGAGACTGGTAATCATATTCTTTCCTACTTCACATTGAACGTAGGAATACTAAACTGCCTTCGTCTTCGTGTACAAAAGTATACAAGAGAAATATCTAAGCTCAAATATGTAGTAGGGAAGAATAAGAGAGAAATCTTGAACCATCCATATCCACCCTAACAGCTAATATGACAACCAGATTACTTTATGAAGACTGATGGATGCAATATGACTGCTTGTATGTGTTGACGAAGGCATAGATAGTAAGAATTACAAATTCTTGGTCGTCGTCATACAATTACAAGCCACTCTAAATCCTCACAAGTAGACAATTACCTATAAGGAACCACTGAAGAACTATGGTCCACCTTGCAAGGCATGAAAAGGCGATGTACGATATTGAAGAAGGGAGACTGGTACTTCATATTTTTTTCCTACTTCATATTGAACGTATGTATACTAGACTGCCTTCATGTGCAGAAGTATACAAAAGAGATATCTACGCTCAAATATGAAGTAGGGAAGAATACGAGAGAGATCGTGAACCATTCGTATCTACCCTAACAACTGATATGACAACCAGATTTCTGCTGTGAAGACTGGTGGACGCAATATAACTGCTTGTATGTGTTGACGGAGACATAGTACTCAAAGAATTACAAATTCTAGGTCGTCATACAATTACAAGTCACTCTAAATCCTCACAAGTAGACAATTACCTAATAAAGAACCTCTACAGAGTACTATGGTCCACCTTGAAGGCATGAAAAGGCGATGTACGATATTGAAGAAGGGAGACTGGTACTTCATATTCTTTCCTACTTCATATTGGACATAGGAATACTAAACTGCCTTCGTCTTCGCGTACAAATGTATAAAAGATAAATATCTACGCTCAAATATGATGTAAGGAAGAGTAAGAGAGAAATCTTGAACCATCCATATCTACCCTAACAGCTGATATGACAACCGGATTTCTATTGTGAAGACTGATATACGCAACATGACTGCTTGTATGTGTTGACAGAGGCATAGTACTCAAAGAATTACAAATTCTTGGTCGTCATTAATTACAAGCCACTCTAACCACTGTTTTGGCCATCTCCTAGGATAATTTAATCCATCATTTCATCACTCTTGAGAAAAATTTGCCCACTCACCCAGCTACTCTGTATCACGTTGTACTGCATTTAACAAAACCTAACACTAGGGAAGAATCGACATACCTGTCCAACTAATTGAAAGGAATACCCCAAATAAGATATCTTTATTGAGTGTTATCATTACCTAGATATATGAATGTGATAAAGTCAACTCTTTTAGCCAAACAAAAAGCATCAGGCAAAACATAAACAAATTTTATATCTTCTACGGCTTGTATATTTAAATAACCAACAAATTTTGTTTCGCGGATCTTTCCTAAGAAAACAATGATAACAAATGACATCGAGGAGAAAAAATAAGCAACAAAATACACCTTTGAGAACTGCGAAATAAGCATTCCCCAAGCAGATTTCGAATTCAATTTTGCATTCTTCTTCGGAAGCTTCTTAGCCCGCTTCAAACCGGCACGGACTGCAGTTTCCCCTAAGAAACCCCAACAACCGAAATTCAAAATCAAACCAAAACCCTACCACAAACAAAAATTCAAACCCTAAACCCACGTATCCATGCAATGAAAACCCATATACAATTACAAAAAAAAAAAACAAAAAGACATGCAAAGAGGGAGAGAGCCAAGATTGTACCCAAAGGCTGCGGTGAAACCAAGGCCTCGCCTTCCGCAACATCATCAGGGGATCTTTCCAGCGCGGTGGCATCAGGACCGTTAATTGCCTTCAACGAATCGATAGTCGGCGGATCAGAAGATCGGAGCTCAAGTTCCGGAGGTTGAGACCCAGATTCCTTAATCGGACCCAAAGGCTCCGCTGGGGGCCCGCTCCTAACTCCGTTGTTCGACGATGAAGCATCAGACGCCTAGGGTTTCAACATTAACCGATCAATCAAAAAATTGGGAAATTCCCAAATGAACAAAAAAATCAAATCTTTCAACCCAAAATCGCACATGCAACATAAAATTCAAATACCCCCAGATAACCTATTCTGCAAAAACGAATTGAATTGGAAAAGACCGAACCTTTGAGCGCTTGGGGTTGGGAGGAGGGGAGGCGGATAAGGCGCGTTTGGAAGAGGAGCTGCGCCTGGTTTCAACCATGGTGAAGTTGGCGCTTTCGTTAGGGCAGCAGTTGGGTCTTCGTCTCTGATCCAAACAAGGTAGAGAGAAGAAGAAGAATGATCGAAGGGGATTATTGTTATCACTTATCAGAAACAAAAATTGAGCTTTTTTATTTGTTTATTTTGCAATTCTCTCCCCCTGGTTTTATATGGTTTTAGAGAGAGAGTAGAGAGAGAATGGAAAGACGAATGGAAGAAAAATAATGAAGCGGTGGAGGAAGTAGGAAGAGCCCTTTTTATGTTTGGTTCTGGTTGAAACTGTTTGGAATTTTATTTGTATTTGGAAATCTCTACTTAACTAGCTAGAGAGAGAGAGAGAGAGAGAGAGAGAGAGAGAGAGAGAGAGAGAGAGAAGCTAACAGAGTTTCTGACTCTGGATTTCGAAACGTTTATATCGGCTTTTTGGAGTTGGAGATTTGCATTTGAAATTTGAGGATTATGTATTAATGAAAAGAATCTCTTTCTACTTGTATAATGACATATAATGTATGTGTTTGTGTTTCGAATAAACTGAAAAATCTCGTGTTTTGTTTATACGAAATTGAACTAGTTTTGTACTTGCCAAGTTGCAGTTTAGGTCGACAAGATTGCATGCAGTTCAACACATCAAGTCCTAGTAAAATTCCTACCATAAAAAATCCCTAAAGTGATAAGTTATGTGCATGCAACCAGCTCCACCACGTACAATCCAATATGCCAAACCAAACACCAACCAACTGAAATGATTGACCAACTGAAATGAATTTTCCGCTGATCAACAACGTTTGTACATGATTCGGAGAACCTTCCCATTTAACTTTTTAGTATTTGTTTTTTTTGGTTTGGCTAGTGCGTTTTAGAGGGACGAGGGTGTTCTATGAGGATGCATGCAACTTGGCTTCTTTTCATAACAACTGCATGCAACTAGTGCAAAAGGTCATATGATTTCATGAATCTCTTTTAAAATGTATGTGCACTTTGCAAGTTGGAATTGGTACATTTCTAAGATCTTGTCTCCTCGTATGTTAGGCTACTTGTTCATGAGTATCGAATTGAAACTTACAGCGAATGATGGAGGACTCATTATCTGTAAAGAGCCAAGCAGCGTTTCATGCGTATTATTCAAGATGTTGACGGGATTATGGAAGAGCATAGCAGTCGCCCAATATTTGTTGATTCCCGTTTCCATGTTGTAGCACATTTTAAATAGCAATCCACAGTTGATATAGTTATTATTCTATGAGTATGAGAGGTTTTTTCAGTGTGCCCATAACACAGGGCGAAATAGTACATGTCTTTATACAATTCGAATGTTCCTCTATTATATAACAACATGTGGTGTTCCGCTCTGTATTTTAGGCACACTAAAAGTCCCTTAGTGAGTTGTCGATCCGTTGAATCCCCAATAATTGAAAATGTTATGGATTGGAAAGGATTAGGTTAATTGAATGTGTGGTTGGTAATACTTCTTAAAGGAATGTTTGAAAAAGACCAACCACAAGGACCTTAGGTATTTCTTTCTTTTATTTTCTTTCAATATTTTTATTAATGAAAAAAGGGTGGAGAAGGGACGGGCGGGAGATTTTTGATGTAAAGGTCCTCATCCGGAAAGGGGTAGATGTCTCGCACACGACCATTGTCGAAAAGTTAATATCGCGTAATCTTTGTACATATCACTTTTAACTAAGTCATAATTGTGTTTTATATTACAATATTTTATCCACAATTGACCAACAATAATCGATTACATATCAAACTCTCGTCATTCATATGATTCAAACTTGAAAATTTTCAACTTATAAGTGGAGAAGAATATACTAAACTATAAGTGGTACTAGTAGCAATAAGTTAGGTGAACATTTGAATTGAACTAATAGTATCTATCTATCATAAGCAAACAGTATTTAACTTGTTGCACAAACACATTGTTATATTGTCACATTGTGTTACAAACAAACGCGCTCAGGTTATAACATGCATATTTATTTATAAATGTATCCTAAAACGATGACAAATTAACCATGCATCCACCCATATTGTCACACTCATAGAACTTTGTCATTTACATTCATGAACCTACTCTTAAGATGGGTTCCTTAGATTAGGCCGAGGAAGGGGCAATCAGGCTTAACAACTTGCCTATTTATTTTTATAAGTCCGCACTCAGCCAATGTTGGCCACCAACTCGGTAGCCTAAACCAATCAACTCATGGACTAGCATGGCACCTTACAAAAAAAAAAAAAAAAAAAAAAAAAAAAAAAAAAAAAAAAAAGAAGAAGAAAAAGAAGAAGTAGAAGAAGATAAAAATTCTCTAATACATTGAGTTTAGCTCGATATAATGAGTACTTTCTCGATACGATTATCACTTTAATATCGTTTTTGTGGCATCGATCATTTGCTGATACTGTCACGTCGTATTAAATATGTTATTGACTAATATGACTTGACCTTTGGAAGTGTAGAAATTAAGCATTGGATCAATGTAAAAGGTGCCGGTATGTGTGATAAATCAACACCCTAAATCTAGAATGCACAGAGTTAGGGCCATCCATTTGTAGACGAGGAATAAGAGGGAGCAAATGATAACCCGTAGAGACCAAAAAACAACAAAACGCCTGATCTTATTATTTCATCCCAAAAGCTTAGGGCCTGTTTGGTAGTGTACTTGAATCCAATTTTTTAAACTCAAAAACAGTTTTTAAGTTTTATGCCTTAAAAATTTGTTTGGTATGACTATTTTCAAAAACAGAACTCAAGACTAACTCAAAAATATAGTCTATTATTTAAAAACATAAAAAGTGAGTTTTTAGAGTTTTTAAATTTAAACTTACTCATTTCTTTTCTCTCCCTCCTTCCCTCTCACTCCAAATATATATCTCTCTCTTTTCTTCTTTTCTTCTCCTCTTTTTTTTTATTTTTTGTCGTCTCTACTCCAATCCAATCAAGTTTAAGTCGTAAGATTTAAAAATTTTAAATCACAAACCAATTAAGTTTTTGAGTCTTAAAGAAATTTGTTTTCAAGAAATGTTCTTAAGAAATATTTTGAGAAATGATAAAAAATTTCAAATAGGATACCAAACAGGCCCTTATCTTTCCAATGCAAACAAACAAAGCGCAATTGACAATTACTTGTTACCTTTCGATAGATTTTTTCAATCCTTTGGGTAGCGGATGGATGGATTTGGAAATGGAGATGTTGAAGACTTACTAGACTCGGAGAAATTTGACGATTGATGTTGTGTAACACCTGCATGTACGAGTGAGCATTTGACGGTAAAAATTGGTTACATACTACATAATGATGGCCAAACATTTGCTTAATCTTTGCAATTACATAAACATATATTACCTAAATTTTCTTAAGAAAAAAAAATACCACATCATATTTCACATGATCAACACTCAATATTTTTCAGAACTCAACAAATCTTTAAAACACATTAATTTCATACTTTTTTTTTTCAAATTGAGTGTCATAAATAGCAAACACCAACAACAATGTGATAAAATTTGACCATAGAAAGCAAAATGACTCATTTTAAAATAAGAGTGATACTATCTACATATCTCCCTCAATTTTCGGTCGTCGAATAAATTGAAGAAGATCAAAGATTAAAAATTAACAAAAGGTGTCTGAGAGGTAAAAATAGGTGTGTGAATAACACCATCCTAAAATAAACGATATGTCATTTTTTGATTAAAAAATATATTCATGGCACATTACTAATTTACGCTTTTATTATGAAAAAGATTTACTAAAATGATCAGAGATCAACTTTAAATTTAGACTGGTTAAAATTAAATATTAACTATATAACAATCATATATTTGTGACACAGTGACAAATGATTTTTTTTATAAAATAACCATTGTGGCCAATTTAATAAAAATGGCAGCAAATGATGATTTTTATTCTTCATACAACGATATTCTAATATAAGAGGGTGACATATTTTACCGGACTAGGATTCTCTCCCCTCCTCTTTCCATCCCCTTTCATCCCCTCATCTCACATTCTCTTATTTTGTCTTTCTCTTGCTATAAAAATTAATATAAGATGTTGACGTGGCTTAACCGTGACCGTTCAATTAGGAGGGGTGGGAAGGGGAGGGAAAAAAAGAGGGGAGAGAATCCTACTCCTATTTTACCGGGGATGGATTTGGCTAGGGTAGATTATGAGTAAACTACTAACTAGGTATCGAGTCAAATTATGATAAACCACTAACTATGTATTAATGTGACAGCCCATCCCGAACATTGTATATTATTTTTTCTCGAGGATGTGAATGGACGGAACTACCCTTGTACGTTGGTTGCGTTTGTGTTGTTGGGCTAAGTTAAAGGCCCTAAAGTTATATTTTTGGACCAATTATTGTTCTTCCAATTTAGTGGGAACCATTTAGGTTAGTGTTAGGTTTTATTAGAGTTTAGTTAGTTAGGTTAGTGTAGTGGACCAATGAGAACTAGCCTCTAGTTTGGTTACCCATTGAGGGCACGGGTACAACACACTCACACACAACAGAATCTTCTTTCTCTCCTTCTTCCCGAACTCTCTCTCTCTCTGCAACTCGTACGGACGAGACCAAACCAAACCATTTCTTCACAGATCGAACTTCTAATGACCACCATTACATTCCTTGCGAACCTCTGAGTACAACCATACCCTTGGTTGTACACGACGTCTTCGAAAACCCCTAGAACCCGAGGGCTCCGTCGAGGGTACAGTGACCCCGAATCGATCGTCGAGGTTTCACAGAGTTTTGAGGCTCAAAAAGGTATCTACTCATCTTCCCTAGTGTTTTGGGTTGTCTTTAGTTAAGTTTTAACGTGAGAAAACCCAGGAAAACCGAACCTCCGAAATGATCACTATTCACCAACTTTTAAACGTGTAGGTTTCTTCGATTTTCAAGACCATAGTGAGTTTTAGGACGTCCTCATGATGCTCGGAGTACAACGTTGAGGTGTTTTGGACGTCGGAAAGCTTGAAAGTAAGAAGTTGCAGAGGTGGCCGGAATTTCAAGCTTTCTCCGGCGAGATCCCGTGGGTTTTAGGACCTAACTCAGGTGTACTTCTGTTCTACTCGTCGAGAACTTTCATTTGGTACAAATTTTGAAGAAAATGGTGCAAAAACGAAGAAGTTATAAGGTTTAGAACTTTTTCCAGAAACCAGCGAACAGTCGCCGGCATCCGGCGACTCGTCGGAGAAGAAGACGAATATTCCGTCAAGTTTGACGGAATATTCCTAACGGCAGTGAACGGCGTCAGTTAGTTTAGACGGAATATTTCGTATTTTTTACGGAATATTCCCTAACTCTGTTAGAGTTCCGTCCCCCTGTGCCAGGCACGTGCCGCGCGTGGGTGGCTCGTCTGGCCGTGCCTTGGCCAGCGCGTGGGTGGTCGGAAAATTTTTCTAAAAATATTGGGTTGTTCCTGAGGTTGAGTATATCACTTTGGTATATTCAAACACCCCAATTGAGCAATGTATGAGAAGTTATTACCTAATGTTTGTTAGGTGCTTTAAAAATAACGTTTATATAGTTCTTTCGCATATAGGTGAGACGTACGCGGAGGACGAGCGTAGCCAGGCGAGACTCGGGGGTTACGACCCTTCCACATACCAGTGACAGTGAGTGGGCATTTATTTTGTATATATCTGTATATGCATCATGTTTTCCCATAAAATGTATTTAAGTAGTTTTATTCAATTATGTTATCATTGGTGCTGTGGAGGCTCAGGTAAGTTCCATGTAAGGTTATGTGGTTAAGGTTAGGATGTACGGTTATGGTTTTGCCTAATGACATAGTATTGTAGTATATACCACTATAGGTGGTTCCGACACATTCATTCTTGTCGTACAGACCATTAGCGATGGTTCCGACACATTCATTATTGTCGTACAGACCATTAGCGATGGTTCCGACATAATATCGTCGTACAGACCACTATAGGTGGTTCCAACTAGTGTGCATACATGTCAGATGGGCTATAGGTTCATCCGTACAGGCCACCTTAGGTGGATCCAGCTGACACATATTCATTTATTGTTAGTGCATTCTCTTTCATACGAGCATTCATTATGAAATTTGATTATATTGTTGGCATCTTATATGGCATCGTACCTTAGCGTTGATTTGAGACTTGTTTTTAAGTTATACATATATCATTTTATATGTTCTATATTCTGGGAAAACTATACAGGTTTTACAGCGAGGGGTTAGAACTTTTGAGAAGTAAATGTTTTTGGAAAACCTTAGTTTTTGCCCACTCAAGCTTTTGTTTTGCGCCCCTCCAGGTATTAGGTGAATTGGAAGATGTGGTTCACGAGGTTTGGAAGGCGGTTCTGACAGACTTATCTAATGTAATATTATTAGCCAACGAGGTTTAAATTTGTCGTACTATGCTAGACTGTTCCTAGGCCACTTATGTTCTGATATTGTGTTGTGACACTTAACTCTCTACACTTGCACTTTCATGTTATTTCTTTAGTAAGTTCCTAGGTTGGTTTTTTTATTTATTCACATTCTTATCTTCTTATCGCTTTCGCACTATTCACATGGCTACGTCACCCTCACGTGACGGCCAACACGCCTTGATTTAGGTCGGGGTGTGTCAATTAAACTCAACAAAAACATAATACGTTCTCATCATCTTTGTAGTCGAACTTAAAATCTTTATTTAGAAGTAAAGATGAATACACCAAATTTCTTTCATTAAAATGATCATCGTGACCAATTTATAAAACAAAAATTGGCAACAAATGACAATTTTTTGTACACAACGATATTCAATTATAAGAGGATGAGATATTTTGTTGGGAGATGGATTTTGCCATGCCAGATCATGAGTAAACTACTAACTAGATATTAAGCTCAACACTAATATAATACGTTCTCACCATTCATGTAAATCGAAGCCAAAATATTGTATTTACTAGTAAAAATGAATACTACTAGTTTTTTTTTTCTTTGTTAAAACGATCATTGTGGCCAATTTCTAAAACAAAATCTGGCAGCAAATGATAATTAAAAATAATAAAAAAGCAACAAATGAGAGAAAAATCTAGGGAGAAAGGACAATTTAGTAAATTTAAGAGTGGTGCGAACATCGGATGGAACTCCCACACGACCAGTCCTGTGTCTATCTACAAACAAGGAACTTGGAAGTCCCGAAACACTCATCTCCTAAAACCTTATCTCCTCCCCCCACACCCTCTCCCTTCAGTTCCTCCAAACCCAAATCCCAAAAACCCTTCAACTTCCACCTCACAGCCAGCAGCCTCCGATGGAGTCCAAGCTTTCTACTTCCGAGGAAGAGGCTCAGCACCTCTCAAACGCACCAAGTTCTTCCTTTTTTTCTTCGCCATACTCTGATATCGATGATTCATCAAAAACCCATGTTTCCAAAATTGATAACGACGAGAGATTTAGCGGGGTTGGTGGCAGTGGTGACGGTGGCTGGTTGGAGACTGATGAGGGGTTTGTGAGCGGGGATGAGGATTTTGATTCCGAAAGGGCGTTTGTGAGAGGCGCAGTGGTTGGGGGTGGTGCAGGAGAGGAGGAGGATTCTGGTGTTAAGTTTGTTAACTCTACGGTCGGTTGCCAAGGTTTCGGTGGACGACGACGACGACGACGACGAGGACCAGGGAGGAAGGGGTTAGGGATTTGAAGAGTTTAGAGGGTGAGGGTTCTAACGGTGTCGTTTGGGGGGGGGGGATTGTGGGTTGGGGAAGAGTGAAAAATTGGGTGAAGTGGTCACGGAAAATGGTGTTAATGGTGGTGAAGTTGATAACGTAGTTGAGAATTCGAAATTGGTTGAGGGTTTAGGCTCGGTGGTGGAGGAAACCCCAGCAGTGGAGAAAAGCCCCATGGTGGAGAAGTTTGTTGAAGTTGAAGAGAACGGTGTGGAAATTACAACTGAATGTGACTCAATTGTGCATGATATACATGCCAATTTGTCACAGACAAGAGCAGCTGTTTTCGTTGGCGATGTAGAGATGATTGAGGAATCTGAAATAAAAGGCTTAGTGGTTGAATAATGTGTGAGTTTGGATATTGTTTTTGATCAAATTAGCCTTGAGACCAAAGAACCAAATGACTCAGAGTCAGTGGCTGTGGAATATGTGCCTGACAGAGCGGTAGTTCCTGAGTCTGGGAATGTGGAACTTGATGGAGAGAAAGCTGTTGTTGCTGCTAGTGCGGATCAAGTTGATCTCGAGAAGAGGCCAGAAAGGGAGGATGGACTGAAATCTGATTCGAAACCAGAGAGAAATGGATGGTGAGGGAATTAGGTGCTGATGTGGTGTCAGATGACAAACTATTGGTTGGGGATGGAGCTAAAATGGAAACTGTGAACGTTGTTTCTGGTTTTGCAGAACAAGAACCAGAGACTGAGGTAAAACCGGGTAACAGTGACTTGAGTGTACATGATGAAGTGCATGAATTGAGAGCGGTTGTCCCTGGAAAAACAGAAGAGTCAGTGCCAAGACAGGTTCTATACCGCCTAGCTCTCGTGTCAGGGAGGCAAAACAGTCAAGAATTTAGCCTCGAAGCTGCAAAGATGACTGCTCTCCAGCTTGAAGCAGAGGAGAAAGGTGATTTGGACTTCTCCTTGAACATATTGGTTATTGGGAAAGCAGGTGTTGGGAAGAGTGCCACTATAAATTTGATTGAAGATCACTTTGTGGGGTCCATTTTTTAATCATCTAATATAAAACGAGTTATAATCGAAATTTGAACGTGAAAATAGAAGGCTAAGAACATCTCTAAAAGTGATGTCAAATTTAAAACATTAAATTGATATTTGATGGCTTATGTGGTAATATGGCATATTGTACAATTTTTTGATCCAACCGATATGTTAAATAATAATATCATTCTAAAATTTTTAATCACTTTATGGGGTCAATTTATATAGGCAACCAATCAAATTCTTAAAATACACAACCACATTTATTATATTTCCATTAAATCTATTAAAAAAATATTAAATGAATTTGACAGCAAAAGACTTTGTCTTCAATTAACTCAGTGCCATGTAGAAAATTGAAGGTTCAGTCGGAGAGAATTTGCTGTCAATTTTTATTATTATATATCTATGAAGCAATTTTGACATATCATTTGAAGATGCCCTAATACAAGATCCTAATGTGGAATCAACAAACCTATTAATTTATTAATTCGTAAAAAGTCAAAAAAAAAAATATATATATAATTAAAAAACAAAATAACATGCCAAATTGGTACCAAAATTTTCTTCCGATTCATTTAGGATGTTACCACCTCGGACTACAGTTCAAAACAAGACCTCCAAAACGGGGCCCAAAATAAACTTCACACAAGGAAAAGAACGAAGAAACCCAAAAGACCATAAAGCCCCCGACCTAGATCAACGGTCGTCACTGCTCCACTACAACATCCCCACCGTTCGTCGAAACGGCAACCCCGTTCTCGGCTTCATCAAACAACTTCGCAATCCTCTCCGTCGGAATCAACGGCAGATACGCCGCCACGGAGGAGCCTCTGTTGACGGTGTACCCGACGGCCCGATTGTACTTGTCGGACCAGTACGACACGGTGGGGACCATTATATGAACCACCTGTGGAAACAGCGGGAGCCGATTCAACGCGCGCCAAGCCGACACGGCGTACTGCTCTGCCACCGGCTCGTACTTGTAGTACACCTGCTCCGCCACCGGCTCGCATTTAGCGTACAAGCTCCCGGTGAGATTCTTAGCCGTGTCCACCAAGCCGCCTCGCTCCACCGCTCTCGCCACCGATAGCGCCTGGCTCGACGCCTGCTTCACCAGAACCGGCACGTGACGCTCCACCTCGCCCAAGGACTCGTCCACCTGCAAAGCACGTGGCCGCGATCAAGAAATTGTAAACAACCGTAAATTTGATGGGTGGCCGAATCAAGGGTTTTAGACTGACCTTGCGATCGACGAATCTGAGAAGTTGGAAGGGAAGGTCGTGGAACTTCTCGTAGACCGGTCCGATTACGGTTCGGACGGTGCCTTCCACCGTCTGAACACCCGGTTTCAGCGGACCGGAGTTCTCCTTCGCGAACTCGTAGAGGCTCGAGAAGCACACCACCACGTAAATCGACGCCACTTGAACGAATTCCAAATACTTCAGATTCTTCTCGTCCACTCGCACCTACAAATCAAGATCCGAAAGGAACAAAATATAAATTTTCTGTCAGTTTCTCGGCAACCAAACAGAAAATTTTCCAAATCAAAATCAACATAACGTTTTCATAATTCCGAAAACAAAAAAAAATTTCTACCACTTTCTCTAAAACCAAACAGAACCTTTCAAAAATCAAAATCAACAGAAAATTTTAATCATCCCAAAAGAAAAGATCGAACTCTTCTATCACTTTATAGGCAACCAAACAGGAGAGAGAGAGAGAGAGAGAGAGAGAGAGAGAGAGAGAGTTACCGTTTCTGTAGACTGCGATGCTTCAGAATCCGCCATTTTTGCTCTGCTTTCAAAACCTTGGATGCCTTCGACTCTTTCGAATTAAAACGGAGAAGACGAAAGGAAGCGTTGCGACTCTTTCAAATTTATAGGGGTTCCAACGTGGGCGACAATCTCCAAGAAATCGACGGCTAGAATTAGATGTTCTTTTCCACGTGGCGCTTCAGGAATGGTGGATGTGGCAAATGCGTCAACGGGAGCATTTCCCGGCTTGGTTGGTACTTTTGGTAGGAATAATTCGACGGGTGAGATGAAGCGCTGGGGTTGCATGGGGACGTCTTACAAGATGACGACACGTGGACATCAAAGGGTGACACCGCGACAGTGACGTGTCGTCGTCTGGTCAGAGGTGGAGGATTAGATTCTCTGCATGGGCGCGAAAAGCCAAGCGAATGCCCATCAAATTGGCGCGGCACGACGGCCGAGGCGGTCTGTTTGGGTTTCATCCAATCAGTAATCGTCTGCGACGAGGCTGGGTGATACGGCCGTGAGCTGCGCCCTTCATCCAATAGGAACTCTTTTGGAAATGTCGATTCGAAATTAAATCATTTATGTTTTGTTTGGAAAAATAAAGTATTCATGTAGAGATCTATTCCGAGGGAAATGAATTATCTTCGGATCCTTTCTTTTTAATCCATTAAATTTGGGGATTCGAGCTGTTGAAATTTGATCAAAAGGCTAAAATTATTATAACTTTTAAAGTGGGCCCCTATTTGTAGCCGTTTTATCAAATTTCAACGGTCTGGATCCCTTATTCCGATGATCGTCTGGAGTCTGGAGCCCCGCAATCAAAGGTCAGGAAATCTGGATCACTTAAATTAAAATTAATAATCTTTATTCATTCATTTCGCTGGTCATGTCTCACAAATAAAATGCTTCAATTTTTTCCCACAAAACAAAAGTCCGAATTTTTCTAATTATTAAGCACCGGACACAAGATTCGGAGAGAATTCAAATTCGATGTCCATACATGAAACTACATGACATTTTGGACCAGACCCGTTAACCTGACCCGTTAATATTAGTATTTGGATGGATGCTTAACGGGTCGGGTTGTTAACGGGTGAACCCGTTAAATAACGGGTCACTTTGGGTCAACCTGTTAGATCCGTTAGCACCCGTTAGTTGAAGATATTTTAGTAATTTCAGTAAAGTCTTAATAACAAAAAATAAACTCTATGCAAAAAAAAAAAAAAAAAAAATTTTATCGGGTGTTAACTGGTGACCCGTTAGCTTAACGGGTCGGGTTCGGATGATCCGTTAACTTAACGGGTCGGATTGAACCCGACCCAAACCCAATAAGCCAGACCCGTTTACAGATCTAATGGGAGTTTTTATTTTTTATTTTTTTTTAACAAACTTTATGTGAGTTGAATATGAGAATTTATATTTTTGATTTTATAAATAAGCAGTTTTGATTAAAAAGTGTGTAATATGAAAATCTGTATTTTTTTTGTTAATATAAAAATGTATAGTTATTATGTAACGACAGTTATTATGTTTTAATTGTACAGATGTCAAAATCATTGATTAAAAGTACTATTTGATATTTTCATCCAATCAAATCAACGGTTAAGATTGAGCAGAGTGCAGAGAGGAACCTTTTGACTCTGTTAAGCTTTGCCTCGTCAAAAGACAAGATCGGAGCTTATGACCATGGATGCTGCTAGCAAAGAAATTCTCCGGCAAGTATTCGGCGATTCGTCGGACGGCGAGGACTTGGAACCGGGCGAAGGATCCGATTCCGACCCGACCCATTTCTGGGAACCAATCAAACAAATCAAAGGGCTGTGGTTGTGCAGAGACTTCCTCTCTCCTCAGCACCAGACCTCTTTGCTCTCCACAATCCAAAACGGTGCGTTTTCGTTCTTTACTCGTAGTCTAATTTCACATTTTTCTATATATCTTTTAGCTTCATTTTGTCACAGGTAGCCTTGTATAGGAAAATGCCTTGCTATTAACTATATATAGTATGGAGAAAAATAAGCGTAAATAGAATCGGGTTATGTTTCCGGCACACTAAAAAAATATCTCGTTTAGCTGTCGAGTCTTGTTTTCGATTGAAAGTTTGTAACTGTTTCTATTTGTACCTATTTTCCGGCCGGAAGTATGGATGCTTTCGAGCGTTGTCTGCATTGATCTCACATACAGTGTCTTATTAACTTGTGGTTGCAGAAGGATGGTTCACTCAAGCCTCTCATAATCAGGTGCACATATTACATTCATATGTTTTCTTTAATACATCGATATTTTTACATTAAGGGGGGAGAAGTTCGGCTAAGCCACATAATGGACAACCTAATTTGGTACTGAATTCACCATCCACGAGATTCGAACCTAAGACCTTTCACTTCCAAGTGAAGAAAAATACCACCAAACCGTAGTACTAAGTGACTCATTGCTTTCCCTGCAGGCAATGAGGTTTGGGGATCTTCCAGCGTGGGCGGGCGAGCTTTCGCGTTCTATTCACAAGGTTGCGCTTGCAAGTGACTATGTTTTTGATCCCATTGTTTTGGGAAGCAATGATGGTGTGAAGGAGAATGCCTCTCCATTTCCATCCGATCTTTTGTGCAGAGAGCCGCTCTTTGACCAGCTCATTCTAAATGCCTACCAACCGGGTGAGGTGCGAGATGAATTTTGCCTCTTCGTACTTAGATTTATTGCGTGAGAAAATAATTGAGTTGACGATGTTGATTTGTATCTAAAATACTAGCATTAATGCCGTGTTCTTCGAACAAGTGCAAGTCTTTGTTTGATCACTAACCATGCAGATTTCATGACTGCTATCAGAAGAATTAACAATCGAGATTGACATCCTCCGCCTGCGTTTCTGTGCAGGGAATCTGTGCGCACGTTGATCTCATGCGCTTCGAAGATGGAATTGCCATTCTCTCCTTGGAGTCGTCAAGTGTGATGCATTTTAGTCAAGTTGAAGGAACAAGTAGGGAAAATGATCCCCCTGTGGCCAAGATTCCAGTTTATCTTACCCCCGGATCCCTAATATTCATGTCAGGAGAAGCGCGATACCATTGGAAGCACGAGATTAACCGCACGCCTGGAATTCAGAAGTGGGAAGGGGAGGAACTAACTCAGACGAGGAGAATCTCCATAACCCTGAGGAAGCTCTGCCAAGTTGAGTAGCTCCTTATAGGATTATTCAGCAGAATATCTTTCTAATTTTCCAATTCCTTGGTCATCAAGATGTTATCACTTCTGTCACATTTTCGGGTTACAATGTACTGTTTGCAGAATCGAAACTGTGGATCCGATTGTGCTTGGAAAGCGCCTAGTTTCGCAAATTGAAGATCAAATTGCGCTGTATGATCTGTTCGATCCGCTTTCGCAAACGGAGCCAGTTTGAAAGTAATGCTTAAGGAAGCAGATTATCCAAGATTCCAATGGCCAAGATGAATGCTTAAGGAAGCAAATTATAGACTTGCTTTTGTGTTTTTTTAAACGTAACATGATAAATCAAAAGATGCCCGTTCAATTTTGACATCTGTGCATAAACTTCTTCGATCATATGGTCACGATTTGTTCACGAAGCTTTGGTTCATGTCTCTTTAGATAGATCAACGACACAGAGGTACGCTGTTGCAGAAATTTTTCTTGACATCAAAGGGCAGGAGATTAACAGTCAATGAGAAATAGTTCATTACATATAAATAAATAGTCAAGCAACATTTTAGGACACTACTTGGCTGCTGAATATTCAACATCCACTCCTGCTCATACCAAATGACAGTCGAACATGTGTTTAATTTGTGTTTACAATTTCAATTATTTAGACACGTATCGAAATGTGATTGGGTATTAGCAGAGTTCAATAGCCAAGTAGTTTTCTACTTTTTAGATCACTCTAATATGTAAAGAGAGAAGTGAAACTCGAGTGCAAAAGGACAGACGAACTACTCTAACCTATTCATGCATTAGTTTTGCCCTTAAAACGGATGATAGTGGAGTAGCTCATTATTCAGCAGAATATCTTTCTACTTTTCCAATTCCTTGATCATCAACAAGTAGTAGAATGAACTGTTTGCTGAATCGAATTTGAGGATCCGATTGCACTTGGAAAGTGCGTAGTTTCGGGAATTGAAGATCAGATTGCGCTGTATGATCTCTTCGATTCGCTTTCGCAAACGGAGCCAGTTTGAAAGTAATGCTTAAGGAAGCAGATTATCCAAAATTCCAATGGCCAAGATGAATGCTTAAGGAAGCAAATTATAGACTTACTTTTGCGTTTTTTAAGTGTAACATGGTAAACCAGAAGATACCCGTTCAATTTTGACATGTGTGCATAAACTTCTTTGGATCATATGGTCAAGATTTGTTCACGAAGCTTTGGTTCATATCTTCTTAGATAGATCAACGACACAAAGGTACGTTGTTGTTGGAGAAATTTTTCTTTACATCAAAGGGTAGGAGATTAACAGTCAATGAGAAATTGTTCATTACATATAACTAAATAGTCAAGCAACATTTTAGGACACTACTTGACTGTTGAAAATTCAACAACCACTCTTGCTCATACCAAATGACAGTTGAACACGTGTTTAATTTGTGTTTACAATTTCAATTATTTAGACACTGTCGAAATGTGATTGGGTATTAGCAGAGTTCAGCAACCAAGTAGTATTCTACTTTTTAAATCACTCTATTACGTAAGGAGAGAAATGAAACTAAAAGTGCAAAAGGACAGACGAACTACCCTAACCTATATTCATGCATTAGTTTTGCCCTTAAAACTGATGATAGTGGGCCTAATCGTCCTCTCAAGTGGGTCCAAACTCTAAAGGCCCAAACCACGAAACATTTTTCAGTTGGTTTTTTGTTTGGTCTGTTTCTTTCAGCTGCCGTGCGATTTTAACAAGACACGTGTTTTCAGTTAACAATTTAAACGTCGTACAGATTTCCGACATTAGCTTAGAAATCTTTGTACTAAATCCAATTCTGTCAAAATTCTGGATTCTAGGGTTTCCACTGCCACTCCCCCACCCACCAAAATTTCCCAAAATCCCCAATTTATTTATGTTCAATTGAGGTTGAAATTTTAGCAATGTTATTAGAGAAATGCTTGGGAGCTCAACGATCGCGACGGATCCAGAGAGCTCTCCGGCACTCCAAGGTCACGATCCTCTGCCTCGTCCTCACGGTGGTCGTCCTTCGCGGCACGATCGGAGCCGGCAAGTTCGGAACCCCGGAGCAGGACTTCCTCGACATTCGCGACCACTTCTACTCCCGTAAGCGGGCGGAGGCCCACCGCGTCCTGGAGGAGGTCCACGCGACGCCGTCGGACCCCAACAACTACAACGCCTTCGATATCAAGAAGCTCCTTGTCGATGAAGGTGAGGAGGAACAGCTCGACCCGAATAAGCCATACACTCTCGGACCCAAGATTTCGAATTGGGACGAGTTAAGGTCGAAATGGCTGAGGGAAAACCCTAATTTCCCAAATTTCATCGGGCCTGGTAAGCCCCGGGTGCTTCTGGTGACTGGGTCTTCGCCGAAACCCTGCGAAAATCCGGTAGGTGAACATTACTTGTTGAAGTCGATTAAGAACAAAATTGATTATTGTAGATTACATGGGATTGAGGTTTTTTACAATATGGCTCTTTTGGATGCCGAAATGGCGGGTTTCTGGGCCAAGCTTCCGTTGATTCGGAAGCTCCTTTTGTCTCACCCGGAGGTTGAGTTTCTATGGTGGATGGATAGTGATGCAATGTTTACAGATATGGCGTTTGAATTGCCATGGGAGAGGTACAAAGATTCCAACTTTGTGATGCACGGGTGGAACAAGACGGTTTATGATGAGAAAAGTTGGATTGGGTTGAATACCGGGAGTTTTTTGTTGAGGAATACGCAGTGGTCGTTGGATATGCTCGATGCTTGGGCTCCGATGGGACCGAAAGGGAAAATCAGGGAGGAGGCAGGGAAGGTGCTCACTAAGGAATTGAAGGGTAGGCCGGTTTTCGAAGCAGATGATCAGTCGGCCATGGTCTACATTTTGGCCACTCAAAGACAGAAGTGGGGTGATAAGGTTTATCTTGAGAGTGGATATTATTTGCATGGATATTGGGGGATTTTGGTTGATAGATATGAAGAAATGATTGAGAATTATCGCCCTGGTTTGGGCGACCACCGGTGGCCACTGGTGACGCATTTTGTAGGTTGCAAACCGTGTGGGAAGTTAGCAGATTACCCGGTTGAGAGATGCTTGAAGCAGATGGATAGAGCTTTTAACTTTGGGGACAATCAGATTCTTCAGATCTATGGTTTCACGCACCGGTCATTGGGTAGTAGAAGAGTTAAGAGAGTTAGGAACGAAAGAAACAATCCGCTCGATGTTAAAGATGAACATGGATTGCTTCATCCGGCATTCAAGGCCGCCAAGGTATCGTCTTCTTAGTTCACTCGTGTTACTAGGATTTGTTACACTCTGTATGTCTTCTGTATTCCTTGTGCTAGTTGTGGAGATAGTATTCTTTTGTACCTTATAAATTTGCGTACTACTTCCGATATGAAGTGAGAGAGATTATTTATTGTTTCCAAAATTCCAAATCAACTTTGTAGACATTGTTGTGTAAATATTCATAATGTGGTGAGACCTGTTCAGACTTGTGTTTGTGGATTATGTAACACACATGGCGATTGACAATTTTATGATTGGTTTTCCCTGAGTTATTACTTTAGCGGAGAGACTTTCCAACCCGGGATGTATACATCGTGTGATGGGATACGTATACATCCTGTCAGGTTGATGTATACATCCCGAGCCGGGATAGGAAAGTCTCTTCTACCAAGCTAGTTCATTTCTCACTGGTTTTTGGGATTTCGATCTCGAGGCTGGAGTTCTTATATACTCTGGCTGTTTATGCTTCATTTGTGTCCCTATATCTAAAGACGATTGCTTGAACACATGATACAAATCCTGCAACTTTTCGGTTGTAAGGCCGCACTTACCAAGTAGACTAGCCCACATTCATGACGTTTGGAAGATAGTCCTGCTTGAATATGCTTTTAAAATAACTAAAAAGTGTAAAATCGCCAAAAGCGCAATGGCATGAAAACTTAATTACTTATGGATCAGGAAAAACACTTTGAATTGTTTTCTAAAAGAAGCACTTGTTTGCTTCTCGCATGAAAGGCTCAAGTACTTTTACAGGAAGTGCTTCTAATAGAATTTATCATTTCTAAACGGACCTTGCAAGACACAAAAGTACTTTTACACTTTAAATTGACGGGAAGTGCTTCTAAAAGTACTTTTACACAAAAGTACTTTTACAGGAAGTACTTTTACACTTTAAATTGACATTTCAGTGGAATACAAGCTTCAGATTTACAACGGCCAAAAACGCAACCCATGCCAAACTCGGCTTCATAAGATCGGCGGCGACCGTATTCACATCCTTAAACACCCGAGAACACCCGATCATCGCCCCGAACATCCCCATGCACACGATCAACCCGACCCACGGAGCCCCCGCCCCGAACACAATCGGATCCCAAATCAAGCTCAACCCTAGCTGGGCCAAGTAAATGGGCAGAGCCATCGGGTTCTTATGGAAACCACCTTCGGCCCACACTAACCAAGCGGCCAGGCCCATGAGGAAGCTGGAGGCCATGCAGGATAACCGCAGGGCCCACAAGGGAGGGATCCAGAAGGGCTTGGATCCGACGCGGTAGGGGTCGGATGAGCCTGCGTAGATAGCGAGGAGGTGGAGAGAGACGGGGATTGCGACGGCCGAAGCTAAGGACCTAAGGCCGCGTTTGGCCTTGTCCATTTTCACGTCCTTTTTGCTTCTGTAACCGCTCTTCTTCCCGGCAGCGGCGGCGGCAGGATCCTCCGTCCTGCGTTGCTTGAGGTGGTCGGAATAATTATCCATTTTTCAGAGAGAGATGAATCACTGTGTCTTTTTTGTTTGTCTGTTTTTATGTTTTAGTTTTATTTGAGGAATTTCAGGTGGGAAATATATACAGGAGAGCGAGTTTACAGGGAGGACACGTGGCGGAGGTGGAGGCAAGGAGCGGACAGGAACGGAACGTACACGTGGCTAATGGGAATTGTACACGTAGTAGCAGATGATTAATGGTGGAAGCTGGGTGAGGAGCCAAAAACTCGAGACGTCGGTTGATGTTGTCATGCATGCCTGCATGCACGTAGGGGATAAGATTTGCAAAAGGGTGACAAGATACTCTTTAAACTTGTACTCATCCCTTTTCCAAAACAAAAAACTTGTGTTCATCCCTTTTCGAAAAGAAAAAAATAAGAACTTTCACGAAATTTTTTCGGTATTGTTCATTTTAACGAAAAATTATATTTTTATACTAAAAAGTCAATCCTGGTACTATTTACTTTACCCTTTATTTTGTTTTTATTGTTAAAACTCAAAGTTTTCAAACCATTTCCATTAGTTTTCCTAAAAAAAAATTGTAATCCTACAAAGATGGGAGATAATTTTTTTAATCTTAAGCTACATCACACCGGAGTATGACAGACTTTGACATTTAAAACCGTTAGATCCAATTCATATGAAAGATAATTTTCTTATAATCTTAAATATTTTATATTAACGAGAGTCTTAATGAGGATGTAAAGAATATGTAAAGAGTATGTAAAGATTATGTAAAGATTTTAGAATCCTTTATTAGAAAGGATATTTTATATCCTTTTATGTTTCCTTGTGAATCAAGGATTATATGTATATATATTCTTAGCCTTGTAAATAATAAAATAATAAGTATTAAACTGTAAAGTTCTATTACACCGGAGTATGACAGACTCCGATATTTAAAACCGTTAGATCTAAGCCAAGAATTGAATCTGACGGTTTAAATTTTGGGGAATGGATTATTCTAAATGGAGTATGAATTTCCAGTTTATTGTTGAGAAACTACATGCATTCAACAACCCTAAAACGACCACTGACTTTTTTCTAAGGGATTTATATTCTGTAACACAATATGTTGCGAATTTTATTCTACACTTTCACCTTTCTGTAATGCTTTCTTTTGGGTCGGAAATTTATCAAAATTTATTAGGGAAACTTTAATTGGATTACCATTTATTATTATTCTCTACACTTATATTATATTTTAATTCTCCAACTCTCGCAAGCAGATAGCCTTGTTGGCTTGCAGTCGCGCTTTATTAGCATCTCTTTAAATCAAACATTACTTCATAACCTACTCCACTCTAAAAAAACTTTAATATATGCAATTTTTTTTTACATCCAACTAAATTAATTGATTATTAAAGGAAGAAGTACCAAAACCTACCACTAGAGAAAGATTAAAGTTATCGTTCTATTTCAAAGTCTATCAAAATCTGTGCATATGTAGCGTGAACGGGGACATGCTTTTACAAAGTGCATACATAATTTCAAATAAATTGCACGATAGCCAAAAAACTAACAAAAACACAAGGTGGCTATTGAAATTCCAAACCACCAAATAAGTTTTTAAGTTTAAACTTTATTTCTCATCCTTTTCAATCTCAGTTTCACGCTGTTGTGACAACTTCAGTCGCAGGTACTTCCATCTACGGCACAAATTGCAAGGGCATTTGGAATAGTGTTTCAATTCGTAACTTGTATCCCAAGTATCATGTGCCACTGCTTCCACTTCAAATGATGAACAAACTCCTTCACCATTTCCATCTTTCTTAACTAATTGTGTGTCAAGGACTTGTGCTGTACTCCATTCTCCTCCCCGAGATGAATAATTCAACAACGTTTAGTAACACTGGCATTTTTTTATTGAACCAAATCGAAAAGTAAATACATAGAGTATTTACTAGTGAGTAGCTAAGTAATATCTAAAAATATAGGGTAAATTACATAGTAGCCCCTCAGGTTTGAGGTCTACAACCCCATACAACATCTTTAAAACATTTCACTTTCATACATTTATTATCATTTTATTTCAATTTCATACAACCGTTACATTTTCCATCAACTGATCCGTTAAGTGCTGACGTGGTTGCCACATTTGTGCCACGTGGCTGCCAAATGTGTTCCACGTGGCAAATAATAATTTTTTAATTTTTTTTAAATCTAACCTTCCAAAAAAAAAAAAAACTGAAATACAACCCACCCCGTGACCCCCCCCCCCCCCCAAAACCAGAAAGAACCCAGAAACCGAAAGAAGAAAAAAAAAAAAAAAAAAAAAAACTGAAATACAACCCACCCCGTGAACCCTCCCCAAAAACCAGAAAGAACCCGGAAACCAGAAAGAACCCCCCCCCCCCCCCCCCCGCGCGCTCACCTCGCCTTTCGACCCACCCACCTCCTCCCCCGCTGACCCTTCCTCTCCACCGGCGCCCAGAAACTCACATCCTTCCCTACACATCCTTAAATCTGCACCCATTCCTCCCACCTCACGAATCTAGCAATGACGAGATCTGGGTTTTTTTTTGTTTTTTTATGGGTTGCAGGTGGGGATGGTCGGGGGAAGAAGATGAAGATGGGGATAAGAGAGGGGAAGAGGAGGGGGAAAGATGAACTTAAGGGTTTTTGTTTTTGTTTTTGTTTTTTTTTTTTTTGGGTTGTAGGTGGGGTTGGTCGAGGGAAGAAGATGAAGATGGGGGAGAAGAGAGGGGAAGAGGAGGGGGGAAAGATGAATTGAAGGTTCTTTTTTTTTTTTTTTTTTTTTTTTTTGGGGTTGCAAAGGAAAGAAGATGAAGATGTGGGAAGAAGAAGAAGAAGATGGGGGAGAAGAGAGGAGAAAGAGGAAGAGGAGGGGTGGGGAAGACGAACTGAAGGGTTTTTTTTTTTTTAATAATAATAAAATTCAGGTTTTTTAAGAAAAAAAATTTAAAAATTATTATTTTTGCCACGTGGCATACATTTGGCAGCCACGTGGCACAAATGTGGCAGCCACGTCAACACTTAACGGATCAATGGATGGAAAATGTAATGGTTGTATGAAATTGAAATAAAATGATAAGTAAATGTATGAAATTGAAATGTTTTAAAGATGTTGTATAAGGTTGTAATAGACCTCAAATCTGAGGGGCTACTATGTAATTTACCCAAAAATATATGTTGTGCTTATGTCATGTTAAGGAGTTGTGTGTAAACTGGCACTACAGGAAAAGTGACTATTAAGAGCAGAATATTAGATTCGGATATAAGAATTTGCCTCTATTAATTATCATTAGGGGCAAAAATATGATTTAGCCTCTACTAAGGTAATAGGGGCGAATAGGAAACAGCCTCTATTAATATTAGCAATAATAGGGGCAAAATTAATTTTCCCTAACAATTTTAATTTGAGTGGGAGATGAAATTTTGGGGGCGTCAAATTTTTGCCAAAATCAACAAGTTTTTCGCAATTAAATTGCCCATAACAATTTTTAAATTGTTTTAGAATCAGACGAAAAATATATTCATTTAAAAATTATGTTAATATATAAATAATTAATTACTCTAAACTCTATTACTCCATTTCTCTTCTTCCCGCGCTGCATGATCTCTATCACCATATTGCTTTTTTCCCTTCTTCCTCCCTCTGCTGTCCCTCCTCCTTCCACCTCTCATGCACTATGTATCCCCCTTTTCTCCCTTCTTTTCTTCCTTCCTCATCATCATTTTATCTTTCTCTTTCTTCCTTGCATATTACCTTGGAAGTGTCCCAGAAAGTGAAGGAAATATTGAAAGAAAGGTTTGCATTAATTCAACGGAGAGCAAAACTAGTTCTTTATAGTTTCATTCAAGGTTATTTCTCCTCTAAACTTTATGTTATTCAGGTTATTTTGAGGATGGAAGAGGTTGAAGTGCAGTTGGTTATATATTCCCGAATCTATATGTTTAAAGTCTTTCACAAGAAATTTTATTGTAGAGCTACATCCTTTCTAGTGGATTTTGTTTGTGGATATTTTTTTTTATTTTTTTATTTTTTTTTATACTTTTAGATTTTGCTTGTAAATTTAACTGTATGTGGTATTGAAGTTTTATCATTGTTCTATTTGTTTTATAATTGCGGTTATGATTTAGTCTAATAGTTGTTCTTCGCTATATTTACAGTTGCTAATTGAGAAAGAACGCAAGTTGAAATCGTTCGTCGGGTAGGGAAGTTAAGAGAAGAAACGGTTTCGAGATCTATTCTAGACAACTTCATCAGAGGTTAAGAACAAGGGATTGAAGAAAAGGTTTATTTTCCTAGAGAAGATGAAAAGTTGTATTGGGTTTTGTAACAGATGAGAACAGGGAATTATTCAAAAGAAATTATTTATCAACCAAATAAATAATATTTTATTGATTATGTATATATATATATATTTTTATTATATTGAAAGTATTTGGGGTGGAAGCATTTGCCTTAAATGGTTGAAAGATATTAGTGGGATATTTTTAAATAAGATTTTCCAATGTGGCAGATAAGACTAATAGGTGTAGAAATTTGACACTATTCATCCCTTATAACAATAGCAACACCGCTTTTAGAGGTGAATACATTTTCTGCCGCTCCTTTCTATTAGGGGCGGTTTTTCAAGATATTTGCCTCTAATAAAGACTATTAGATGCAAATTTTGTTGCCCCTACTACTTACGTTTCTTGTAGCGTGGCCAGATCTACATCTACGTCAAAGCACACAAATGTATCTACGTCAAAGCACACAAATGTAGACTAAATCCAGAAAACGATTACCCATAAATTTTGTTAAGGGTCTTTTCCAAGAGTATGGCAGAGCCACCGGCTAGGTCATCTACCTTTTCCCCATTTTGAAAGAAACGGAATGTTGGCTGCAACAAAAATGCACACATCAACAAAGTAAATTAATTATGGGTCTCGCCCCATACTATAAGGTTGATTTAAAGTTGGCAGCCGATCTTGAAGACCCTACAAACATATAAACAGTCTGACATGAGCATAAATATAAAATTTTCGTGAATTTGAGTATCAATTTCTAGGATCTTCAAAGATCGTATGCTAGCTCGAAATTAACCCTATAATTTGTGAGGTTAACTGACCCAATTAACTTTTTATCTTAAGACAAAAGAAAGCTAAAATTTATTTCCCAAACTATGTAGTATATAATGTATGGTCATCATTACCAAATTATTAATTATGATATGGTACAAATTACAGGTTACAACACAAATTAACGAATTTTATTTTGAATACAAATATAATTAAACATATGGTAAATATTAAACTAAGTATGAAAATTACATCCAAACAAAAAAAAAGAAGAACCATTTACCGTACAATTGATATTGTATTCTCTGATTACATTAATGCGGTCGTCTTCTTTCTGCAGAGAGAATAAACAAATTTAAGTAATCTTGAGGCAATATAAGAAAACTATCATGATTGACAAATAATTTGGATAAAGTGGACAGAAAATCATTCTACAATGTCGTACCAGATGATCAATGATTATTTCATACAATGCTACATGTGGGAATTCCTTAGCCCACCTATTGATGACTGAATGTATCAATCAAAAGTCTGCAGAAGAAGAGTACATAAAACCCCAAACTATAAGGTTGATTCAAAGTTTGGAGCCGATCTTGAAGACCCTACAAACATATAACCAGTGTAAGTAAAGGATGCGCACAAATGTAAAATTTTCGTGAGTTTGAGGATCAATTTGTAGGATATCTTCAAAGATCTTATGCCAGCTTAAAATAATGTTTGCACAGGCTTGAAAGTTTTCAGTTGATTCAGCCTTGCAGCCTTGATGTACATTCTATTATTTTTCCTTTTCCATTCTTAGAATTCAGAGTAAGCAACTTTGGTAATGCTGAAGTTGAATGTATGTGTTTTATTCCAACATTGTTAGGTGAGCTAGACTTCAAGATCCTCAATTCAAGAGCATTTTCCAGTCAGGGTGTTCATTTGTAGACAGCTATTGCTGAACAGATACTGTTGGGGATGCCTGTCATCATGTCTCATCCATTTGCATACATCTCAAGAGCCTTTAATCTCGGTCGAGTCTTTATCCACTTCTGGTACATTCTTTGAACATAAAATTTAAGATCTATAAATGAAATTTTTCCGTTCATATTTTAGAGCTCATTTAGCAATACATGGTCTATTTTTCATTTGAAATTCCTTTCCTTGATTATTTCGTGCACTTTGTTGTTGGAAAATAACATGCGATCATTTTCTCAGGTCTGTTAATTTCAAGTTTGTTCCTGAGCCAATATTTCTATCGAAGGCATTTGCAATCTCTTTGCTGATTTCTCACCTTGGTTTGCTTTGCTCACAGCTTTTGCTCATTATAGATGGTGCATGTAAGCATAACTGTGTAATTCGTTTTAATAAGTTGTATTGGGAATTGGCATGGTTTATGTGTTAGGTGTAAGGATCGTTCTATTTTTCCCGCAAGATAAAAGTTTTGTTAGGAAGTTATAAAATTGAAGTTATGAATATGTTCTCGCCAAATGAAAACATTTGTTCTGCTCTCAACATATTTCCATATGTGACTAACAACCTCCTGATACCACTCTACTGGCAAGCAGGCACTAAGATAGGCTCTTGTCTACAATAACATGCAATTCTCTAGTATCTTGACAAGTGACTGGTATTTATAGATGGCCAAATGATTGTGCATTTTTGCTGAATATGTTTTGGTAATCGTCTTGTGCAGGCATAAAGGCGGGCTCTTCAAATTTTTGTATTCTAGACTTGATCCTTTAAAACTCAAATTTGCTATGACAAGTTCATTCCCTTTGAAGAAGTCCTCCAATAGCCATTCATCCACCAGAGTTCTTGGGAAAGAATGTAAGTAGCAGGCCTCTGTAATAAGGGTTTTTTCCCTCCTACGTTTCCTTATAGCTGATACTAACGTGGGCACGGTAATTTTAGATATTGTGACAACTATGTTTGTCGGGAATTTCATCGGCATTGTATGTGCTCGATCATTTCATTATCAGTTCTACTCTTGGTAAGTTTTGCTGGATGATATTCTGTATAAATTACAACTTGTAGCCGGAGAGCTCTACTTAGAAATGCGTGGTAGCTAATATACAATATAGAAGGATCTGTAAAAGTTGAATCCTCAAACGTGATGGTAGGAAAGCTGAGGGCCTGAATCTGAATGCAATCGATGTCAATATATCTCAAAACTATTTGGAGTCGTTCTACTAAAATTCTTGATCTATAAGCTATATATTCGTTTATTTTGTTTATAACACACAAAGATCTTTTTGTGTCTGACTGCAGGTATTTCCGTAGCTTACCTTATCTATTGTGGAAAACTCCTTTCCCCACAGTACTGCGGTAGGCTGCTTTATCATTGAATCCTTAGGCTACATGGTCTTCACTAATTCTTGTATGATTATTACTTTGATACCGATCATTTTGTTGATTGAACTTCGTTTATTTTGGACAGTGTAATGTTGTTTATTGGGGTGGAGTTTTGCTGGAACGTCTTTCCTTCTAGCATGCACTCGTCGGCATTGCTTCTTTTTCTCCACCTTTTAATACTGGTCCGTCTGTGGTCCGCCCCACCTGAATATCCTTATGTGGACGACAAAGCATCGACTGAAAACAAAGATAAATGATGCTGCATTTACTAGTTCTTCTTAAACAACGCTTATACAGACGATACTAACTCTGCTAATGTAGAACAAAGGCAACTTCCAGCTTCTTTTTCTTCCCTTGTACTCTACCAACCATTAGGGTTTTGTTTCTTCTCTTGAAATTGTTGTTCCGAATAATGCTCTTCTAGTTTTGAGGACACAGTCGGTTTCGGAATTGAAGACAGCCAGTTTCCGATGTTTAGCTTATAATTTTTCGAGAATTTGAAAGTATTACATGATTGACCAACTAGCTCTTGATCTAGTATTACTTCTCTTTCGATTTTTGAATGAGTTTTGAATTTTGATCAAGGAAGGTGGTGGAAGTTAATTCATTTTTTTCTTTCTTTGTTCATTGACATTGGAGAAATTAATTATACAAGATTAACAGTATTGTGTGCAGGTTAAATTAGTTTGGGTTCCTCCTCCATCTGGGACCTTTAAGTTAAATGTGGATGGTGCTAGGCTTGGTTCTATCGGGGTGATTGAAAGTGGAGGATTAATTAGAGATTGACGTGGTAACTGGATCACTGGTTTTTGTTGCTAAAAAAGGAGTTGGGGAAGTTCTCTATGCTGAGTTTTGGCTTGTTTTTGTGTTCGGAAAATGTAGGACTTTTAAGATTATTGAATCATTTGTACAAGAAGTTTATGTTGGTAATCTCGCCTTCTGTGGTGTTCTCATCATGTTTTTTCGGGGTTGGTTTGTTTGCAGGTGCAAACTCTTCTTCAACAAATGGTGAGTTTTTCGAGTTGTAACTTCAAGTTGAGTAGATCAAAGTTATCGTTCTATTTCAAAGTCTATCAAAATCTGTGCATATGTAGCGTGAACGGAGACATTCTTTTACAAAGTGCATACATAATTTCAAATAAATTGCACGTTAGCCAAAAAACTAACAAAAACACAAGGTAGCTTTTGAAATTCCAAACCACCAAACAGTTAAGGGTAATTATGTAAATGAATCAGTTGAATAATGTTTAGAGAATTAGTTGGATATTGATCTGTTTATTTGGTTGTATAGTTGTTAGTCAGTTAAGGATTAGTAGTGACACATGTAAATGAGTTGTATATATACAACTACCTTGTAATATTATTATTCAATGAAAAGTAAATTCTTTTCCAAACATGGTATCAACCGCCTCTGTCTAACGACTGGATCCGTCGACTCCGTTGCTACGCCTTTCCCAATTCTTCGTCACTAAGCTTCCATTTTCTTGAAGCTTCTTGCACCCGAAACCCTAATTTCTCCTGCATTCTTCAATGGCGACCTCTGATTCTCCCTCTTCTGCCTCTGATTCTCAAATTCATCCTTCTCCGATTATCGATTCCGGTTCTCGTCTCTCTACTATTTCTCTTACAATCCAAAACATTGGATCTCTGGTGCCAATCAAGCAGACCATAACAAATTACTTGACCTGGAGCGCCTTGTTTGCTCCGATCTTCCATCGCTACAACCTTACTGGCATCGTTGATGGCTCCGCTCCTCCACCGCCTCAATTCCTCACAGATTCATCTGGAAATCGCACTGTAAATCCAGTCTACATCACCTGGTTCGAGAATGATCAGAACATTCTCATCTGGCTCAACTCTACACTCTCTGATTCTTTGATTCCTTACACTGTTGGAATCAATTCTTCCAGAGAACTGTGGGCAAAACTGGAATCAAGACTTGCGACTGCCTCTCAATCGCACATTCATGAGCTCAGATCTCGTCTTCGCAGTGTCACCAACGGCGATTCCTCTGCTGCTCAATTTCTTCAACAAATTGAAGAGATCGCTGATGCTCTTGCTCACGCCGGAGCTCCGATTGAAGATTCCGAGTTAATCTCTGTCATTCTTCATGGCCTTCCACCGGAATATGACTCGTTCGTTGATGCAATTCAGTTTCTCATTGGCTTCACAACAATTGATGAACTCCATGGCCTTCTTCTCAGTAAGGAAATCCAATTGACCAATCGGAAGAAAACGTCTCAGTCTTCGCCATTTCAGGCTTTCAATTCTTCTGTTGGTCTTCTTCCAACGCCAAATTCTCAGGCTCTTATGGCATCACACAATCTCAACTCTAATTTTTCACAAGGCCGTGGTGTGGATCGCAATAATTCTCAAAATCGAGGTTTTGTCTCCAACCCTAAGCACTTTCAGAATCGAGGCACTTTTCTATCCAACAACTTTTGCCAGTATTCCTCTCGACAAGGTTATCCAAGGAATCATCGTGGTGGTCGTTCCAATTTCACCTCTGGCAAGAAAGCTCCCTGCCAAATCTGTCAACAATTTGGTCATGAGGCATTCGATTGTCCTCAGCGTATGAATCCAAATTTCTCCAATCACTCTTCTCCTTCTGCTATGGTTGCCAGTACAAATGCATCTTCTCCAACTTGGCTTATTGATTCTGGAGAAAGCACTCACATGACCAATTTGTATACAAATCTTCAAAACCCAGAGTCGTATACAGGCCCTGACCAAGTCTATATTGGAGATGGCAAAGGTTTGCCTATTCTTCACTCTGGATCTTCTTCCTTATCTACTCCTCATTACAATTTTAAGCTTAGCAATGTGTTACATGTCCCTGCTTTAAAACATAATTTGCTCTCTGCAAATCAATTCCTTATTGATAATTGGTGTTCTATGCATCTTTATCCTTTTCACTACACTGTGAAGGATATTTCTTCGGGGAAGATGCTCTTTAAAGGACCAGTGAGAAATGGCTTTTATCCCCTACAAGCCACCAACTCTGATTCACTGCTTGCTCATCCTCATGCATTAGCTGCAACTGTTCATGCCTCAAAGGATGTTTGGCATCAAAGACTAGGCCATATATCTGCTAAAATTCTAACTAAGTTGCACTCTCAGTTGTGTATTTCTATTTCTGATAATAGACACACCACTTTCTGTAATGGTTGTGCAGTAAGTAAAAGTTCTAAGCTTCCCTTTGTATCTGTGCAATGTCGCACAAGGAAACCTTTGGAACTAATTCATACAGATGTTTGGGGGCCAACATCTGTTTCTTCATTACATCACCATAGGTTATATGTAATCTTTGTTGATGATTTCACAAAGTATTGTTGGTTCTTTCCTATGCAATACAAATCTGATGTTTACAATATCTTTGTGCAATTCAAAGCTCATGTTGAGAATATGCTGTGTACCAAAATTTTGACTCTGCGATCTGACTCTGGTGGTGAATACTTGAGCTCTCAATTATCTACATTTCTTGCTGCCCATGGCATAACTCACCAACTAAGCTGTCCTCACACTCCAGAACAAAATGGTTGTTCTGAGCACAAGCATCGACACTTGGTTGAAACAGCAAGGACCTTACTCATGGTATCTCAAGTTCCGCATCTATATTGGGATCATGCATTTGCTACTGCAACATACTTGATCAATCGAATGCCTACTGCATCCAAAGCTTCTCCCTGGGAATTGTTGTTCCATAGATCTCCATCGTATCACACCTTGAAAATATTTGGTTGCAGTTGTTTTCCATGGTTGCGGCCTTATTCTTCATCAAAGTTGGATCCTAAGAGCAAACAGTGTGTCTTTCTGGGGTACAGTCTCAATCACAAGGGCTACAAATGTCTCGATCTCAGCTCAAACAGGATCTATGTGTCACGCCATGTTGTCTTTGATGAATCAAGCTTCCCTTTTCATAAGCAAGTTCCTGCAGCTCCCTCCACTTCAACCTCAGAATTATCCAGGGTTCATCTCAATCCATCTATTCCAACCCAATTGACATTTTCTACAAATCCAGTTGCACAAAATGCTTCACCTGAGCCTACTTCAGCAGCCTTACCTACATCACTCAGTGCATCTCCACCACCATCCAACACTCATCCCTTGCACACAGCAACATCATCAAGCAGCCTTACCAACCTTCATCCCATGCAAACTAGATCCAAATCTGGTATCTATAAACCCAAAGCACTAACTGCAACTAAGCATCCTCTACCTTCTCATCTTTCTCCTGATTATATTCCCAACACTTATCTTCAGGCTTCAAAACATCCTCATTGGGTTAAAGCTATGCAGGATGAATTTCTTGCACTGCAACAAACAGGCACCTGGTCTTTAGTTCCTCAATCTTCCTCCAGCAATATAGTGGGATGCAAATGGGTTTTTAGAATAAAACGGAAACCTGATGGAACAATTGACAGGTACAAGGCACGTCTTGTGGCTAAGGGTTTCCATCAGCAAGAAGGTTTGGACTATACTGAGACATTTAGTCCAGTTGCTAAACCTGTCACCATTCGACTCCTTCTCACATTGGCAGCTCAATATGATTGGTTCTTGAATCAGTTAGACGTCAGCAATCCATTTTTACATGGCAATCTCACTGAACAAGTGTTCATGCACCAGCCACCTGGCTTTGAAGACCCGATTCACCCTCAGCATATCTGCCATCTTAAAAAAAATCCCTATATGGTCTAAAACAAGCTCCCCGAGCTTGGTATGAGAAACTACATGGAGCTTTAACATCTTTGGGCTTCACTGGTTCTCAGTCCGATCACTCTCTCTTTGTTAAAACTGATCCAATGGTATTCATCTTGGTTTATGTTGATGACATTATTGTCACTGGACCATCCTCTTCTACCTGTACTCAAGTGATCACTCAACTCCGTGCCATGTTCCCTATTAAGGATTTAGGTGCTCTTCACTACTTCCTTGGCATTGAAGTGAAACGGTCATCCAAAGGCATCTACATCTCCCAAACCAAATACATACTTGATTTGCTGAAGAAAGATAAAATGGATGGAGCCAAACCGTGTGTCACTCCTCTGAGTACATCCAAACTAGATCACACATCACCCTTACTGGAAAATTTTGCAGAATATCGATCTCTGGTAGGAGCTCTCCAATATCTAACCTGGACAAGGCCCGATCTCTCATATGCTGTGAATCTTGTTTGCCAATTCATGCATAATCCTCGACAATCTCATCTTCAAGCAGTCAAACGAATCTTCACGGTATCTTAAGGGTTCTGTTGATATGGGATTATGGTTCTCCAAAAGCCCTTCTACTCCATTTCTTACGGCTTTCTCAGATGCCGATTGGGCAGGGTGTTCTATTGACAGAAAATCCACTGGAGGTTTTTGTATCTTTCTCGGCTCATCCATTATTAGTTGGAGCGCCAAAAAGCAACCTACTGTTGCTCGCTCTTCTACTGAAGCAGAGTACCGGTCCCTTGCCAACACTGCTGCAGAAATCACTTGGATATGCAAACTGTTAACTGATATTGGTTACCACTCTCCTACTATTCCACAACTGTGGTGTGACAATATTTCTGCACTTTCTTTGGCCAAAAATCCATTATTTCATGCTCGCACCAAGCACGTTGAGATCGACTACCACTACATTAGAGAAAAGGTCTTAGCCAAAGAAGTCTCTGTTCACTACATTTCCACGCAGCAACAGCTTGCTGATATCTGCACTAAAGCTCTCCCAAAGGACAGATTTCAATTTTTACGATCCAAACTCTCACTTCGAACTCCTCAGCTCAATTTGAGGGGGGATGTTAAGGGTAATTATGTAAATGAATCAGTTGAATAATGTTTAGAGAATTAGTTGGATATTGATCTGTTTGTTTGGTTGTATAGTTGTTAGTCAGTTAAGGATTAGTAGTGACACATGTAAATGAGTTGTATATATACAGCTACCTTGTAATATTATTATTCAATGAAAAGTAAATTCTTTTCCAAACACAAACAAGTTTTAAGTTTAAACTTTATTTCTCATCCTTTTCAATCTCAGTTTCACGCTGTTGCTGTGACAACTTCAGTCGCAGGTACTTCCAGCTACGGCACAAATTGCAAGGGCATTTGGAATAGTGTTTCAATTCGTAACTTTTATCCCAAGTATCATGTGCCACTGCTTCCACTTCAAATGATGGACAAACTCCTTCACCATTCCTATCTTTCTTAACTTGTGTGTCAAGGACTTGTGCTGTACTCCATTCTCCTCCCCTAGAAGAATAATTCAACGACGTTTAGTAACACTGGCATTTTTTTATTGAACCAAATCAAAAAGTAAATACTTAGAGTATTTACTAGTGAGTAGCTAAATAATATCTAAAAATATATGTTGTGCTTATGTTGTGTTAATGAGTTGTGTGTAAACTGGCCAGATCTACATTTACGTCAAAGCGCACAAATGTAGAGTAAATCCAGAAAATGATTACCCATAAATTTTGTTTAGAGTCTTTTCCAAGAGTATGGCAGAGCCACCGGCTAGGTCATCTACCTTTTCCCCATTTTGAAAGAAACGGAATGTTGGCTGCAACAGAAATGCACACATCAATAAAGTAAATTAATTATGGGTCTAACTCCAAACTATAAGGTTGATTTAAAGTTGGCAGCCGATCTTGAAGACCCTACAAACATATAAACAGTCTGACATGAACATAAATATAAAATTTTCGTGATTTTGAGTATATTTCTAGGATCTTCAAAGATTGTATGCCAGCTCGAAATTAACCCTATAATTTGTGAGGTTAACTGACCCAATTAACTTTTTATCTAAGACAAAAGAAAGCTAAAATTTATTTCCCAAACTATGTAGTATAATGTATGGTCATCATTACCAAATTATTAATTATGATATGGTACAAATTACAGGTTACGACACAAATTAACGAATTCTATTTTGAATACAAATATAATTAAACATATGGTAAACATTAAACTAAGTATGAACATTGCATCCAAACAAAAAAAAAGAAGAACCATTTACCGCACAATTGATATTGTATTCTCTCATTACATTATTGCGGTCGTCTTCTTTCTGCAGAGAGAATAAACAAATTTAAGTAATCTTGGGGCAATATAAGAAAACTATCATGATTGACAAAGAATTTGGACAAAGTGAACATAAGATCATTCTACAATGCCATACCAGATGATCAATGATAATTTCATACAATGCTACATGAGGGAATTCCTTAGCCCACCTATTGATGACTGAATGGATGAAGCAAAAGTCTGCAGAAGAAGAGTAAACCCAGCATAAGTTGAAAACTAGTACTTGGTTGAATGATTTGGCTATTAAAAGTAAATTCATAAGAACTTACCATCTGTTCGAGCGTCATAGAAGCAGAAGACTGCTGACGAAGATTTATCTATATCCCAATGAATTAATGAAAACACATAAGTAAAACTGCATTACACTAAAAAGTTTTCTCAAAACAGAACAGATTCAAACAAATTTAAGATCAAATTAGGATTAAAGTATGTGTGTGTGTGTGTGTCTGTATATATAATTGTGCAGAAGAGATTACCTTGAACTCTTTTAATCTCCAAATCATACTCATCTTTTTCATAAAAGGAGATTTCTGGGGGAACTGAAAAATAAAGTATTTGTGGTTACAGCAAAGTCGGTGTAATTGACAAAAACACTGACTTGAAGGAGAGATGGAGTACCTACGAAGAGGCGCCGGTCTTCCCACGGCACGTGCATATCCCAAAATTTATTCCATCTCCAGTCAGGATAGTCTGATAAATTGATAATTAAAATAAAAAAGAGATAGGTAGGGTTAGAGTTAGGGTTGAATTAGATACATTGAGCAGAAAGGGCGGGGTTACATACCTGAAGAGGAGGAGAAGCGGCGACTCCTGTGTTGTAGAAAATCAAGGTTTGGTGGGGGTGAAGATGGTGAAACTGGGACTGAAGTTAGGGTTAGGGTTTGGAGAGAATTACACGGATGAGAAAGAGCTGCACAAGAGTTAGGGTTGTTGCGACTGCGAAGCAAGTGTCGCGCCAAAACCCAAGAATTCCTCATTTTACTTTTGATTGGGGAGTTTTTGATATATATACATAGGTGCTTCATCTTTGAATTTCTAACTATTCTTTTTAAATTTGATTAAACCGTTTCCTAAATTTTTGGTGATTATCTTCAGTTTTTCACGTTAGAAGTTTAGGTTTTGACTACTTCTTCACTACTTCTTCACTGGGCATTTCGTGTGTTTTTTTTTTTTTTTTTTCCTATTGTTCCTATGTCTATGCATTTATTATCCATCTCTTATTATGGTGCTGCCAGAATTTTTTAATTGCTTATTATAATTTTTATTTTTGTGAATTGAGTAGAATATTTATAAAAAAAATTGTCAGTGCATTTGATTATTTAATGAAAGGACCCCAAAACATCTGGGCACATTTAATTTTGGTGCATTTGATTTGTTGCATATTTTGTTTCTTGGGAAAAATATGTTTAATGACTTTTTTCATTGAGACGTTTTTAATAGAAAGTTATCTTTCTTTCTTCAATACTGATAATGAAGAATTAATTAAATTAATTTTTACCTTATTTATTAAAAAAAGTCATTTAATGCAGATTGACGAAATTAATTTCCTATATTATATAGGCAATTATTGCTAAACGACCTTTATGTCTTCATATAAATGAATTTAAATTAATGACATGGAAACTAAATAAATAGAAAGTTATTAAGGTGACAATTGGTCAAAGCTAGCTTATTGTGAGGCTAAGCCCACTCCTTTTCCCATAGTCTAGATAATATTGTTTGTTTAAAAAAAAAAAAAAAAAAAAAGTTCAAAACACATACTTATATATAGGTCTCATAATTAGTGTGGGTGTCTAGGGTTTCGAATTTCTTTTCTTTTTCTTTTTCGTTTTTTTGAATATTTAGTCACTGCCGTCAAATTTCGATTAGGTTATATTTTTTGTTTGATCAAATATCTTAAATGGTATTTAAATGGCAGGGTATTTTTATACCTAATACATTATATATATTGACGTTTTTTGTATTTATCTTTAAAGGGAATTATCTAAAGAGCTAGATTGTAGGAAATTTGTTTCAATGTATCTACATTTTTTTTGACGTACTAGAATTTAGGAAGGGCAGTGGTAAGACCTGTAATTGTGTATTCCATTGCGATTATAATTTTAATGGATTTCAGATTTTGAAAGATTTTAAATTGTAGAAAATATTTCAAGGGATTTGAAATATATTTCCCTATACTACCCGATCCCCTAAATTTTGGTAAATGCGAGGAATTCAAGGGATTTGGCAGCGAAGCGAGAGAGAGAAGAGAATGGCTAGGAATTGTTTGGGTTAATAATTGAGAGAAATCTTTGCCCGAACAGGAATTCTAGGGTTTTTTTTTTTTTTTTTCCGACAGTTACTTGGCAATCGCATGAAGCCCTGCGCAGCTCTTCTTCATCACCATAACCTTAAGCATCCTTTTAATTTTTTCGTTTTTTTGAATATTTAGTCACTGCCGTCAAATTTCGATTAGGTTATATATTTTTATACAAGCTACTCTTGACAAGAAAACTGTGTAAGGAGATTCTACGTAGAATACTACCCAATCCTCTAAACTTTGGTGAATAAAGCCAGGAATTCGGGATTTGGAAGCGAAGCGAAAGAGAGAAGAGAATGGCTAGGAATTCTAGGGTTTTATTGCGACAGTTGCTCGGCAATCGCACGAAACCCTGCGCAGCTCTTATTCATCACCATAACCTTAAGAATCCTTTTAATATAATTCAAACCCTGACAACTTCAGTCCCAATCATACCATCTTCGCCACCACGCCGACCACCGCCACTGGCAATTTCTTCTACTTCAAAACCCTTCTGTACCCTTGACTCCAGCCCAAAAAAGGAAATTATTATTGGCTCCACTAGCCGCTGGTCTATCAAATACAAGGGTTGGTAACCCTCTTTTCACAAATTTTTATGTCTTGTTGCCTTCCTGCCGCTGAATTAACTTTGTTGACAAATTTTCTTATTTTCAGGTTACTCTGGCATTCCTCTCATTTTGCTGAACACCCATTACGATCAGTATGTGAGAGCAGTTAAAACAATTCAAGGTACGCTATAGGATTCATACACCCATCCTCACTTAATCGGATAAGGGTTCGGTTCTTTTACGTTGTTTTTTAACTTTTGGATGAAGTTGTTTACTTGTAGGTTTCTTTTAATGAAATTGCTTACTATTGATTCCTTATTTGCTCATTTAATTCACAGACGAATCTTTGCCGGCAATTATATTATTCACGACCTATTATGAGGCCAGTAAGTTCAAATGAATTTACCCTGTTTAAGCTAGTTTGTTTTTGCAATATAATAGAGAAATGATAACTACACACCTTGTTTCTTCCCTTACAAAACCCTGCTTAATCATTTGTATTGTTTCCGTTTTATTTATTCAATCTGATGACGAAGTGTGTAGGAAGAGAACAAAATGTGTGTGGCTATCATTTTCTAAAATAAGCTGCTCCTTTTCCGACTTGTGTTTGATGTACTCTTCTTGTGCAGTCTCTCATGTCACTTCTGATATGTTTATGGAAATGTGTGAGCCATTTCCACATGTAACAGCATATGAGTTCATCCTTGATCCTGAGGTGTGTCACTGTAATCCAGCCTTATATTAACCTGAATCCCTTTTTTTTTTCCTTTTTTTTTTTTCTGGAAATCGTTCAGTTTTCTGCTAAGTTTTTTAATCCCAACTTAATATTTAAGAATAAGGTAGAAAACAAATTAGGGGTTGTTTAGTATTCTGATAAGTGTGCGTTAGGAAAAGATGCCCCTAAATGAAGGGAATTGATGTTGGGTATCGGCAGCGGAAGAGTAATGGGAAAAGTATAAAGCTAAATTTCTGAAAATAATTTCTTACATTGATGCAGGAAGGTCTTGTACAAAAGGGGGTCTGAGGGTCTTTTTCTTCAGTTTTTCCTTTGCATTCCATCTTTTAATTGAACTGTTTGATTTATGGTTTTACTCATGTAGTAATCTTGTAATTGCTATGGGATGTGTGTCTGCTTAAAAAACAAATATGATATCTTGTTATGCCTATTTCATTTTAGTTAGTCTAAATTGTTAATCTCTATGTCTGTAGGAAGACAAGTATAAAAGCATACTGGAAAATCTTAATATTCCCCGTACGGTAAATGATTTGACCCTTTAAATGTTGTTTGGAGCTAATGTTCTTAATTAAGCTCCACTGATTTAATTGTTCACATCTTTATCCTTACTTTGTTCATAAAATACAATTTATATATTTTTTGCAGCCAACGTTTCATTTCTATCAAAACGGGAAAAAGGTAGCTGAGATAACCCGTAAGAGCTGGGAGAGTGATGCTTACGAGATTTGCTTGAAAAAGACTCTTGTGGAACTCTACATGTAAGTATTTTTAAGATGGGTTTGGTTATCTACATATCGATTTTTACTTCACACACACATCTCTCTCAATTTTTTGTTGTCGGATCAAATGAATTGGAGAAGATCAATGGATAAAAATTAGCAAGGGTGCGTGATAAGTAAAAAAATGGTATGTGAATAGCACTACCCTTTCAAGATTACATCAGGTTTGCGTGCTTTTGTAAATTTGTGTGAACTTGACTTATACTTTTTTTTTTCTTTCCCTTTCTTCTTGGAGCTAACGGAATACTTGACACAAAATCGAGCATAATGTTCTAGGATTATACAACCGATCCCACTTAGTGGGATAAAGTGTATTTATTGAATTGTATAAATTAATAAAATAGTTGGTGAACCCTATTGTTGAATTTTCTCATCTTGCAGTCGTCGACCTACAGAAAGATCATCTGATAAGGAGAAGAGTACAGTTGAAGATACGTTGAGGTACAGAAAGATCACCTGGCAATGAGAGAGAAGGAGTTGATTCCTCAGGTGCAACTACTTTGTTTTAGGAGCATGCATGGTGCGGAAAAGCGTTTATTTATTTTGATGGTGGGCTATGTATTATCAGGATGACTTGCAATACAAATATATCTGAAAATTCCTGATGAACATACTTTTCTCGATTGTCAAAATACAGAGTCGTACGTCTAATTTATTCGATCTGCTTGTCGGACTCGTCAAAAACAAATGCCTCCTTACTCCTCAGTTACACTTTGGCTTACGAAATCTGCAGAGCTTAACCCGTCATGCCATGGAGAGACGAACTAATTTTTTGTTTCAATAAAAGATGTCCATCTTCTCATTACACACAAAAAAAAGAACAGAAAAAAAGAACAATCTTATACAAAATAGTTTTTGAACTTCATGAAATTAAGTTGCACTGTCTAAAGCTTTGCATACATGTTTCCTTCATCAATTGTGCTAAAATACATGTTTCCTATTCCTATTCTTGCATTCCGACCAAACAAAGGTTTTACTTCTTTCCTTTTGCTATAAAGAAATTTGATTAGGTAATTCAAATTGGAAAGGAGAAAACCTATTCTTGCATTCCGACCAAACAAAGGTTTTACTTCTTTCCTTTTGCTATAAAGAAATTTGATTAGGTAATTCAAATTGGAAAGCAGAAAACCTCATCTGAGAAACCAAAGCACTAAGCACTACGCAGCGGCGGAACGAGCTTTCATTTTTTTTAATTTTTTTTTCCTTTGGTGGACGGAAGAGCATTCCTTTTTTTTTTTTTTTTTTTTCTTTCTCTTTCTCTTTTCGGTGAACGCAAACTAGCTTTCTCTTTTGCTGTTTTTGATGGAACGATCATTATATAAAGGAAATAGCAAACAATGCTTTGAACATACGAACAGCAGTCTGCTAATCTTCTTGGAGCTTCTAGAACGAAAGCTTCTTGGACGTTACCTAAAGACTTCTTGTCTTGCGCGATGCGGCGTTATGGTTTTCTTTATCATCTTTATGAACTATGTTCATCCTCTCCACCACCACCACCAAATTCACTCAAGCCCTCTTCTTCCAGTCCCTTGTCTTTCAAACCCATCTCTCACTCTTCAAATCTGAATTTTTGGCAATCACAAGAAAGGTGGCTGTCCTCATCTTTTTCAGGAGGTCCAATGAAAATTTCCCTTCGTGAGTTTGTAATACAAAACCCTCCACATCAGTACCATATAAACTTACTTCCACATCTCTCAGAAATATTTTGTAGTAAAACTCACCAAAACCCTCCAATTCAGAACTTTATGGACATACTTCCACATGTCTATAAAATATTTTATAGGAAACTTTTGGAGAAGATGAAGGATGCTGAATCACATGGATTCAGTTTTGACCTTGACATTGATTCCTTCGACATTATTTTGCAGAACGGAACAATGTACATAGAATTGAAAAAAGGGAAGGAACACTACGGCAAAAAGTTCAACTTCGATCAGATGCACTTCTTCAATGGCCAGATATTCACTAACGGTGTCCCTAAAGAGCTGGAAAGTATGACAAAGGTGTTGATTCGGACCCAAGATATAGGTGTTGCACTGTTGCATCATGCGACTTTGCCGTCAGTGCTTAGAAACCAAGTACGTATGTGGGTTTATTCCAAGGTAGGTGAAGCGAAAGACTCAAAGGACCAATGGGACCGGATGTACACGATGGAGTTGGATGATTACTTCAGAAAGAAAGGCTTTAAGTATTATCCTCAAGAGAATTGGATGTCAAAAATTGATGTGCGGTTTTACACAGAGGACATGAAGAAATATTGTAACATTCCGATGGAATTCCTCCGTTGCTCAGCCAATATCGTAAAACACGCGCTTCATCAGGTAACATAAAATTAAATATACAAGCTATACTTATATTATGGTCATGTACGAGTTGATATTCTAATTATATTTTTCTCATATTGATTTAGGCGCAATATAAATCTGTGATCGACCCAAAACAAATGACCACATCTGAACAAAAATTAGCCTTTGAGATTGATGTCATGCTCACTACTATTTGGCCAGAGTTTATGGACGAGCTGTTTGATTTGATCCTATCAGCTCAAAAGGGCACACCTCCGAGTTGGTTTCCGAAGGAAGTCACTTGGGTACCTTTCGAACATATTATCCGCCAAATACAACACAAGTGTTTGTCCTCATCTTTTTCAGGTAGCTACCTCACTCTATTTCAGATTATTTATTGTTTTCTCAACGAATGTACTAGCATATTCTTACTGTTTTCTTTTTCCATATTTCATATATCAATACAATAAACTTGTGCAGGTCCAACAAAAATTTCTCTTCGTGAGTTTGTAAACCAAAACCCTCCACATCGGTACCTTAAGGACATATTTCCACATGTCCATAAAATATTTTTAAGTGAAACTCACCAAAACCCTCCACTTCATAACCTTATGGACATACTTCCACTTGTCTATAAACTATTTTATAGGAAACTTTTCGAGAAAATAAAGGATGCTGAATCTCGTGGATTCAGTTTTGACCTTGACATTGACTCCTTTGACATTATTTTCCACAATGAAACGTTCGACATAGAACTGAAAAAAGGGAAGGAGCATTGTGGCAAAAAGTTCGACTTTGAACAGATGCAAGACATGAATTGTCAAATATTCACTAATGGTGTCCCTAAGGAGCTAGTAAGTGTGACAGAGGTGTTGGCTCGGACCAAGGACATAGGTATTGCACTATTGCACCATGCGACTTTGCCATCAGTGCTTAGGAATTTAGTACGTATGTGGGTTTATTCCAAGTTAGGTGAAGCCAAAGACTCAAACGACAAATCGAACAGAATATATACGAGGGACTTGGATAAATATTTCATGGATATAGGTGTTTGCTATCATGGTAAACAGACATGGATGTCAAAAATCGATGTGCGATTTTACCCGAAAAACATGAGTGCTTATGATAATGTTCCGATGGATTTCCTTGCATGCTCAGCCAACATCCTAAAACACACGCTTCATCAGGTAATGTTACACTTAATATTAAATTTTTTTTTTCCTTGTAAAAGTTGAAATCTAATTTATGCTTCTCTCCTTCCGATAGGTGCAATATCAATCTGCATTCGACCCAAAACAAATAACCACATCTGAACAAAAACTAGCCACTGAGATTGATGTCATGCTTACTACGATCTGGCCTGAGTTTTTGGATGAGCTGTTTGAATTGGTCATTTTAGCTCAAAAGGGCGCAGCTCCGAGTTGGCATCCGAAGGGAGTCCCTTGGGTACCTTTCGAGCATATTATTGGCCAAATAGAAAACTCTATGCGTAAGTATTTTCCATATTACTTTACATTGGTTTGTGTCCTTTTGCGTATTTGTGAATGCTGTTTTTACTTTTTTTTTCCGAGAAACTTTTCAGTGTATTGGATTGTGTTTCCAACATACTGAAAATCTTTCTATTTTCCCAGCTTCGTGCTCATTTTTTTTTTATAGCAAAGTTGTGGCTGCGGTGTAGGAATTACTGCAAACAAATTAGAAAATTACATTCTTTACTAATGATGTCCTTACTACAAGATTCTGCAGGTATGCTTGGATGGGAAGATGAGATTTTGGGACAAAACTACACTTAGAAGCATGAGGAATTTCTGGAAGCTGTGGAAGTTGATGGAAAGCGTTCTTGTAGCTCATTATCTATAATGTCAATTTTTTTTTTTTTTCTATATGATTTGGATTTTTTAATTTTTTTCATCTATATATGTTAGCAAAATTTTTATATGTATGAAATAAAAATTCATTTAGATTAAGTTTTGCTTTAGTATCTTCAAGCCTTGGGGCCTATGCTTAGCAGCACACTACCGATCTGCATCTCTATTCACGGTGCAAATAAAATGTTGAATTAAAGCTCTATCTTGTTAACATATCTTTGCACAAGAGCGGAACATGGAAACATTAAACATTTTTGAAGCCTATGGTTCTAATAAGTTTTAAATATATGCAATTTGTAAAAATATCAAAGAATATATCTATATCGGTTGTCTTCGATGAAAATGATGAAAATTTGTTAAAATTTGTGGACATTTAAAATGAAACTTTGTATGACAGTTTGTCGATATTTAACTGATATGTTAAAAATATCAACAAAATCTGTCGATTTTACCTGAAATTTAAGATTTTCCAATACCTTGTGAAGCTTAGAGTTTAACCCATTTTCTTCTCTAATTTCTTACCGATTTTCCACGAAAATATCGACCATATGGAAGAAATTTTAAACGTAGATTATAATACATAAAAAAAATAAAATAAAGGTAACCATAAAAAATTAAACTTTATACCGCTTAGTTTAGTTGACTTTTTGTTTGCTAAAGTTTAGTTTAGTGGACTATTCAGTTGGTCAGCATACTAATTAAATTTAATACAGCTGAATATTTCTTTGATTGATTATTTCTATAGTTACAATATACAATTATTTAGAACTCTATAATTGATTTCTATAATTGATACAATTGATTCACATTCTAAATAAGGATGGGCTTCCTTGCCCCCATTAAGTGTTTTTTGGAGTTGTTGGGGTGTGGTGGGAAGACGTCTGGCCTTTGTGGCAGCGTCTGTTTCGTTTTTTCCTCGCACCCTCCCTTTTTTTGGCTGTGATTGCTCCTCTTGTGGGCTCCTTGTTCTGTTGGCTTTCGTTATGAAAGTTTTCAGTCTTCAAAAAAAAAAAAAAAAAATTGATACAATTGATACAAAACATGAATGTAAATATCTAGCTACAATCAATACTAAGTAGGAAGTTAATCATTCTAATATATTTTCTCAAAGGATAATGCTAGGAAAATCAAATTTTTACCAAAATTTGTAAACCAAATGATGTGTCACCAATATAAAATAAGCACGTTAATCGACACTTAATTAATAATCCAATAATCCCTTTTTTTACATAATTTGATTTAAAATTTTGGTCTCCAGCTTTAACCTTGCTCAAATCAACGTTGATTGGATGTTAATCTAGGCAAATATCTTATATGACTTGCATACGTTGCACTATTGTCACAAGTCGTATAAGTTCTTTTAGCACGTGCCAATATTCAGTAAGTCATCGTACTTGTATAATTGCGCTATTGACAATAGCGCAACTTATACAAGTATATTGGCCTACTGAATATTGGCACATGCTAAAAGTTTTATCAACTAAATTAAGATTGGAAGTAATTTTTTTTTAATCTTAGCTACAATACACAGTCGAGTATGACAGCCTTCAACATTTAGAACCGTTAGATCCAACCCAAGAGTTATTTAACTTTCCAAGTTTTGGGGAATGCATTACCCTAAACGATGGAGTATGAATTTATAGTGTACTAGCCTTTCTGCACGCGCCTTGCGCATGCGAAAGACTTTTTACACATAGCATACAGAGTTTTTATCCTTTCCACATTGTGCATGCATGAAAACATCTTTGCTTTAGAAACACTTCATACATGTTTTACATGCATTGATTTTATATGTCCATAATTTTCCATATTAAGGGAGTGATAAAATTTATTTTGATTGGGGCCTATCAACTCTCCAACTTTCCCAGAGGTTATTGCCAATAAGAAATTTGTGTACTTCACGGCAGCAGAGTTGATAGGGGCCTCTTTAGAACCCTATAAACTTCATTCCTGCATGGCTTTTTATATTCCAGACAATGCAAAATGTAACCTTTTTTTTTTTTTTTTTTGTCAAAATGCAAAATGTAACTTAACAGAATATAAAGCAGTAATTTTCTGCGAACATTTTTCCAAAGTATCTAAGACAGTTGGAACTTTTGGCTGCCACATCAGTTCGGTATCAAAATGAATAGTTGATCTTGTAAAACTACACAATCCCTCACGCAGAGTAAGGGAACATTATAAATTATCAAAAGAATATAGAGTTTTTATATGTGAAATAAGTGAAGAGACAGAGGAATCATGCATACTCCAATGAAAATGTACCATACAAATTAGTAAGCAAGTCAAGAAACTACCAATGAGAATAAAATGATTCTACTTTTATCTTCCAACATTTTGAAAACCTATAAAATAGAAGATAAATTTTCAAAATTGTTAGGAATACAAACTCCAAACCTGTACATGCTGATTGAACCAACTCACTCAAACATTCGACTCTGATGGAATTTGGATCCTGATTTCTTCTTTTTGCCGCAACAATTTTCTCACCACGTTTTATATTCTTTCTAATTCCTTGTGCGAAAGAATTCTTCCTGCAACACATTCGTTTCTGGTTTCAAAATGACGATTTAACATAATCAAACCACATCTCTTGCTTATCCCTTCAGGCACTTCTCACACAGGACAAAAGACCAAGTAATATAAGCAAAGGAGAAGGTTAAGTAAACCGAACTTAAGTAAAACTAAAGGATGGTTAAGTAAACCAAACTTAAGCAAAACTAAAACTCATATAAAAACCTTTGGGTATCAGTGGAGAAGAGCTTGCTTTCGAATTTCACAATGGAGCAATCGATTTTATTTATCCGCTTCCGCGAAACAGTTTTCTCACATGTTCGCATTTTCCCTCCTTCGTTTACACGTTTACACAGCGAGCTTTATCATGTTTGTAGATTAAAACTTCTACAAAAGAGAGTCTTTATGTGTATGTATAATTAAGAAGAAATGAGAGTTGCAATACCAGGATGTGCTCCATGTAGATTGCAGAATGTAGCCATGAACATCATGAAAAAGTAGGCGAAGCACAAATGGGAAGAGGCCATGATGTTTTTTCAGTCAAAAAAAGGGAGAACCTGCAAAACAAAGTTGAATTCTCAATAGTCATGAAATGGCTTTCTTCAAAAGTGCTTGATAGAATCCAATCAATATGTATATAGATGCAGAACATAGAAATACAAAAACTGAACAAAGTAGAATAAAAACAATCTATCGGTCTTAAATCGTGACCGACTCAAAAATAGAAGAGGAACGATGAGCTTCACAATGCACAATTTGTGTTTTTGCTGGACTCTAGTAACTATTGGCAACGTCGTAGAATGAAATTGAAAACAAAAATTTACTCAAACCATTCGAAGTATCAGGAACAATGAAACTTCTTCCCTCATTCTCTAATGTTGGATTTGTGAATTACTGAATGTGAATGTGGATTTGTGAGTTCTTGGGAGTTTATTCATCTTCTCAGTCAGTTTACGGCAGTTTACTCTCCTAGTCCTCCACGATCAGGTTTCCTTTTTGCACGTTCAATTTATTTTCTTTTTTCTTTCTATTTTATCTCAGTTTGTGGCAGTTTAGTTTGAGTTTCAGGTTTCTTTTTTCTTTTTTTTTCCTTCTGTTTATCTCTATTAATTGTTATTTTTTCTTACAAAACTACCCTCAGTAATAATTTATTTGCATTTCTTTTCAGTTAATGCTTTTTTTTGTTTCAGTGTTATTTTGGTCCAATTATTTTTTGTGAAGCCTTGAGACACCAAACTTGGCTTCTGGCTTTCTAATATTAGAGATTGTTGAAAAACTATATTCATTCAACAGGAATAAAACAACCAATGAGTTTTTTTCCGAAGAGATTTATATTCTGTAACACAATGTGTATTGCAATTTTTTATTCTACAATTTCACTTTTCTCTACATTTGTTTGGATCAGAAACGTACTAAATTTTCAATAGAGAAATTTTAATTGAACCCATATTTAGTATCACCTGTTACTCTGTACACTTATATATATATATATATATTTTTTTTTTTTTTTAGTAACATGGAAGAAAAAGAGAAAAGAAACATTATGAACAACTAGTCTAGCTCTAGCGACCATAAAGTAAAGAAAAAGAGAAAAGAAACATCATCGGAAAAAAAATGAACTAAACAAGAAGATGCTTCACATGCTTTTGAAAATGAGTATTTATCAAATATAGCAAAAAATTAACCCTTAATTTCAAAAATGTCACTTTTGTTGTAGGCATAATTTACTGAAACAATTATGGAGGCCAAAAGAGAGAGAGGGGGTGCGGCAATTGAGAGAGAAGAGAGAGATGTGTAATTGTGTGTGTGTGTGTGTTATCTCACCCCATTGTGCCTTTATTTATAATAGTAGAAAGGGTAAATACCCTTCCCTTTAGGATTACAACATTTAATAGGTAATCTACTCCTAATAGGAATATAAGATACTTTCCCATATTCTCTAGGATTTACACAATCACATTCCTATTCCAATAAGACTGCAACACTCCCCCTTGAGTGTGTAAATACTCAAGTAAATGGCGCATCAGGTCTTCAGTGATGAAGCAAGTACAGTTGATGAAGTCGTCGGCACAACGGGTGATCGCGAGTCTCAAATTTACTTTGAAGTATGCATGTGTAAAAACTCACAAAAACCTTGCTATGGTAAAACCCAAGATATGGGGAAAACCCATAAACTAAGGGAAAAGTAAGAAAATATGCATAATGTCTAAAACAAACGTCAAATTGGACGAGTGTAGTGAGCTCAACGGAGTATGATCATCCTAGGATGGGTGCCTCATTAAAACCTCGTTAGGTAGCAAAAACCAAGTGGGAAAAATGCTCCTAATCGTAGAAAAAAGAGTACATTAAGATCATGTGAGTATGCTTCTGGATACTCCCCCTGAGTTAGACATAACTTCTAAATAAGAGAACTACAAGCGATTCAATTCAGATAATTTGCGCATACCGATTCCTTGGACAAGCTTCTGGAAGGTTGACTTCGGCAATGACGTCGTGTAGAGGTCGGCAAGGTTGTTTGGGATCGGCTTGCATGACTTCAAATCTCCTAATGCTTTGCTGATGTAGATGTAGACGCAATATGTTTTGGCGTTGGCTTCGTTGATGTATCATGGCTTGGTCGGGTTGATACATGCGGCATAGTCTTCATGGATCGTCGTTAGGACTCAACGATGGATGAAAACAAAGCAAGTACTTCGAATATGCTCAACAAGAACTCCTAACCATGTCACACTTGTGGCGTAGTGAAATGAGGTGAGTCTTGGAACGATTCAAAGATTTTCGCAACTAAGGTCATATCATGGACCTCCAAGATATTGCAATATCCCTAATGGTAAAGACATAACCATTCGGGGATTTTGCCTTGTGCGGGTTTGATAAGTAACATGTGTCAGCATAACAAGTAAGGCAAGAATCATTTCGAGGATCAAGGGGGTTGGATCCGCTCGAGATGTGATGGGATTTGATTTGCCCAAATTCGTAGTACCTTCAGGGAACATCTTTAATACCAATTCAGCGGATGCGTGTAGGCGCGGTGCTGCATCTTTACCAAGATCAACAGCGAATGAGATGTCCTGTCTAAATACAATGAGCTAAGTACAACGAAGCGCAAAGTTGAACTTTAGATATGGAATTTCGGATTCCATAACCTCTTCAAAAGTCTCATTTGCATATAACGTATGGACGATCAAAGGTATACTCAAAGGTGACACATTCGAGGTGTAATTCGACTGGTAGACCAAAATACCGTCAAAACAATGCTTCGACTTCAAGTCAAGGCATAAATGAGTTTTCCTAAGACCCTTCATCTCAAATTCCATCTTCAGGTGCGAGGCAGTTTTCTCAAACTCTTCCGGAGTCTTAGTGAGATTTGTATTAATGATAAAAACTGTAACTCTAGCAATTCAGAATAAGACTTCATAGTTTAACACGCAAGGGCATTCATTCATATCCCTGACTGATCAAATAATCACGTAGACGGGTATACCACATCCGTCGGATTTTTCAATCCATAAGTGAACGCCTCAAAACGAGTTAAGAGGGTGTTCCGTGGTTTTGGAACTATTTGAACCAGTCCATGTAATTCTTCGGGAACTTACATGTCAATCTCCGTATCTATATCCCCATGGAGAAATACTAACCACATTTCGTAATGCTGCTATCAATAACAGGACGTTTTGAGAGAAACCTTGCGCCGTAAGACGTGCATCATATCGCACTATTTCATTCATCTTATAACGCTTCCTTTCCCACTTGTAACACAATAGGGTTACCTTGGGCAGTGTAGGAACGACAGGTCCAATACACACTTTGGTAAGAAATTTGACCTGGATTGTAACTTTAGTTGTCCAATCAGTTCTACGTTGTCACTTAATCAACGGAACTCGGTTCAATATCGTCGCTTTTCATTTATGTCGGTAGCTACCATATAAGTGAAAACATCATCGATGATAATCTCATTTCAATTCCATTTAGCTCACCCAAACTAGTATACTGGACCAAGAACTTCATGTCTTGGGAGTAATCCAGATTAATCTCATGAGATGGAAATGATTTGAGACAGCGATCGAGTTCAGATTCATTGTTGTGCCGTGTCTTCCTCTTCCAGGGAAGTGAATCCTACGAACCGAATGATATGTCGTGCTCCAGGCCAAAACAGATTGATTCGTTATCCGCCGGTGTACCCGACCGTCCAACAGAGGCGTTCAAACCGTCCAATAGGGACGGCACACCCTCCAGGGATGTTGACTCGACGTCCGTTAAGTAAGTCTATCCTTGCAGACATGTTTGCAGCTGGTATATGATCTCGTCACTTTAGCTAGATTAGAGGAATGCGTCTGGAGCAACATTCTGAAATCTAGAATTCATCGCACTTGCTTATCACACTTGTGCGATACGGGGATCGAGATGAGACATAATGGGCAACGTCCACACAAATTCGCGTCGTTCTACAGGAACGTTGACGTTCTTATCTCCCCCTAACTGCGGGAAGACTGTCTCATTAAAGTGACAACCCACAAATGAGCGGTAAAGAGATCGCGTGCAAGGGCTCGAAGAGAGCTAGTGTGAAGGAGAATCATGATCGACAAAAGATACACATCCTTCTTTGAGGACCCATGGTGGTACGTTGTGGCAACGCAACTTGGCACATGGAATGCGCACCCAAATGTGTAAATACGAAAATCGTCAGGTTCGTACCCAGTAACCAACTGTAACGTCGTATAGGTTGGGTGGCAATGGGCCTCAAGGCGGACCAACATTACTGCGTACAAGGATTGCATAGCCCTAAGCAGAAACCGAAAACTTGGTACGTTTTCCAAAACTCGGGCGATCATTTAAATTGCGCTTTATGACCGCTGGGCGAGGCTATTTGGGGTAAACATGGGAATTCGATGTTCAATTAGAAACCCAAAACAACATGCAATACTTTATCAAAAATCGTCGATATAAACTCTCTGACATTATCCAGTCTCTCGGACCATAGGGGATAAGTAGGGGTGGTGAGCCCTTAATCAGCCAGAGGGTTTAGCAGTAATGTGTGTGGACAAACATGTGACCAGTTTGTCGATTCATCAACCAAAACCATAAGTCTTTATATGGTCCGCATTTTGGTTGGATTAGTCTACATATATTCCCTTGAATCCACTGTGAAAAGAGAGTCGTGTCGTATCTTTGCAAGGAATGATATAAAAATCAATTTCCTTAATGAGCAGGCTTGGCAAAGTGCGCTTGTAGGCACAAAATCCTTACTTCGGGTAAGGGGATGCGTTGTAGCATCATTGATCGACCTAAGTGTCCCAAAAGGTCGTGCCAAAGCAAGTAAACTGCTCAATCACTAGGCTCTAGGCCGGCCATATATGGCGTGTTTCCAGTTGGGAGACAACCCATTGGCCCCAAATCAAAGTTTCAGGCTCATTTTTGGCGGTGGTGCAAAGATATTTCACTCTATTTTCTCCAGTGGTTCCATTTATGATCATTGTCATCTCGAATATCCTTAAAAACTCAATGTCAGGGAGAATTTAAGGTCCCTTAAATGGTGATTCAATACCATTCATACAACGAGGAGCGTGCCATTGCTCTTAATCAGGTTAGATAGACCTGAAGTCGTTGTTAGAGATGTGATTTAGGTGTCGTGTGCGTAGTACGCATTCATCCAGACAACTAACTTTCCCACATTCCAACCTAATCACGTGTTTAATTGAATCGGTCACATGTACTAAGAGACATGATTCAATTAACTCATATTCGAGGATAATATCAATAAGATTATCCATAAGTAAAACATACACCAAACTTGAATCCAAGAACATGGAAAAATGTTCACAAAGTAAGCCAAAGTTACTAGGTGAATTCGGCCAACAAGGCCATTCATGTCAAAATTATGTTGTTCCAACGATGTTCGGTGGAGCAAAATTAGTCTCACATATTGACTACTAGAATGGTACTCCTTAACAACATTGGTACGGGCACGAACATGTGCATAACCAATGATCTATTCCATCGGGACAGAAATAGATTTTGCTGGGTTAAGGTTTGGGAATCCTATCCCTTATTCTTGAAGTTTTGGGTCTTAGGTACCAAAGATCATGCTTCGGGCATGATGCCACACCTTGGCAGGCCCTGATTCTACCATATGTTGTAAAAACAAACTCAAAATTGGATTATGAGAGAGAGATAGACCCAAACTTGGGTTCAGTAGGCTTTGATCGAACTGGGTGGAGCCATTTGGTAAACTCTAGCCGAACTGAGCCTATACCTTTCTCTCATGTTTGTGGTAGTAATCAGATCCGAGAATTTGATAAACTTCCGCTTTCTACACTGCTGTTGCTTCAGGAGCGAGTTAGAAACATGGAAGGACGAGAAAAATATTCTCCAGTCAAAATTCAATCGAATTTATAAACTTCAGAATTGTACCTATTCATGGACGTAATCATGGTGTGCTTCAGGCAATTTCTTTCATGATTAGACAGTCCGTAGGAGTGAGCCAAAGAGCCATGGAATCCTTGTTCGGGAGGTATTTCCATTTGTAATGCTTCAGGCATAAGTCTTCGAATGAAGATCATGGCGGAGGCTTATTCAGCTTTTCCTTGCCATTGTTGGCTTCAATGGTTTCTCAGCTTCTTGATAGTCAAATGGGAGATTCATGTCTTGTACCCCACATTAAATGGTTTCTACGAGAAACATCCAAATTAGGAAAATCGAACTTGTGATGGTTCGACAATCCACTGAATTGGAGGGAACAAGATTATGATTGGTGCTATGGGAATGAAACATCCATATGCATCATAGTTAGAACATTCGAGTTCTAAGACATGGTTTTCATGAAAAACGTCGGGTTTTCATGGGTGTATTGTTTTATGAAAACTTGGGTTTCAAAGGCACTAAATTCAAAACTACAGGTTCGATTTAGTTTATGAACATTTAGTTCATAAAAGAAAAGTTCCTGCAAGAAACACATAATGCAATATACCAACTAAGTGTAGTGGATTTGGGGTTCTTCGAGAACTCAAGTGTGAGAGCTTCGTTACTACGAAAGTATGTGACGGTTCAAAGTATAAAGATAAATTATTGAATCGTTAATGTCCAAAAGTGATCTTCAGGTCAGGAATTTTGGATTCATTATCAGATTAATGGACTGCAGGTTACTTTTAATTAATTCAATAAATCGGGACCAAACGGGGTCGATTGTAGAAGCAAAAATAATATTAACATACGGGTTAAAATTATTTAGAATGCTAAAATAGCATTAGGGTTCGAAAGTATATAGCCCAAATTCGGTGGGCATGGGTTGGTTGTATTGAGCAACCAAAGAACAAGCAAAGCAAGCTGCATGCTTGCTGTGATGCCACGGGCCAAGCTGCAGGTCAAGCTGCAGGCTTGATGCATATTGGGCCGAAGGGAAAAGATAGGCCAAGAGAAGGTGGCAGCCCAATATTAGATTGATGGCTGCTTGTCCAATCACCTGCAAATGCAAGCTTGCAGGCTTGTTGCAGTCACGGGCCGAGAAGAAAAATAGGAGCCCAACTTACTGCAATCAGAGCAGGCCGAGAAGAGGGGTAGCCCAGTCTGGTATGCGGGCTAAGGCTGTAGGTCTGTCAGGTGATAAACCCAGCATGTGGGTTTAGGTTTGTGCATAGAAAAGCCCAAAAAAATGGGAGCTGCTGCCTTGGCTTGGCTTCAGGCCAGCTAGGCGCGGCTCAACGATTTTCCTCTTTTTTTCCTTCTTTTTTTTCCTTTTTTTTTCGACATCTAGGGTTTGAAAAACCCTAATTGCTTCTAATTTATTTTTAATACTTTGACTCACAAATTCCACATAAAAATTTAATTGTGCGATGCATGAAACAAATATATATATCGGAAGGAAAATGTAAACATAGGGGGTTCATGCATCATGGGGAATGTTTTCATGCTTCATGGGTCGTTTCAAATATCTTACTTTATTTTAAGCGTACCTGAGTAGCAGAAAACAAATAAGCCTTTGAATTTGTAGAAGTTCCTTCGCAGAAAGCTAGAATAGTATCTCCAATGCGTTGTATCACGTTCAACACAGAAAAAGTAAATTGAATCAATAGCATGTAGATCAATTTAAAATAAAATAATAAATTAATCATAAAAAGAATGATTAAACGTAATACTCCCCAGATTGAAGATCAAACTCTCTTTAGCGCAGCGTCAAGAGCGTGCTGATAACGTGTTGTAGGCATAATTTACTGAAACAATTATGGAGGCCAAAAGAGAGAGAGGGGTGCGGCAATTGAGAGAGAAGAGAGATGTGTAATTATGGGTGTGTGTTATCTCACCCCATTGTGCCTTTATTTATAGTAGTAGAAAGGGTAAATACCTTTCCCTTTAGGATTACAACATTTAATAGGTAATCTACTCCTAATAGGAATATAAGATACTTTCCCATATTCTCTAGGATTTACACAATCACATTCCTATTCCAATAGGACTGCAACAACTTTTTGTAAAATCTTTCAAATATATCCAAAATTCTACCTAAATAGACACAAATACCCTCAAGTTTAACAATCAAATAAATTAAAGGATTTTTAGCCAAAATGATTTGTGACATTGACATAACTTCTTAATCTGGTCCTTAATAATTAATGATAATTAATAGTAGTGTTCTTGAATTTGTCTATTGTGAATCATTTTAGTCTTTCTTTGAATTTGTCTATCGTGATCATTTTAGTTTTTTCGTGAAAAATTTGTCAATTGCTCTATTAGTGTGATGATGTGGCGCCACGTGGGTCTCACAAATACAATCATATAATGACATGTGGATTAACTTTAAAAACTAATTTTATATTTAAAACTAAAAATGATATTAGTAAGAAAAAAGGAGTTGAAGGTATGATTGCAATTCTGCTGCTCCCACTTGTGGTAACCGCAACAGCTCAATGTCAGTGATGAGGGGTCAAAGAGGATAGGGTTGAAGCGAAGGTGAAGTTGGACCAGAACTTGAGGTGACAATAGCTAAAAAACCTTTAATTTATTTAAGCGTTAAATTTGAGGATTTTTGTGTCTATTTAAGTGAAATTTTAGATATATTTTAAATTTTTTATAAAAATGACATTTTTGAAATTAAGAGTTAATTTTTAACTATATTTGATAAATACTCTTTGAAAATACATCTTGCTATTTCAACCCAACTTAATTAGATAACCTGCTAGTGTCTACGTGTTGGTGCATTAATGTATCTTGCCAAAAGATTAACAGCGAAAGAGATGTCGGGTCTAGTGTATTAAGCTAAGTACAATAAAACATCTATCACACTTAGATAAGGAACTTCAGGCTCCAAAATCTCTTCATCATCCTCCTTCGGACTGAAGGGATCTCGTTTTGCATCTAGCGAACGAACGACCATAGGAGTACTCGAAGGCTTCGCTTTTATCCTCTTTAAAGCAGCGCAACACCTTATGGGTAGTTCGATTGATGTACTAAGATTCTATCCGAACAATGCTTTATCTCGAGACCGAGACAGTATCAAGTCTTATCTAGATCTTTCATCTCAAATTCCGACTTCAGGTGTGTAGCAGTTCTCGCAAGCTTTTCAGAAGTTCCGATGAGATTCATGTTATCGACATATACTGCAACAATCGCAAATCCGGAATGTGACTTCGTAGTGAACACACAAGGGCATAGTTCGTTGTTCACATATCCCTGACTAGTCAAATACTCACTCAGACGGTTATACCACATTCTTCCGGATTGTTTCAAACCGTAGAGTGAACGCCTTAGCCGAATTGAAAGCATGTTCTGAGGTTTGGAAATATTTAAACCAGTCAATGTAAGTCATTCGGGAACTTTCATATAGATTTCTGTATCAAAATTCCCATAGAGATACGCGGTTACTACGTCCATCAGCTGCATATCCAGTTTTTCGGAACTACCAAACTGATAAGGTAGCGAAAAGTAATCACATCCATAATGGGTGAATAAGTTTCGTCATAGTCAATCTCGGGGCATTGTGAGAAGCCTTGTGCAACAAGACGAGCTTTGTAACGCACAATTTCATTTTTTTCATTACGTTTCCGAACGAAAACCCAGTTGTAACCAACAGGCTTCACATGTGGAGGACTATGAGCTACAGGTCCAAACACTTTACGTTTCGCAAGCAAATCGAGTTCGACTTTGATTGCTTATTTCAAGTTTGACCAATCAGTTCTACGTCGGCATTCATCAACGAAACACGGTTTGATGTCATTGTTCAACATGATTTCAGTAGCTACTACAAATGCTAATGCATCGTCGACAATCATCTCATTTCTACACCACACATCATCTAAGCAAGCATAATAGACCGAAATGTCACGATTCTCGGGAGGAGAATTCGTCTCTTCAAGGACGCTTCCATAATCTAGAATTTCCTCATGAGTTGGATATAATGAGTAAGAGATAGTCGGATTCACGGTAGGCTCTTCAGGACCTTGTGTCGTGGTTTTCTTGGGGTGTGAATCCTTTGAATCCAGAGGTTTTCCATGCTTTTATGTAGAGGCAGATGATTGGCTAGCCACTAATGTACGTGGATCACCAGTATTCGTGTCCCGGGCTCCAGGAGGGAAGTCCGTCATACATTTAGTACATCCATCTTTGGAGGTGAATTCGCAGATGGAATATGTGATATTGTCACGCGCACTATATCGGTGAAAGCATCTGGAATGCTCTAAACTATGCTCTGAAGATCTAATATGCGCTGCACTTCAGTTTCAGACTGAGCGGTGAGGGGATCTAAATAAGACAAAGTGGGAGTCGTCCACGATAATTTGTGTCGTTCTTTAGGAACGTTGACGTTCTTATCTCCCCCTAACGACGGGAAGACAGTCTCATAGAAGTGACAATTCGCGAAACGAACAGTAAACAGATCGCCTGTCAAAGGTTCTAAGTAACGAATAATCGAAGGAGAATCATATTCGTCATCGATTCCCATCCTTCACTGAGG